>OY756412.1:8227505-8827505 GCA_963576865.1 Anania hortulata | reverse complement strand
GTGATTATTTGATTAGTGGTAGTAGTAGTAGAATTACTGATTAAATAATCACTACGAGAGGACCAAACACAATGCGACACCTATTGGGATAAATGTGCAGTAAACGGACAAACGGCAGGTCAACCTACCAAAAAGTTAAAGGTCATTTAACCGATTTTCAACTTTAAATCTGACACGTAGAGTTCAATATCAATTGAGAAAATTTGACGTTTTGTGGTAGGTTGACGAGCTGTTGTCTGTACTTCCTTTTATGAGCTGTCAGAACGCACCTCTTCCATCCAATTAGTATGGCAATAGTTAACAGTGATGCCACTGTTTACCATACTCTTAGTAACTATCTATTGAAAATATTTCAAATAAAATAAACAACAATTTTACTTTATGTAAATAAACAAAGTTTTTAAACCTTCAATAACATGAAGTTTATAAAAATGTGGCTTTGAAATTATTTATGAATTGTATGATAAGGTCCCAATTCGGAGGAAACGGCTTCCTGAAACCTGTACGAGTATGTAAGTATAATTGTAAATATTTGTACATCGGATGTATTTTTTTTTTCAGTACAGTGCTTGACATAAAAACAGTACTACTTACTTAGGACTCCTGCAGACCTCTTACTAATACAACCTTTTTTTGTATCTTCTATTTACGCCGGCAAGTATACGTTTGATATTCCCCCACCATTTTATTAAAATCGGGAAATCAAATCAAATCAAAGAAATCTCAAAACAGTAACCGACTCAAAAAGTACAAAAGGCTTTTCATGACATTTTCCTGTATTTTTTTAAGCCATCTGCTTCTAAGAAAGAATACAAAGGACTATTAAGCCACAGTAAGTGTAAGATACAGTAGGCCCTATACAGCCACATTATGACATTGCTTTATACATATGTACCTTAATAAGTTCTTTTGAAATGGTGTGCAAGTGGAGTTTTGGATTTTTACATAGCAATACTTTTCCAAATCGATACTTAAAAAACACTCCAAAAGTGTTTTGACATTTGAAATAACCAGTCAAACACCTGACTAAATGATCATTATGTTAAATATACATACACTCGGATAAATGTAGAAAAATAACTTTTCTATATTGCCTCGGGTCTGGGTGTTGTGGTACCGTCGTTGTTTCTGATTTCTGTAACACAAGTGCTTTGGCTACTTACCACAGGATCAGAGCAATGTATGTGATGTTGTCCAATATTTATTTATTTATTTATTTTACTCTGTTAATGTACCGCTTAATCTTAAAATAATTATGAAATGAAGTATCACGTACAATTTTTTATTTTTTTTCTAAAACAAAGCTAATTTTACAGCCAATCTTTGCCACACGAAATAATTTTTTCATACTCTCCCAATAGACCAAATGTTTTCACGAAAAAGCAACATAGCTCCTTCTAACCAATCCAAGCCCATGTTGCTATGAGATTAACCTATAAACACTGCACACACCTACTGCGAAGTGAACCTTCTAACATCTACTTCTACAGTGTCAAATCATTCTGTGAACGAACTCATTGCGACCACAACCTTAAGTAGACACCAACATCTTAAAAGAAAAGTGCCACAAGGTAAAATCGCCCTTCCTAGTATAGCTTTAAGAGTTATTACAGCTGCATAAGGGTACGTGGTTATGACTTGAAAACCATTTCGGGTATGCAGATTGGCTTATAATACTGCGTTAAAGAAGAATTGCTTGTCTTATCCGATCTTTGGGACGGTAATGTTTTATGAGATTCGTTTAGGAACATTGTTTTAGGAGCATTGAGCCTCAGGGTTGCTGAGAGCATAAAAATTGCTAACTGCTGGTTTGAATTTGGCCCTGGGAGTTTCGTACCACCACTCCATACCACACCAGACTTGGCTGGTTTTAACGTTTAGTTTGTTTTAGATTTTTGAAGTCCTATTTAATAAATAATAGGGTTTCATTTTGCTGCTTAAACACAACTATTTACCATGGGACTATTATTTAATACCATTTTTTTTTTGCGATTTTTATGTTTGTGCCTTAGTATTTAACGACCGTCTGGTGTAGTGGTTTGCGCTCCGGACTACAAAGCCATCGGTTGCGGGTTCGAATCCCGCAAGGGGCAACTGTTTGTGTGATGAACACGAGCATTTGTACCTAAGTCATGGATGTTTATAAAAGTATTTTTAAGTATGTTTATCCGTTATCTAGTCGCCATAGTACAAGCTTTTCTTAGTTTGGGGCTAGCTAATTGGTGTGATTGTGGAAACAATTTGTTTATTTATTTAGTATTAACGTTGTTAAATTTAAGCAGTAGAATCGTTCCCTTAAAGGAAGTTAACTAAAAAATAAAACCTTACGTAATCACAACAAGTCTGACGTCGGTGTATTGCCGTTTGAAATAAACACGTTTCCTAAGTTTTAACTTTTTGATGTAATTTTTTGATACAATTTTATAATCATATGCTTGTACTCGTTTATGTGCCAAATTTCGTATAGTCATTAAAATGTAATTGAGTAACAAGCATACAGACATACCTACAAATTTTCATAATTATAAAATAAGCAAAATTAATAAGTTAGTGTAACGGAACACAAGGGTACAACACAGCTAGTCTAGCCACGCCAGCCAATTAGAAACGTTTCCGCCTATGCTAGCCAATGTCAGCCAAGGCCAGCCAATGCTAGCCAAAGCCAAGCCACTCCCCACCGATGCTACTATACGCGCCATACCTTCAGGCTGCAAGCCAGTGGGTAGCTTATAATGGAGGCCTTTATAAAGCCATGCAAGTTCATTTTAGTCAATTATTTCATACTGATTACTTACTTGTTAAGGAGAAATTCTGTTAATTTGCAAATTAAATCAAATCATTACATCAATAGTCCCGTTTTCATTGTTTCAATTATGCCCCTTTAAACAAGTCAATGGATTCGTCAAATTGTTTAAGCGTAAAAACAATAGCCCACATTAAGCTAGGATCCTTCGTCACAAACAAAAACGTTTTCTGTTGAAGAGATCAACTTGAGTTGACTATTTTTAACCGACTTCAAAAAAGGAGGAGGTTCTCAATTCGTCAGTATCTTTTTTTTGAATCCGACTTCAAAAAAGGATGAGGTTCTCAATTCGTCAGTATCTTTGTTTTTTTTTTTATGTATGTTCAGCGATCATTCGTTACCAGGTTAACCGATTTCGATACTTCTTTTTTGTTCGAAAGGGAGTACTTTCGGATTGGTCCCATATAAATTTGATCAAGTTCTGATGATGGGATCTATGAGAAAATCATCAAACATTGCATGAACTCCATACCGGGCTGACTGATTTTGTACCTAAGTTGCCCAATATCTTCGGCATTTGTGAACCGATTTTGATGATTCTTTCTTTATCGAAAAGCTTCTACTTTAAAGATGGTATACTGATTTTTTTTTTATTATTATTACATTTTTGATCTCTAAGGTGGGAAAAATAAGGGATGAAATCGGTGTTCAGCCGTTAACTTATGTTTGCACTCAAATGATTCTAAAAACACTAAAAATAGATGAAATAAGTAAATTTTATAAAAAAAAAAGTAAACCGACTTCAAAAAACTGAAAAGCTAATAATAATATCAACACATAAGGGCCTAATCAGTTACTTTTGGAGTCGGTGCAAACGAAAACATTCAAACTCTCATCGGATAGCACCGACTCCAAAAGTAACTGATTAGGTACTTATGTGTTGATATTATTTTTAGCTTTTCAGGTTTTTGAAATGAAATAGTTTATTTGTATAAAGCATGGTACAGATAGGATGGTGCAAGTTATTAAGCTCAGCATGCTCTGTCCTGGTCAGACATGCAAATATTTTTGTAAAAATAAAAAGTTAGGTACACAAGTCTGATATTTCTACATTAAAATAAGCTCAATAAGTATTTAGGTATAATTACATTAATAATAAAAATAAAAAATATGTCAAAAAAATATCCTAATGAATTTTTTTACCTTACAGAATTCCGTCACTTACAATAAAGAACATACTTAGAAATCTTTTTTTATAGAGTAAGATTTCTGACATGTTAATTGATATTAATTATTTACAAATTAATTGATACATTCATATAAAATACACATATTAAATGATAGAATTAATAAAAAAAAAAAAAAAATACTTTAAATAAACTAACTTAACCTAAACTATAAACTACCTACTCAAAAATAAAGGCGTGTCCGTGAGGCATAGAGGCGAGGATACTGGCAGCGTTTCCTCGCTGAATTGCTAAACTAAGCCTTTGTGCGAGGAACGAACCAGCTTTTTTATTTTCCGAAATAAAAATCAATTTTGGTGCTATTTTGCCAAAAAGTAATTTAGCGTTCGGTCCCCACGGTCCAAACGTCTCTACACCAAATGGCGCAAACACATAGTCACTTGCAAGAGACTCGTATTTGCGCCGCTTGGCATTTTCTGCTGACTCTGCTGCAGCCCCTGCTTTTACAGCTGATTCCCTGAGGTGAGAAGGGGCCAAGGTATCAACACAAGTTGCGTCCCATACTAAAGCCCGACCCCTCTCCCAGGGAATCAGCGTAAGACCATCAGGTCTCTTGCCGTCATCACGGACCAACCCACGAGGTTCCAGCGTGGAAGGAACGTTGATGCTGGCAAGAGCTCTTCTATCTATCCTAATAGATTTAAATAATAATTACAAATTCAAAAAATCATTGACAGTATAAAAACATTTTTCTACAAGCCAGTGGTGCAACTTTTTCTTAAACAGATTCATCGGCAAGTCAGTCAGAGATGTGGGTATTTTGTTAAATATCTTGATGGCCATTATGTAACAGTTTCTACTAAACAGAACGGTTTTTGAAGTCGGTTTACTTTTTTCTTATAAAATTTATATAAATAAATAAAAATAAATATGCACTCCACCAACACACCAACTGTCATGTTGGTCTTGAATTACGAGGTACCAGACAATGTATATTTTTAGGGGCGTCTCGCAGCACACCTAGAATCGAACTAATTATGAATTTTCTGAATTGACTCGAAACGAAAGTTGAACCCGGGATCCTTAGTATTTAACGCGAATTAGCTTGAGTCTGGCTGGATTTATGTGAAATGCCTAATTTTATAATTTTCGGTTCCATTAGTTTAAAATACGGAACACTGTACTCTCTATATTCCGTCCCGTACTTGACCTTTTTTTTAACTTCTCGTGGCGCTCGGTTGAGACAGAACAACTTTTCTTGTTCCATATAGCTAGTGGTAGCCATAAAAAACATTCTCTTTGCTCATTGGACCGCAAATATTGCCGTCTAAAGCCGTCGTCATCTTTTAAAGTTTTAGATGTTACGATTTTTAAGACTAAATTTTAATAATAAAAATAAAAAAAACATTATACACATAACTATAAAGATGATGTATAATACATATTTAAATACATTCTTCCAACAATCTTACCGAATATCTAGCCCCAAATTAAGAAAGCTGGTATCCATGACATCAAAATCAATAACTATCATGGATTGGACAAAATGACAAAACGTGGAAGTGCTCATCACAAAAACATTTGCTTCTGGCAGGATTCGAACTCGCAACCGCCTAGATTTGTGGTCCAAATTGCGAACTAGTAGACTTTCACGTTACTGAGGAACGCCTCGTAATTAAGAGTCAACCCTTATAGTTTCGCCGAGTCCGTCCATCTGTCTGTCCGCGGCTAATAAAAATAATAAAATAAAATCTCGAAACTACATTTAAACTAAGGTGTCGCGTGTCGTTGAGAAGGTAAAAATACTGTGGGTATGTGAAAATCATGTAATATTAAGCTTTAAGGTGCTATTTTTTAAGAGTTAACCCCCCCCCCCCTCCCTCTCCTATACCAGCTGAATGTATCTTTAAGAAATGAAAAAAAAACACGAATATACCTACAATATATAGAAGTTAAAAGAAAACCTATTACAGCTAGGTAAGCTTTACAAGACACCGAGTAAACTTACTTGGAGTAGAACATTACTCAGATGAAGTTGTAAATTTTAAAAATCAGGAAGCAAGTATATATTGTTACAGGCAAATGGCCAGTTTTTTTCTTACACTCGGTCAAATAGAAAATCCAAAAGTATTTTCATAGACAAATAAGGTTTTGTTAACGTTTTGTTCTAGGTGGCGGTAGCCCCGAATGTCATACCTAATTTGGGTTAACTTTTGGATCACGCTAATGTTAGTAAAACCTTATTTATCTTGCTCTTTTGCACTTAATCCAGAATTTCATTATCTTAAAGTTTCTTATACATTTTCCCAAAACAGTCATTCTTAATTGCAAAAAACTATTTTCGTTTCAATACAGCTTGGCTTTCAGACTTTATACGTAATTTTTTGAGTTTTTTAGCGAATGCTTATGACGTTAACTTATTTGATCCCGAGCGGTCGTTTGACTCAATGTAACAATAACATTTCTATTATGCCTCATTTTGGTGGGTTGAGGTTAAAAAGAAGGTATGTAGGTACAAAAATCCTTATTACCTACGGTAAATCCTAATTCAAATGTATTTATTCATTATAATGTACACGTAACAACTTAGATTTTACGGTTATTATAGCTGTCGTAACTAAAGAATATTTTTCTTGCATAATAAGAATTTTTGAAAGTATATTCAATACTATCAATAATTTAAATGTATTTGAAAATCGTTTAAACCGGATGGCGTTAATGATTAAGCGTTCTTTGTTGTAAAATGCATTTTTTTACTTTTTACGTCGTGCTGTGTAAACGCCATTTTGTTCCTTGTTTACTGTCCACAGTTGACTTGATGCGGGTTCGATCCCGGGACTCATTCTATGGTACTGTTTAATAGGGTAATTTAGCCTTGTTTCTTGTCTTTGCTGATATTAATAACTAGCGCTTTCCAGCGAAATTGACCGATATTAAAGTCCCTGTACCGAGTCTTGTCCCCGATTACACCCCCATAAGACTGAGTTTTCGTAATATTCTATTTTGAGTTCCATTATGGGTTTAAGGCCATATTTCCATATTTAAAGGCTTTTGGACCACCATTTTAAGTCATCGGTATTGTTCGTGGTTTTACCATTACATATTTTTCTTAAGCCAAATTTATTTACCAATAATATCTTTTATTATATATAGGAGATGCTTAACATTTAGACTAACTTGCACAATCTTAATGTATTGAGACTTAACGTAAACGTCTGTGTTTTGAAGTTTAAAAGAAAATATTGTCGTTTTAATCTAGGCTTACAAAAAATAATGACATATAAATAATGGGCTAGATAGAGTCTTCTATTCTTCTAGACTACCCTGTACATTTATGGGCTAACTAGTAACTTGTTGAAGACGTAAGCACAATCATTTTGAGGAGCTGCGGACAAATAATAAAAATTTTACAAAATAAAATTCTGCCGATAATTGCCCTACATTTTGCTACATTATTATACCTACTCCATTATACTTAAAAAAGCCTTAGCAATAAGCTGCCTATGTAACAGTACATAAAGCTAATTGTTTCATGAATGAAACATTCTTTCAAGACTGATCAAAAATAGTGCGAGTCTCCAGACGTCAAAGAATAACGCTTCGTAGACAGTAATTACCCAAGGAGCGTACCGGGCCCTACGCACTCAGTATAACAACGCATTCAGGGGGTTGATGGGGCTGCCACGACACTGCAGCGCATCAGGGATGCTAACGGCAGCCGAAGTCGATAGCCTCTCGGCTATCATTAGAAAGCGCATAGCGTCCCTGTTGAAGCGGGTGCGGGGCAGCACCAACAGCCTCCTGGAGACGGTCGCGGCGAGGCTGGACGTGGACAGTGCCATTATGCAGCACTGGACGCGCGTCCAGATCGCCAAAGAAACCAAAATAAATTATAATACGTTTTTGCACTAACATAGTTTTTAAGAATAATTGTTACTAACACTCTGGACCCTTGTTCCGAAATAAATGCTTTTTATTTTATTTTATTTTTAATTCTAAGTTTTTTGCCTAAACGTGAGACACTTATCGACCTCTTGCCAGCGCAATAGCCTCCAGATATCAAAATAAAATGTTACTTCCAATAATACCAAATAATCAACAACAGAATTTTAAAATGACGAAGAGCTGATAGGATAGAAAACACTAAAATCTCTTTTAAAACCCCTTTAACATTTAGACTACGGAACCCTTATAGTTTTGCCATGTCCCTCCGTCTGTCTGCCTGTCTGTCTATCTGTCTGTCTGTCCGCGGATTAGCTCAGAGACTTCGAGAACGTCGGTTTTTTGCAAGAATATACATATTAATCACGCCGACAAAGTGGTAAATAAAATTATGAAAAATCATTTTTTCAGGGTACCTTCCCTACACGTACAGTAGAGTTGCTTTTTTCCCGTCTATTGCATGGTCTGGTTGTTATTAGATAGAACGTTAAAAAAAAGGCGTAAGTGTGCAAACACTATTATTTTGACGAACTGAAGGCCAATGAGGCAAAAGGGTTTTGGAATGGAGGCCACGTACCGGTAAGCTCAGCGTAGGACGTCCACCTACAAGATGGAAAGACGACCTAGTAAAGGTGGCAGGAAGCCGCTAGATGCAGCCTGCTTCCAACCGGCCAATCTGAAAATTACTAGGAGAGGCTTATGTTTGTCAGTGGACGTCCTATGGCTGAAAAGATGATGTACAGACTAGACCAAGCTATTTGATCAGTGTGTCCTACCAGTGATGACCAACGGAGCCAATACGTGGAACACGACAGTAATGCTGGCCCACCGACTTCAGCGAGTTATGGAAAGGTCGATGCTTAGGATCTCGTTAAGGGATAAAATCCGGAACGAAGTCATCGTTCAAGTTACGTTCAGTCAAATGTAGCTTGCTAAAGTGGCACTGGGCCGGCTACATCTGTCGCAGAACCAATGAAAGGTGGAGTAAAAGGGTTTTCAAGTGGGAACAACGTCTCGGCAAACGTAGTGTAGGACGCGTCTCAGCTCGACGGAACGATGACCGATCCTACGCTCTTACAGCCAGCAGTGGGCTGAGATAGGCTGAAATGATGATGAAGCCAAAAGTAAGAATAATGGACTTCTAGGGGCTGATGATGATAATGATAACTTAATTGTTAACATTTATAAAAAATAGTTTAGGTACCTATTTCTTTGATGCAACATTATGTGTTTATTAAAAGGTATTTTTACTTTAAGTTTACATTAGAAGTGTATTATCTCAATGGCATTGTTACTAATTGTGGTCGTTATCTGTAGTGATTGCGCTCTCAGATAACTGGGATTACGTTAGAGGACTGTGTACTCAGAAGTAATAATGTAAACAATAACAAAATCGTGCTAATGGAGACACTTCATTATAAGATACAACTAGTTATTTTTATTTTTAAAGTTTTGTCAAATACCAAAAACGCAATAACTAGATTTATTCAATAATCATTAGTACAATTTAAAAAAAAAGTAACTATTCACACTTGTATTTAGTTGACTGTTGTGTAGCTAATATTTTTTAATAATAAGTTTCTAATTTCTTTACTTTTAACATTCGCTGATTCACTCAACAAAAGATATCGCTTACTATAAATTTTAGAATTAATTCTTATCTGACATCCTTAAGATTATTTTCCGTGATTCTATGTTTGTCAGGTGTTTAATCATAATTTATGATCCGTAGAATTTATTAGCATGATAAGTTAACACTTCCTGATGATTTAATAATTTATCTTAATTAGAAATTCGAAAGGATGATAGAAAATAAATACATTTACGACATCAAATCACACACAAAAAAGCAGCACAAAACAAAAACAATGATACAACAACTTATGAATTGAAGAGAGGATACGACGATTAAGATTTCGTGTTTTTGACAGTAGGTATTTGTGCTGTCACTTGGTGATCAACGACGACATACTGTAATCCGAACTTCACTGATATTATTAATTATAAATTAAGAATTGAATTAAGGAGTTTTAATCTTGATTTGTTAAATGACCACCTCACTTACTTAATTACTTTCAAACATTGAATCGATACTTAAGACTCAAATTTGAAGTTATTTATCTATCATTGCGATTTACATTACTATTTAATAGAATTGTCTTCCTTTTTTATATGGTTATCAGAATTACCTACTTCAGTCGAGTTAACGTTATGTTGTGATTTCAACCAATAACTGAGATTCATTTGTGTACAATATTAGTGGGATCTTCTGAATAAAACGTTCATTTAATAAATTAAAATTGTTGAAATTTAATTGAATTAAATCATATGAAAAACGCGCGAAAGATAAAGAACCAAGTGTTGATAGATTACACTCTGATGACATCTGACAGCTGGGAACTACTCAAAGGGATGTTCCCAGCAATCGATTCACCGCTAACAATATCTTCTGAAACCGCCTAAATTATACATATTTCTTTAAAACTAGTATTAATGGTGTGCAATAAAGAGTAGGTATCTATTTTGGTATCCGAGGCTAAGCTGTCAAAAAGTCTGCATCTCTCTGTCTTTCGTTTTGGTACTAAACTAAGCTGTTGATAGCTAAGCTGTGAAAAAAGATAGACATGTAATACGGGGGGTATCTGTAAACTGATTGTTCTGTGGCATTGCTCAGGCAGTGTGCCTGGGCGGGCGGGAAAGGGAGGGGGAACTTGCCCGGCTAACGGGCTCACCTCAAACCAAGCCTTCAGTTAGTCTGCGCCGCGCAGCTGTCAGCACGCTCGTCGCGCGTCCGAGAGCGTGTGAACAAAAATCTGTTTTTCTAAATTAAATCGCGTGTGCCGCTACATGTTTTAACTGTGACTTGGTATTTAAACCTCTGTGAATTAATTACTTTAAGGTTGTGCTTGTTTTTCTATGGCTGCGCGTCGATACTGCCCAGCAACGCATTTCGGTTGGCGGCGTTAGAACAAATTTTAGCAGAAGTGTGAGTATTTATTATTATTTTTATCGACCATTTGAAATGGAATTGTTAAGTAGTTTAGTTACTGCTTTGTCTATTTGGTGATAAATAGGTAAATTGCTAATCGTACGTAGATACAACAAAGAACAGCTAGATTATCTAAGAATCGGTCTGTCATGCTGTCGCTGTATATTCGATAGTATTTTGCATGCGTTGATTTTGTATTATTATCAAATAGGTAAACGAATAGAGGGAACATTAGTAGGAGATATATTCCGCAGAAGAGTATATTTAACTTTCAAACCATAAAATACTATCTCTTATTTCATGGAAAAAAAGCCTACCAGTCAAAACATGGATCAACTGGTCCGAAACCTGAAGACTTGATATGTTCAGAACACCAATATACCATCAAGAGTATTACATTACTATTGACCGGCAGGTTATAAATCAAATCCACTATCTATACTGTCTTGGGATGGTTAAGTACCCATAAATTACCCATCACGTCATGTGTTATAGCCGGATTATGAAACCTTACCGGCTTAGGTGTTTTCCTGTGTATGCAGAAAAATATAGGTTGATTGAATTTACTCATGTTTGTGTAGAATTCTGAATTATATTTCGATTTTAAAGCGAAATTATAAAAAGTGTTTATTATTTGTGTTTTATTTTTTGTTAATGTGACAACCTCCGTAGTGGAGTGGCGAGCACGCTGGACTTGGCTTCACCATTTCTAAGATCCCGGGTTCGATTTAAGGTCGGGCCAATGAAGAAACGAACTTTTCTATGTTGACTCGGGTCTGGGTGTTGTGGTACCGTCGTTGTTTCTGATTTCTATAACACAAGTGCTTTGGCTACTTACCTTAGGAACAGAGTAATGTATGTGATGCTGTTCAATATTTATTTATTTTTTAGACGTATCGACATAATGATTTGCCTGCATACATTGACTAGTTAGTATTCTTCGCCTAGATCTAGGGCTAGATAATTACAAAAATCTGGCTTATGCGCAAAATTACATACATATTAATTAAGAAATTATTTTTTTATAGAATAGAATTTGTTTTTACTTATCCTACTAGATTATTACATATAAAATAAAACTTTGAAAAGATCTAAGATCTGTCACTCAACACAATAAGGCAAACTAAACAAGCAATAGAAATAATACTTGGGTAGTTGAATATCATGCTATTCAATATGTTTAATAAGGGCCAATTAGTGTCAAAATCACACCATAAAGCGATTGTTCCTTATCAATTTAATTACCAGAATAGGGTCCTGGTATGCTTTTTTAGAATAATAGTCAGTAACAACATTTCGATCCAGCACAATTATTATGTAAATCAGAAATGTGAAATACTATATTGTAAACTGTATTTTTGGTCACCCTGTAATCTGAAGTTGCATCATTCCAAATGCCTCCTGATGTGGAGGCGCATGGGGTGTCAAACCAAGAAAGAAAGAACGGGCTACGAACCAGCCTGTGTTATACAAACCAATTTTAAATAAAACTTTTGAACCCCATCAACTTAATTTTTGTTTACATAAAGAAGTTATTCCTACGCACTTTAACTTTTGTCACCCACTGTAATAGTCCCAATTTTTCTTTATATCAGTACATCTTCAACGTGTAAGGGGGCCCCCCCCCCCCCCCGGGGATGGGGATGATTCAGCTGCTCAAATGCAGCATTTTTTTATATGAGATTAATGTATGATTTCACTAAAATTTTTACCACGAGACAACTTTTAATTGGGACATCGATTGTGTTGTGATTTTTTTATTTTTTCGATGTTATTCCCACAAAAAATGCATTTGGGCACCAGAAACAGTTCCTAAGAAATTTTGCGTACCTACTTAGAGTTACACACTGGACGTTCATTTGTGTTCATATATTATGATCCCCCATTAAAGTCCCAAACTCCAAAACTCCCAACATTTACCATTTGTTTATTTTTATTAGCATAAACTCGTTAAATTGTATAGAATTGTTTAATTAAGGTCTAACAACAATGACGCACATTATTTGGAAGAGTTATCGTTGTTACATTGTACGGCAATGTCTGGTCACAATGGAAGTACACACAGTAGGTTGTATCCACACTCGGCGCGTGCACAGAGTCACGCACGGGATTTCGTGACATATTGCGATTACAGAATATTAAAAAGTATAACGCAGAGGGCTCCTTCCTTCTTATATTATCATTAATTGGTGCGCAGATAGTGTGCATATGATTAAGAGTAAGTAAATCACAGATAATCCCAAGGAAATTATTGCAGTTTGCATAAGTTGTGCATTTTTTTTACAAGGAAAGGAAATGTCCATTTATTTATTTATTTACTAGCTGACCCAGCGAACTTCGTACCGCTAATAAAAGTTGTCTCTCTTTATATTTTTTCACTTTTTAAACCTTCCTAATAATAATGTTTCAAAACCAAAATTAGCCAAATCGGTCAAGCCGTTCTCGAGTTTTAGCGAGACAAACGAATAGCAATTCATTTTTATATACATAGATTTAAACTTTATTGCACAAAATAAAATCGTACAAAAGGTGGACTTAATGTCATGTAGCATTCTCTACCAGTCGACCATTAGGTTAAACAGACAACTACGTTCCCAAAAATGGGGATAAAATTACAGAATAATGTTCATAATATAATTTCCACAGTCGCATCTAGAAAAAATAAATACCTACTTGTTAACTTAAAATAAGACTGAATACATATATTTATTTAAAAAAACCGACGTCAAAAACACTAAAAGCTAAAAACACATTTTCACAAACATACTTAACAGTTATTTTTGAAGTGCAAACAAATACATTCAAACCTGAGGGGTTGGCACCAACTCCAAAAATAACTGATAAATAAGTTTATGTAAATGTTATTTTTAGCTTTTTAGTGTTTTGAAATGCGGTTACTTTTATTAAAAAATAAATAATTTTCCTGTTTCGTTGTGATAATTTTCTATCAAGTCAAATGATTAGAGTTCTAACACATTATATCCAGGGCCGCACATATTTCACTATCTATTTTCCCACTCTAAATGGCAATCTTTGATGTAAATTTTGTATAAATAATTATAGCCAACGTGCATCTCATGATGAATTCAATATGTCTAAACATGGCTCTGATACATTGTTGCATTACAGAGTTCCGGTGCCTACGTTCCACCTTCGTTATCAAATCAGTTTGATGGTAACATTTCACCAAAACCATTAATTTAAATTTGACTTGTCGACTATTACGAAATTTAACTATCAGCAAAATATCTTATCGCCACTCGTGAAATACTTTTATAGCCAACTATGGTCTTCTTCATCACTTCCACCTCACCAAATAATACGCTCTGAATGCAATTGCTTGACTTGAACTTGAACTTTTGTACCTTGCAGTACTCAAAACTTAAAAGCATCATCTATTTAATTGGGTCCTTTAAAAATAAACCCGTTGAGGGCATTAGAAACCACTTATGTTGTGAAACACTTATGTGTGTGCGTAACTTGTAGCTATGAGGAACTAATCCTAAACCTGATGTTTGTATAGCTAGGGCTGTCCTTCTGTCACTCTCATACTGGGATGGATGGAGGATGGATGGTACGAATGAGAGAGAGAGAGACAAGAGACTTTTACAGAGTGGGGCCTGCGGAATGTTTGCGCTTACTGTACCTAGTTTTGTTGTGGTCTGGTCTTCAATGGGTGGTAGCAGGATAACCGTTCGTTTTCCTTACTTGAATCAACTAATACAATAAGTATTTTAAAATATATTTCCTATTACGTACTCTTGTATAGTATTTGTTGTTCCCATGTAAATTATATGATAACATTACTACAATAGTTAAATAGCACAATGCACTTAATGACCTACCTATGCTTTCCTACATACGCGTCTATAATTATTGAGAAATCTGTTTAAAAACACCGTCTGTTGTTCGTGAAAAAGACAAAAACTTTAAAACTTTATGCGTCTAAGGGCCGATTCGACTAAACACAAAGCTATACCAGAATAACTATTACGGGTATCATTTTACACCTTGAATTTACCCTTGGATAACTTCGATTACGTTTTTCGAGCAATACACTATTCTCGGTATTGTTATTCTGTAGTTCAAGAGTGAACGATCAACAAATTGATAAACCTACCAAAATCCATGCAATCCATTTCTTCTCGGTTAACTTGAAATACCACAACATTTTAATTTTTTATGACTATTATCCTTAGTGTCAATGCTAGATGTTGACAATATGTCAGTTATATATACAATATGTCGAGGTGACAGGAGTGGATTTGCCAAGTGACAACTTTGACATTTACTTATTCTCAGTTTAATTTATACACTGTCAAAATCGCCCGTTTTAATATTTTTCATAGATTAGTGGTTGGTAGAATGAAAAATCAGCTTACTTTAGATTAAGCAGTGATATACTCTCAATTTAAAACTTACACCAGCTTGGTCGAATCCGGCCTAAGAGAACGTAAGGACATTACGTATACAAACTTGTGATAACATAATATTTTTGAATACAAGTTTATACTATATGCAAAAAGTCTGTTGAAAAAACCCAATGAACCGTGTACTCATTTGCGATTATTTATCGAGACGTAATGAACCCAAACCATTTTGAGGATATTGATAACTGGTGATGAAAAAATCCTGAATCCTGTGATTTTAACGAAGTTATTAATTCCACATAAGTGACCAGTCCAGTAAATGTTATTGTGTATTAGCAACGGATAAATCTACTTACAAAGAATCACGCATTATTATGTTCAACCTGTTTAAGTAAGTAGTTAAAACATTAGCCAATTATTAGTAATCCGTTACTAGCGATCGTTGAAAACATGAAATGCTAGTGTTTTTGCTTAATATAGTTTGTGTAACAAGGCATTGGTATCGAAAGCGGGCAGCACTGATATGTGCCCAGATAAATTAGATAAACGCGTGGATTACTTAGGACTGGTGTGACCAAGTGGAAAGATTTAGCACGAAAATTGGATATATTTGAATGAATTTTACCGTCGTAAATGACATTTACTTACATCATCATCATCATCATCATCATTTCAGCCATAGGACGTCCACTGCTGAACATAGGCCTCCCCCATTGACTTCCAGATTGGCCGGTTGGAAGCGGCCTGCATCCAGCGTCTTCCTGCGACCCTTACCAGGTCGTCTGACCACCTTGTGAGTGGACGTCCTACGCTGCGCTTACATAATAACAATTAAAATTCTAATGACACAAAAATAAACTAACCTAAAACTACCTAATCAAAAATAAAAGCGTGTCCATGAACCAAAGAGGCGAGAATTCTAGCAGCGTTTCCATTATGATATCTAAATTAATTTTGGAGCTATTTTTCCGAAAAGTAATTTTGCACATGAAATGGTATGTTAGCATAAATCTTTAGCTATAACCATGATTAGTAAAAGCTCTTAGTGGAGTGTGCAATTATTATATCTAAATAACACAAAATTGCCGGTGAAAGGGCACTATAACACTATGCCACGGCACATGATCCCATACCAATCTTTCCCAGTCTGTTCTAGCCATTTGCGCAACATCGTCGGGCCAACTTAATAACAAAAAAATATGTTTTATAGTTAATAAGTATAATATTAATAAACTTATTAAATTAAAGACATAAATTTTTGTTTCAGAAAAAGATTAGAGTATAATGTTCAGGCACAATTTCCCAAAAACTATCGATATTTAAAGAAAAACAATATTTTACATGAAGTGAAATCGTAGTTTGCGAAATGAGATCCGAAACGAAGATATCGATAGAATAAAGTCATCGACATCTTAGCTCTTCAAATTGCAAACATGAAGTGGCAATGGGTAAGCAACATCCATCGCAGAACTGACAACTGCTTATAGAAGAAAGTTTCTCAAGTGGCGACCACGAACTGAAAGTTACAATTCAGGAGTTTATCAATATGTTTCGATTTTTTAAAACTATTTATGAATTTTTATTAAATACTATTTATTTTAAGACCAAAATATATGAATATTCCCTATTGTGGTTTACCTCCTTGGATCTACTCCTACACACCTTAAAATTAATATAGGACAGTTTATTTTTCATTGTAGGTCCACCAGAATCAGCCCCTAAGAGGTTTTGTGTATTTTGAGTTACACGTGTTATATTAACCTCCTGTCCAAGAGGATACCATGGGCAAAAACATTGCTATGTATCATATGTGATACATCGGACAAAAAACTGTTTTAGTAGTAGATATAAGAGTAAGTTACATAGTTGCACAATAAACCCGGAAAATACTTTTTTTCGATAAGGTTTAAAGATTAACTAATCGTTAAACTTAACTGGTCGTTCAAGAAGCCTTAAGGTACAATTACCAACACTTTAACTGAAGTTCCAGCGGCCTTGATCACAGATTGTGGTACCTACTCGGCTTTTATCTCTGTAATCTACACTGGTGATAATGGGAGTACTTTAGATACCGATAAAATAGGCATTTTTAAGAAATATTTTAAACTGCAAAGGCCAATGTCGTTAGAATCGAGAAATCGACCAGATTTGCGTTGTAATTTGATCGCAAATAAAAATAATATATAATTTATTTCAGACTTCATATTAATTACCTAGTGTTTATCATCATCATCATTTCAGGTATAGGACGTCCGTTGCTGAATATAGGCCTCCCCCAATGACTTCCAGATTTGAAGCGGCCTACATCCAGCGGCTTCCTGCAACCTTTATACTAAGTCGTCTACCTTGTGGGTAGTTATTACACTAAAATACTCATATAATATATACCTTACAGACTAACATAACTATTATTGAATGATAATAAAAATATAAATAACGTTGTCTTTTAGGATTTGTTCTATTAGTCTCAATCGGTATACTTCCACGGTAGCGACGGTAGACCACACTCTTTGGCCAGAATTCAGGAAGCCACCTTCAGGACACGACAAACGCTTTAAACCTCTCATTGTGTCTCGACTCCAAAGGAACAACTTGACTCTATCCGATTTAAAAAAATGCTATCTAAATTGCATTGAAGTAAGAATCAAACCCATTCAATAAGAATCATAATTTATTTAACGATTAAAGTATTTTTAATGCGTAACTAATGTAAAAGCACTATTTTCTGTAGCGGGATCGTTTCAAACTCAAAGGCAAACTTAACAAAGTCACTTGTAATCTTAAGTGCTTCGACAATATCGAGTAACAAGTTAACTAGAGATTAGATAAAGAAATAATACTCTTAGAATTGATTGACAGGCGGAAAAATAAGGTGGAAAAGTTATAAGATTTTCTAGAAAAACAACAAAGTATTTTCAATGATGAATACGATCGAAAAAATGATAGGGATGACGACTTTTTTTTTCGTCTATTCATTAATCTAAATAATTATATTATTAATCTAAATATAAAAGATATATATTGATTTGAAATTAAATTGACGACCTCCGTAGCCGAGAGGCGAGCATACCGGACTTGGTGTCGCTATCTCTGAGGTTTCGGGTTCGATTCCCGGTCGGTCAATGTGGAAAAAAAACTTTTCTATATCGTCTCGGGTCTGGGTGTTGTGGTACCGTCGTTGTTTCTGATTTCTGTAACACAAGTGCTTAAGCTACTTATCATAGGATCAGAGCAATGTATGTGATGTTGTCCAAAAATAAAAAATAAAAAAATTGCATGACGTCACGTCTTGGTTTAATTTTTGCTTAAAAGTAACGTCACGAGCCCCCACTACCAAACTTTCACGTGCTGTATCTTTGTCAATTTTTGGTTAGTTGACAAAATAAAAAATACGTGTTCATTATTTTTTGATAATCTAACCGACGGACTTAATAGAATTTCATTTTCACTACCCAGTCGTTATCCTGATTAGTGTGTAGTCTGGCGCTATATTTTTTTATTACTGTGATTGTACAGGTTAGTGTAAGCAAAGTGTTGTAATTAAATAAAACTGCAGACGATTATATTTTAAAAATAATTTAAAAACAACTGAAAGCTACTAGTAGGTACTTTGGGTAAGTACTCACTAAGTATGTTTAGTTTTCAGTTTTTTTTTATATTTTTTTATAGTAAGGCACAGCTTCAGAAAACAAACTAAAAAACATACATAAAACAAGCAACAACAATACAGTGTTAAGTCTGTGCTCGTTTAAATTATAATCTATTAAATTATTATGATTTTAAAAGACTTAATTGTTGAATTGTATGTCTAAAAAATATTTACTGCAATCCCGATTAGACGGGAAAATCTATCGCGATAAATATAATCTTCAAAAGATACAAATGAAAAATTAAGGGTTGTCAAACGAGGCACACACAAAATTTTATGGAGTGTGTTCAGTGAACTTTATTTTTACAAATCCGAATTTCGACAGACAAACTTGTCATTTTAGATTCACCCCCAGATCGGGCCCGCTTGAAAGGAGCCCAACAGCGGTCCGGCCTGTTTCGGCATTCCCGGTGCCGGCGTCGGTGCCAACAGCGGGTTCGCCGCTTGACACTGACCCGACCACGCCCGCTAGTTTGGGGTCCGACACGTACGAGCATGAGGCTTCGGCCGGGTCGCGGGAACCGCTAGTGGGGCGGACCTAGGCTGTGCGCCTTCAAACCTAAACTGCCCGTTGAACGTGGCCTTCCTCAAGCCCGACAGGGACAGGTCCGTCCAAAAAAAATCTACACATGAACTTACTGAATGGATGCGAACTCAGGTCAGTCACGACCCACGGATGTGGAGACTCCAGCTACTAAGCTACCACCACCCTTTACATTACAAACAATTAATTATTCTTAGTGAAAAAAGTGAAGTAAGCCTAATGCGTCTCACTGCAGGGCACAGGCCTCACCTCAAGAGGTGGTTTGGTTCATACTCCACCACGCCGGTGCTGATTGGTAGAGAGGTGTTGCAAACCTTACTGTCAGATGTAATCAAGCTGCCTTATGGCATCTGATTAGGCTTCGCGACTAGTATCAAGCTATATTAGCGGAGACCAACTGTTGTCTTTCAACGTAGCTTCCGAAGCACGAAGATACTTGTGATGAATGTCACTAAATATGGTCGGAATTTTCGTAATCACTACCAGAGCTCTGCCGCCATTGAATTTAATAATCTAAGCATAAATACAAAAGATCTTGATTTAGTAGCCGGTAGTTTAGTAGCTGGGTGTTTCCGAAGTACACTAGTCCAGTGGTTTAGTAAACACTTAATTCGAGCTAATCTTGTAAATAAAACGATCACCACCACCTAGGCTACATAAAAATAGGCTTTCAAGTTTTAGTAACGAATAAACCGATTTACGTTTAAACGATAAATTCTATAGCTAGCTTCTGCCCGTGACTTTGTCCACGTAAACTTTAGAGTTAAACCAAAGAAGAATAAATAATCATCTCATTGGAACACAAAAACGAAATAAAAATGTCTTATTTCAGCTGAGTCCGTTCAGCCGACAAAGCGTGATTTCGTAACAAACACACAAAAACTTTTACATATACATATAATACATACTAGCTTCAATTCAATTTAAAAACCTTTCCCGGCGTTCGAACAACAACTCACAAAGTTTCATCAAAATCTGATGGTTTAGGAATGCACAGAAAACAAACATACAAACATTCATTTTTAAAATACATTACTTAGACTGGGACTGGTGATCTTTGGTCCTCGATAAAGATTGCTTTAAAAACTTGGGAGAGCTCCCTAAAGTAGGACAGTGGGTATATTATTTTGTTAAAATATTAGTAAAAAGTAAGATTATTAGATTTACTTTCACGTGGCAACCCTAAAGACCAAGATAACAGATGTGAACTGACAGTGTCATTGGTTTTATGCTAAGCAGATAAAGCAGAGCGTTTCAGGGGATATTTGAAATCTTTATTTATACCACTAAGCTGATTTTAGATGAGGGAAAAGTGAGTTGTTGGTACACCAATTTCTTGGATTAACGCCTCGATGGATACGTATTTGGTGAATTTTATACGAATTTCTATTTGGATTCAGAACCGTTCGTAACCCGAAAACCGCGTGACACTAGACGATTCAACAGGATTTATAGTATCACGTGATTTCCCTATTATAATTTCATTATGAAAGGGTTTTTGTTCTATACCAAAAGGATACCGACATAACCTAATTGCTAGTATTCCGTTGTCTGGCCGTCCGTCTGTCACAGTACAACCATGTCTTTACAGCCGAACATACTTGAGATTTTCACAGAGTTTGTAGGTAAGGTAGGTAGGTAGTAATAACATTTTAAAGTTAGGTGTGGTTAAAATCCTTATATTACGAGGTATTACATTAAAAAACAGGGTCGCCACCCAACACACTCAGACCTTTAAAAAAAAAAACGTTTTCTGTATTGACAGGGAATATAACCCGAAACCTTTTGCCTTGGAAAATCGCTGTTCTACTACGCCAATAGGTTAGCCAATAAATTAAAACGAAATTTTAGGCCTCATTATTGGCTCCCAATTTAAGCTGGGCTAAATTTGTCTAGGTTGTTTGCCCAGGCATCCCAATCTAGGAGCCATCACGGAAATTACAGTTTATTTATAGCTTATGCATCGTTACCTGGGTTATATAGGGTTGGCACTAGTTCAGCAAGTCTAGTTTTTATTAGGAGTTAACATTTAATTTTTAAATAGAAGCATAAATGTGTCAAATCCCATAACAATGATAGGGGTACATTGAGTGAGTTTTTTTTTGCAAATGACAGGTGCCTTTTAAAATAAAATAATTTAAACGAATGATTTGTTGAACATATCAATACCTAATAAATTCGACAAACAATTGCACATTAGTGTATAAAATATAGTCTATTAGTCCCAATCTAAGCATAACTTGTTTATACGCCTGTCAGTGCTCTGCAATTTTACAAATAATAGAAAACTATGCATAATATGTTAACATAAGTTCTTTCGGCACCGGTGGCACTTAGTTGACTCAGGTACAATTGATAAGGTTTATTACACAAACACTGTCCCTTACGAGATTCGAATCCGCATCCTCTTTGCCTTGTAGTCCGGAGCGCGAACTACAAAACCTAAATAGTTATGAATCTTTAATGAATATTGTATAAAAGTAAGGTTGTAGCTTGGCTAAAAACCTTGGACTATGACGATACTGAATGCATATTGAAGCGTCTTGTGTGAAGTGTGTTATATTACTTATATTTTAAAAGGATATCTTCTTTATACGTTAATTTAAGTATTAACCTACGTACCCTTTCAGTTACACACACACACACGCGCACGCACACACAACACAACACAACACACACACACACACACACACATACACAAAAACATGCACCATTTTACTTATTTTCCGTAACTTGATTTTTGTTTAAGTACTATGTTATGTTATTTCATTTTTAACTTAGACGTAAGAGTGTGTTGAGAAAGAGTGGCTTCTTCTGGCACAGGTGCTCTTAGCACTTAATAGAAGAAGTCAACCTTTGTTTGTAAAAGACTATTGTGTTTTGGCGAAATAAATTTATCTTTATCTTATCTTATCTTAATTTTAAAGAAAATAAAAACACACCCTAAGTGATAAAATCAAACAATCAGATAGAAATCACACTTCTACGTATTCGCAAAGGTCAGATAGAAATTAGTTTTTTAAAAGTAAAAAGTTAGAATTAATATGTGCCAACCCTAGACACCGAATTGGAGACGTATTGGTCAGCACGTAATCAGGATAATTGCCAGGAAGCTGGGTTATTGGTACAAGTAGGGATGCCTGACTAGTCGACGTCAAGTGGTCTATCTTATGGTGGCTCGATATGGATAAATTACTTCCAGTTCATAATTTACCGTAGGCAGATAGATAGATACAAATTTTATTTTGCAAAACAGATATATTACACACAAAAACAATGCAATGATTTCTTGCTAAAGAAAAATAGAACAAGGAATTATTCGGAAAACAAGGATTCTAAATATACAGAGTGTAACGAAAAGGCGAAATAAAACTTTAAGGGGTTATTCTACGGCTAAATTACATTAACTTTTTCTATGGGACCAACATCGAAATCTCAAAAAAAAAATGACGTTTCAATACAAACTGATGCCAGCTGGTCGCGTTTTAGTATGGGAGTGTTTTTTTTTTTGCGATTTCGATGTTGGTCCCATAGAAAAAGTTGATGTAATTTAGCCGTAGAATAACCCCTTAAAGTTTTATTTCACCTTTTCGTTACACTCTGTATATTGTCATTTATTCTGATCCGCCGTAATTTAAAACCAGGCAAGCTTTTTATAGCGATTAGTGTCCATAAATTAGGTTCTTTTGGAAAATTCAGATAATAAGCAACTTTTTTTTATACAGACAGACTGTACATTATGTTTGACTAATGACTATGATCTAAGATTTCACAAGACTGTCAGATTTGCCTGTCCAATGGACCTGACAGTTTTGTGGATTATGACCAGTGATCGGAATAGGTAGATTGATTTAGGATCTGATGTTCTCAAACATTGATGTTAATATGGACATACCTCCGAGATTCCGGAATTTTTTAATATCAGTTTTTGAAAAAAAGGCATATCTAAGTATATTATACAGTATAGTATAGTATAGTACTACCAAGGTACATCAAATCAA
The DNA here is from genome assembly GCA_963576865.1 of Anania hortulata. Classification (NCBI taxonomy): domain Eukaryota; kingdom Metazoa; phylum Arthropoda; class Insecta; order Lepidoptera; family Crambidae; genus Anania; species Anania hortulata. Next base: position 8,804,080 of record OY756412.1, on the reverse strand, counting down.
TCTACCTATTCCGATCACTGATTATGACCACACGTCCCGTGTAAATTAAATGCAGAGATGTCCTTACATTGCAAAAAATATTAATAGGTATATTCATAAAATTTTAATATGGAAAATAACTTGTTTTTTAAAGCAATGGCCTTGCAGTTTTCTATTTTAACTGTTGTAAACATAATAATAAGTATAAAGTACTTTATGCAATTTCCCAGACGTAGACAAGACGTCATAAAAAGAACTTGAAGGTTAAAGGTCTTTCTAATATATTTACTTGCACATAATAAATTAAGTATTAGGATGCATTTCCACCAGAGTTGTTGTTGAGTGTGAGTGATTATGAGCCACTGTCATAAAAGGAATGATGTTTCGATATCACCAAAGTGACAGCTAATAGGGCAGAAAGGTTGTAGAATGGAGGCTAAGTACAGACAAGCGCAGCGTAGGACGTCCTCTAAGGTGGACAGACGACCTGCTAATGGTTGCAGGAAGCCGCTGGATGCAGGCCGCTTCCAACCGGCCAATCTAGAAGTGTCTGGGGGATCAGCAATGGACGTCCTATGGCTGAAATAATGATGACGATCGCCAAAACATCGAAACGTTTGAGTACGTTTCGATCGATCGATTGCCTTTAAATGAGTAGTACTCAAAACATCTTTCGATACTTACTCGAAAAGTAGATATCGATAAAAACTCACTCATACCGACTTCATAAGAAATATTCTACTACATTTACCTCCCTACCCAACACACCGAATGTCAGGGTGTCAAATTAAAAAAAATAAAACCGACTTCAAAAAACTAAAAATAATATTAGCACTTAAGTACCTAATCAGTTAAGTACTTTTTTACTCGGTGCTAGTCAATGAGAGACCAATGTTTTTGTTTGCACCGACTCTAAAAGTAACTGATTAGGTAGGTACTTATGTGTTAATAATATTTTATGTGTTTTGAAGTTGGTTTTATTTAAATAACAAGTACACACACAACACCTCATCATTTCAGCCATAGGACGTCCACTGCTGAACATAGGCCTCCCCCAGTGACTTCCAGATTGGCCAGTTGAAAGCGGCCCGCATCCAGCGGCTTCCTGCAATCTTTACCAGGTCGTCTGTCCACCTTGTAGGTGGACGTCCTACATTGCGCTTGCCGGTACGTGGCCTTCATTCCAGAACCTTTCTGCCCCATCGGCCGTCAGTTTTACGTGCTATGTGCCCCGCCCACTGCCACTTCAGCTTGCTTATCCGTTGGGCTATGTCAGCAATTTTTGTTCGTTTACGAATCTCCTCATTCCTGATTCGATCTCGCAAAGAAACGCCGAGCATAGCCCTTTCCATAGCACGCTGTGCAACCTTGAGCTTTCTTATGAGGCCCATAGTGAGAGGCCACGTTTCAGTTCCATATGTTCTGTTTTATATAGTATTTACCTATTTCATATATGTATTTTTAATTTTTGTAGTCAAAACAAATCTTATGAGTGCAAACAAAAGTTAACTGCTGAACACCGATTTCATCCCCTATTTTTCCACCGTTAGAGGTGAAATAATTTTAGCAAATTTTTACTGTTAAAGTATTTTTGGAGTTTACGCTATTCAATAAAAAAAAAAAACATCAAAATCGGTTTTCATTTGTTGAAGAGATAGGTAACATAGATACAAGATGCACGAACCAAAACATTATCGGGGTATATATTATTTTGTTATTTGTTGATTTTGTCTAAAAGCGATAAATCAATTTCGATAAAACTTATATAGGACTACCTCTGAAGTATAATCCACCAAACAAAAAATAATAATAAAAATGGATTCATAATTGGCGGAATTATTACGTAGCATACATAAAAAAACAATAAAAAACATACCGTCATGATTAAGTACCTATCTCATCGTTTTTTGAAGAAAAAGTCTTGCCAAGTGCATCTCCCAATACACCTAGATTTGTGCCATTTCAGATATTTAAGTTAATTCTATGATTTAATCTAAACCGGAAATCGAACTCGAGACCCTTTGCATTCAGACTAATCACCACTATGCTAATGTGTAACATAGTGGTCATACCGTGTTAATATTATGGTAGACAAAGATGTGACGAAGAGGCTATTCTGGTCATTTATACGGATCAATATCGGGAGTACCGACTAGGAGCAGCTATTGTGTGTGTAATGCTAGGTCTATTAGGAATGCCTTTACTTTAGTTCGTAAGTACTTTATATCACACTTGCTGTGCCTGCGGCTTTATCATTTCGGCCGTAGGAAGTCTGCTGCTGAACATAGACCCAAGTTTTTTTATAATATCTCGCACGCAGACGCTGCTGCCCGTCTTTTGCTACAATAATTAGTCGCCTGTTATGACACGCCTCCTGTTCGCGGTGAGGAAGCATATTCTTTACGGCCGTCACCCTATCGAATCCGGTTTGTCACACCTTATTTACGCCTAGGAGGTGGATAAAAATAGTAGCCAATGTTCAAGCGTTTTCCGTTAAAAAAATCATCAAAATCGGTTTAGCTTTCACGACAAAAATTAGCCTATGTTCTTTTCAAAGGTCCTATCTATCTTTATACTAAAATTCATTAAGGTTTAGCGGTTTAGGCGTGAAAACGTAACAGACAGGAATTACTTTCGCTTTATTAGTATGGAATAAGTTGGGATATAATCAATAAATAGTTCATTAATTTCTTATGAATACAAGGATTGGATCGCATTTTGGTCGTACGTGTTAGGTGATTGTGTTTGTTGTTAGAAAAGGAAACCCTTTACGTTCAAGGCGATTACCACGCCACTACCACAATTTGCTCATTTAATATTTTTCAAACAAAGTATTGCCACCCTGTATCTATCCAAAGCTATTTCCTAGCACGTGTTGCCCAGTGAACAGCTGGAGCTATTGTGAAGTGTAGGTATTCATGTAGATGATTGTAGATCATATCGGTTCGTGTCTGGACAAATTGTCTCCACTTTATAACGATATACCATATAGGAACTGCCGTCGTGACGAAAAATGACACAACATTTTTTTTGTGTAATCGAGATAAACGATATTTGGCATCAGAAAGGAAGGCGCATACATCTAACTATCGAACTTAAAAAAATATGATTAAATTATGATATGCCTTTTTGCGTTACGACGGCAGAATTGGTTTTATTATTTAGTTATAAGGTAATGTAATGTTAACTATGTTATTTTTTAAAAGAAAATAAACCTTATACAAAGTGCTGTGTGGGGACAACAGGAGGCGTGTCGTAATAGGTGACTAATTTCTGTAGTACTAGACGGGCAGCAGCGTCTGCGTGCGAAATCTTATAAAAAAATTATAGTTATTTTTTAAGTCGGTTATTTATTTTATAAAAAATAGTTTTATTTGTCTGTTTTTTAGTGTTTTTTTACATTCTAAATGGCGATCTTTGATGTAATTATAGCTAAATTGCTTCTCATGACGATTCAAATAAGTCCAAACATGGCTATGATACATTGTTTTATCACAGAGTTCCGGTGCTTACCTTCCGCCTTCTTCATCAGATCAGTTTGATGGTATCATTGTCACCAGAATCATTTATTAAAATTTGATTTGTCAACTTTAGCAAGGCTTAACTGTCTTAATGAAAATATCTTATCGCTACTCGTGGACGACTATTGTGGCCAACTATGGTCTCCTTCATCAGTTCCACCTCAGCAAATGATACTTTGTGAATGCAAATGCTTGACTTGTTGTTAAATACTAAAATTGCTATATGTATACCTATAATATTTTAGGAGTTTTCTCAATTCCTCATAAATCCTATCATCAGAATTCAATTTTTAAAAAAGTGGGACCAATCTGGAGGTACCCTTTCAATTGAAAAAAAATTTTCAAATCGGTTTATTAATGGCGGAGTTCTGAGGTAACAAACATTAAAAAATAAAAATAAACACAACCGAATTGAGAACCTCCTCCTTTTTTTTGAAGTCGGTTAAAAAACTGCGCTCGCCAACCCGCCTGCCAAGCGTGGCGTGGCGTGGCGTGGTGGCAAGGCAATCCCCCCGATGATAAGTCATTGGGGGAGGCCTTTGTTCAGGCTGTAGGAAGAGATGAAATGATGTTTAAAACCTTATAAAGGAGGTCGTCCCATAAGTAATGTCGAAAACACAGATAGAGCATTCTAGAGGTTTCCTGAATCACTCCCAGGTATGTTCAGTGCTTTTTGTTATTAAGTTTTTATCACACTAATATCTTAACTTGTAACTAACTAATTAAGTAATCAAATGTTGGAAGTAGTTTTTAACCAGCTGACGTACCAAGTGACGTAACGATTTAAAACATTGTAAATATTTGACATTCGGGTGACTATACAATAATTAGTCGTCATCATGCTAATCCGATGATGGAGTCAGGAGGTGGATAATGAAACTCTTTAACCACTATTAGTAAATGCTTCGTGTTTAGACTCATTTGGACGAGTTCAATAAGTGTGTTTTATAGTTTTTAAAACTATAATATTTTTTAAAAACTGATAGACAATGAATCGGATAACTATAGGAGTTGCTCAATTTCTAAACTTCTACCTAAAAATATTTGAGAAAACCCTGTAAGTATATCCAATCTAAAATTAAAATTGTACCTTTTACCACTTCGCCTGGCCCCAGGGAGGTCCACTATTGATTAGACCCTCTCCTCGCGTCTGTAAATTGAAAACATAAACCTGTGGAACAGGCGTCCTGGGATCAATTCCCGCTGATAGAATGTACGAGATACGGCACGCATGGGGCAAGGCATAACCCAACCTAACCCATTTTACTGTTATGAATACTGCCCTTTGATGGATTTCAGTAAGTAATACTCTTGATTGTAAAATATAAATTATCATGTTAGGATAATCAGTGGTCCGACATTATAATAATAATATGTTTAGTAGTTAGCTACTAAACATATTATTATAATAAGGTATGTATTGATATAATAAGATTAATAAGGTTCTATTTTTTATAACATGACTGCCCAAAAAGGAGTGTAATGTTTTCAGGGTTCATGCATGTATGTATGTGTGTGAGTTTAATCCACCGTAACGACTAAGCCTTAATCGATTTTGATGTATGAGGTATCGTTAGAACCTTTACGTTCTCCGGGGTGGCATAAGCTATGAAAATAATAAAAACAATATGGCAAATCGTACTCTCAATAATGTGCGGTCTGAAGGAAAAAGCATCTTATTGGGGACTTGTTGGGGTAGGTATTAAAATAAAAGGTTTTGAAAGTTGATTACAAAAAATATTGGCACATATTTGTAAGCACCTTATACATATAAATTAAAAAAGGTATAAAAAATAATTACTAAAAAATGACTGCTGCTAATAAAAAGTAGTAATAACCGAACTAAAAATATTTCTAAATTTGTAAATGCAGTTGGAATATGTTTGCAGTCGGAGGACTTTTACAACCATTATATTACACCTTTTAGGTGGTGGTGTTAATGGAATCGCAAAACCTTATAGGGGGTGATTCTTACTGCTCAAATACACGAACTTTTTCTGTATTCTATTTATTTTTTGAAATCGCAAAAAAACCTCCAGTACTAAACTGCGATCAGTTGACATTAGTTTTTTACGAAAAGGTCAAAAATTTTGTTTCTATTATTATGTCAAAAGGTTGACATACTTAAATGGTCATTTTAATTTATCCGGTTTATACTTAAGAACGAATGACACATTTTCGTAGTAGACCCCCCGTATTGTACCTATCCAATAAAACTTATGGCAATTTAATTGTTTAACAAATGACTTAGATTCAGTCCAGTTTTTACCGTGTTAAATACTCGATTAACCAAACGGCGAACGTTCGCCACTATTAAAACTATTTTTATTCCGAGTAAAATACGGATTTTCGCGCCAAAGTAAACTGCGCTTTTATGTGCCATTGCAATCTTTCACACTATGTCTCGTTTGAAGTAATATTTACGCGTTGCCATTCACGACTCGCTTTACGGCTTTGTTCAGACATTGTGATATTTTCACCGGAGAGAATAGTAAGGTCAGTTCACATTAACACGTTTTTTTAATATTGACACGTATAATAACAGTATTTCGAGAATTTTTTCGAGTATTTCGAAGAAATTTTAACTAGCCTTAAAATAATGTTTTTGTCGCTAGAATTTTGCTTTAAGTCGCACAATTACGCGTAACTACATTGTGCAACTAAGAACAAAATTATAGAGCAAAGTAATACTATATATTTTTTTAAGTAACATGACATCTTCTGAGTATTTTTACTGACAGTAAAAAAGACGCCCTAAACCTCTCGCATATTGTCGCATAGTATAATAGTAATATACTAGTAGTAGAATAGTAATATACTAATCCTGCCATTTGCGGGATACACCACAAGTCGTTTTGTAGAACAAATGGTGAATTTCGAAAAAATATGTTAACATGTCTTTCCTGTAGACGGCCTTACATCCACAATGTTACACACACACGTAGGTACCTACATGTCTTTTAAGTAATTATCATGGCAGGATTAAAAAGAACCCCAAAACCCAGCGCTCTGCACACGTTACGTGTGAAGCTGCGGAACCTACATTTTGCGCGCGCATTATTCTTGTTGACAATTCCCGTCCGCTTGTGTGTTAGGGTTGTCTCTGTTTTGAATTATTATCATTCATCATCAGCCTTTAGAAGTTATTCCTCTCAGGACACAGGCATTCCTCATAGTACGCGACAGTGAGCGTCTTCGGGCCGTTTGCATCCATCGGCTTCCTGCAACCTTAACTAGGTCATCAGTCCCCCGGGTGGGAGCATCATGATCGATAAAGTGATCAGAACTCCGTACCGTAACCCTTTGACTGGGGAACTTGAATATTTTGGGCCAAGTCTTAAATGTTTCATTACCATGACTCACTCCCGAGAAAGTAGCATAAATCTGCTAATGCTGGGTTCCGAATTGACGACTCCTGACCACCAGCTACAACCGCTCTTACTGGGTACATTATATCGCGATAACAGACTGTTAATAACAGAACCTATAATTTTAAGTACCCTTTATTATTCATCTGATAAATAAAATAAATTTTCTAAAGAGATCAAAGTTGGCGGGTTGATACTCTTTCTGTCTTTAGTTAATTGACACGACACGACACGAGATAATAATCTGGTTAATGGTTAATTTATAACCTCCTTGATATTTAAATAAATTGTGATAATTTGGAGGCGACAGCCCTGCTTAATTCCGAAGCTGTAGATCTTGACCCAAAAAGCGGTCACATCCAAAACTGTATGACGCAATATCCCTTTGAAGTTTATTTCAATTATTGTAATGCATTCACCTTAAAATACATTGAAGATTAATTATTTTGAAAACAAAATATTGACGTTTGGGAGCTTTGATAAATAAACTAAACATAAATAAATATGCGCCAAAAAACACAGCAATTATCACGATCTAAGTATAAATAAAAAACTTACATTTCGTGTTACGAGTTACTACTCGCAAACAATAAATAAAAGGTATTTCCCAGCAAATCAGAGTCGTCACTACGATCTGTCACTTGCCGTGTTTCGCTTTTCGCGCGCTGAGTGTGCAAAAATATTGTAAAAGACTCATTGTGTGATTATATGTGTTTTGAATTTATTTGTGTCTTAACAAAATGCAATCTCAATTAATCCGAACTAGGAATCGAACCAGAAAAAGAATAACCAAGCCACTAGCCAATCGGGCCTCCAAATTAGATATAGCATTCAAAGTATTTTTAACTATTGTTGTTTGCCCCTTTTGAGGGTTCCGTAGTCAGAATAGAACCTTTACAGTTTCGCCATGTCATACCGACAAAAATGTAGAATAATATCTTGAAAACATTTTTTCTGGTGTCTGTTACCTATTTACAACTGCCCAATGCTAATAATATCAATTTAAATAAGCAACACGATTTCTCACAAATTATTTACGGAGACTTACTCTAATTGATTATCTTTTCTTTATAAGTACACATTCAATTTATATATACTGAAATATGCCCAGTCTATTCATTCTATTACTATGACTTTATACATTCTGTAAATTGAGTTATTTTTTATACATTTCCGCAGCAAGTGGTACACAGAACAACAGTGGTAGACACACAAGTTTCACAGTAATCCTTCACATCCCAAGGACTAAAGCATTTAAGACCAACAAACATTTTCCTTAGCAACTTCCAAACATTAGATCAAGGAAAATTCTTGACAAAGCCCAAATAAAACTTGAAGTACATCATTTTCAGATGAGTGAGCAACCAATAAGAGTTATGTTGGAAAAGCTTATGAAATAACATGAATATTCATTTATGTTTTTTTATAAATATTGTTTCCTACTGTACATACTCTCAGTGGTACATACAGGATGTGGCTTTTAACAGTAGCTAAAAGACTTCAAACTTTTTTGTATGGAGCCTGGCATATCTAAAGTTACAAGTACCTAAAATTACGTTATTTTGGTGTACATATTCAAACTGAAATTCTGAAGAAAGTATATCATTTACGACATTTTTTCAAAGAATATTTGTTGTTTGTAATTATTTTTTCTGTCGATTGGTGTATGTTTCATAGGTGTTCACCAAAATAACGTAATTTTAGGTACTTGCAACTTTAGGTATGCCAATAAGGTTGCCTTTTGAAGAGTTAGTGTTTATTAATAGAAAATCGAAATTATGAAAAAACATATTGCTGCTCCATACACTATCATGGAGTTAGATCGTTAGTTTATGTGTACCTAAGTTGGTTGGTTGGTTGGTTGTTGGTAAAACAATATAAATACAATCCTAATGTAAACTATAGTAAAAGTTTTTTCTATTGATGAACACAATCGCCTCCTCAAATTTGGGTACCTACTGATCAAAACCACAGGTTGTATAACATGTATTACTATATTTCAGGATAATGTATAAATATAAATAAATATTGGAATACATCACATACATTGCTCTGAATCCTATGATCAGTAGCCAGCACTTGTGTCACAGAAATCAGAAACAAAGACGGTACCACAACACCCAGACCTGAGACAACATAGAAATGTTATTTTTCTACATTGATCGACCGGGAATCGAACCTGGACCTCAGAGATAGCAACAAGTCCAATAAGCACGCCTCTCGGCTACGTAGGTAGTCTCATGAAACTAAACCAATTTGTAAAACAAACAATAAATAGGACATATTTTTTCGCGGAACCATTGTGTGCAATCCCGTCTGGCATTTGGTTTTTGAAACCTTATTTTTAAGTTTATTTATACTTAGAAAAATGAATGCTGTGTCATACAATTATTTATACAAGAAAAGTGGGATATTCCTTAAACCACGTAATCGAATGCTGATATAAAACATACAAACATAACAACATCGAACTCGTGACAAAAATCTGGTGACTCTCTAAGTAACTATATTTATTAAGTGTCCAAAAATGTAACTTTCGAGATTTATTCTTGCCAAAATCAAATTCAATTTGTGAAGTTAATCTAATAAAATAGTCACAAGCGGGACTCGACCCTCGTATACCGTTTACGACTTGCTGACCAGTGGGATTACTTAAATTACTACGCTACAGCACAATGTATATGTCGTAGCCAGATCGTAAAATTGATCATTTCATGATGTGACCGATCATTTCATAAAATGGTGGTATTTTATGATACAGAACAGAACACGCTGCCTACATCATGATGTGGTCTGACCAGATCAATGAATACTCGGCGTTTGACAATATAAACAGCTAAACGCACGAATACTTTATGAAATGGTCAAACATTAGTGATCATATCGTAAAATCGTTACATTACCCACCGGCAGAGGCGCTAATGTTGCTTTGTTTTTGTGATGAGTAATGGCGGCGGACAAATATTTTATTCTAAATGTGAATAATAATGTGTAAATTGATGGTGAAAGTGCAGTGAAATATCGTTAAGACACCAAAAGCTAGGCGATTTTTATGAAAGTCACTCAAAAAACGAGCGCAAAGTCAAAAAATTCAAGAAGATCGGAACGTAATTTGAGAGGTTAGTTAGGTTATTTAGCAATTCAAGTGTTTTTACTTATTAGTTTAGTTAAAAAATAATAACTATTTAAAATGTTTCATTTATCTATCGACCAAGATTACAAATATTAAACAAATTCACGTAACTTGTAAACATATTTTTATTTTAATGATATGGCCAAACATGGATTGACATTTCATCGAATGTTGACGTTTAAACGATATGGTCAGTTTTAGTTAGCCATATCATGAAATACCACCATTTTATGAAATGATCGGTCACATCATGAATTGGTCAATTTTACGATCTGGCTACGACATATACATTTGCTGTTATGTACCTACCTACATTTTGTGTGCTAGTAGGTAGGTACTTCTAAAATAACCTATTATTGATAATGAGATTATTGGGTTTGACTTTTGTAAAGCAAACATAAGGAAAACTTTCGATTCAGTTTTACAATAATTGAACATAAAAAGCAATGGGTAAATGTAGGGTGTGGTTTCAGTCAATACTCAAACATTTGTTGCTTAGTTTTTCGTATTGCCGCAATGATTTGCTTTAAACGCAAAAGGTTCGATTCAATTCCTGGTTCAGGTTAGTTCAGAAAATGTTTTTTTAAAGATGCTTGGGTCCAGCCTGCCTAGCGTGAGCACTAAAACACGATACGATATGATATGATATAGCGATATATCGACACAAACTGTAAAAATATGATAGTTAAAGCCGCCGTATTGAATCGCCGTGCCGGTTACGTTACATATTATGATCGCTGTTTTGATAAAAAATCTAATTGGCGGCTATATCCATCATATTTTTACAGTTGGTGTCAATATATCGCTATATCATATCATATCATATCGTATTTCAGTAGTCATGCTAGGCAGGCTGGTGTAGTGGAGGATGTCCTTATTTTTTTTTTTTTTTTTTTTTTATTTTATTTAAATTCAATTGCACACTCCACTAACAGCTTATAGCCAAAGCGTTGAGTGAGCCAGTTACAGTTTTATAACATTTTTTACAAACACACATACTATCAATATTAGCCTAAAAAACTAACACAATGATTCACAAATTGTCTATGCTTATTATAAAACAAGTCAGTTTCTGGCTCCTGAGCAATCAGATTAAATTTATTAGAGATTTATGAGATTAGATTTGATTATTAAAAGTCATTAAGTTATACTTCGGAATACAGACCATGACACTTGGTGTGAACCCTAAGAAAGAATTGTTGTTTTGTTTACGTTGTAGATAATGACAGTCCTAGCTTACTCTCTCAAAGCATAAACGAAGACATTTTTTCTCGTCTGGAAAATATCGAGCTGACATAACTTAAATGTTTTCAAAGGAACTTCCCTCTTGGCTGTATGTAATATTTAAAGGATGTTAAAAAGTTCTTAATAACAAAGAACTACTTAATTACCATAACTGTTTTTTATATTACTTTGAAACTGTTAAAAATAGCCCGCAGATATAAACTTCATAATTACACGAAGTGTGTTAACAGTAACCTCGACAGAATTTCAGCAAACATTTATCTCTAGTGCACCGGATTAAAAACGATTTGCTGGGCCATTTTAAACTTTAAATCGAGGTCATAAGGGTGCCAGAGCTTGAGCATAAACCCGGGAATTAAATTAACCTGCTAGCAAGGACGGGGAGACGCGCTAACTCTTAGGTTAACTGTACACTGAAAGCTAGCATGCATTTGTTAGATTATTTTATCTCACTGTCTAAATGACACTAATTGATTTTGTTAATAAGGAGTCCTGAGTACGTTATTTTAAACAGACATAAGTGGCAGTGGGCTAGTCACATTTGCCGTAGAACCGATAATGGCCAGATGTGTTCTTAAATGGAGAACGCGACTTGGTAAACGCAGCGTGGGGCGCCCTTCGACAATGTAGAGCGATGATTAATTAAAGCTGCTGACAATGGAGTGCATTGAGAGATGCCTATGTCCAGCAGTGGGCTAACGTAAGCTAATTATGATGACCATAAATAGGCCTAGTTGTCCAATGTCCAAGTCCAATAGAAAATGAAGGATCTTAGTTAAGTCAAGGTCAAGTCAAGTAAATTAGCTTCTTTTTTAGTTAATAGATAAAAAAAATCTATGCACGGTACAAATCAAAATCCATTTGCGTTTCATTTGTTTTAAATAAAGATTAAATAATTTTATTTTTATTTTTTATAGTTTAGTATTTCTAGACTATATCTAAACACCCGTATTTATAAACAAGTGAGTTAGACCTGTCACAGGTTAAGAATTCTTAGCTTAGTAATAGTCACCATTTACGTTAAGAACTTTAGAATTGAGAACATGCATAGAAGATTGTGCGTTAATTGACGTATACAAAATTATTTTTAAATCATTTTGCCATCAAAATACTCAGAACAAGTCAAATTTTAATACAATCTATATGGTGTTTCTTACGAAATATCCTTTCGGTATTAGTCTTCTCACGCAACACAACACAGCAACCGAGTGTTGCCAGACGAAAACGACCATTGAGCACTTAGTGTTGTTACTTTAGCATTATTTTACAAATAAAGCATGTACATAACTTGACTATAGAATAAGATTTGCAACATAAGAATTCAATACAGAAGGAACAACTTAGCAACAAGTAATTACTTCTTCATAAAATAGCTAACTTCTAACATAGCATCCATTTGCAACTGGACGCTGGGTTTAAAGCAAATGTATGCAATGGAGGGATTGCCCGACGCGAAATGTGTAAAAATAAAAAGCGTCACTGATAGAGCAGAAACGACTGTATTGACTGATATGAGAGGTTTAGCATCGGAGGTAGGTATCGGTCTCATTTATTGGATTTATTGACCAAAAATCCATATAAACTGCTAACTTCCTGTTAGCTTGTACAAACGATACACGTTCTTAGTCAATTCTCAAGTTGTGCGAAATCCAACGTTACGTGAACAAATTTTTGTTACAGCTATATGTTCGTGTAATATTTTATATATGCTTGTCATACTTATGCTCAGAGACGCCTCTATCTTGCGATATATAACATGACGATTTTCCATTATTAGTTCCCGCACAGTATCGATATTTTGAGGTACAACAACCGATTAAGGGCAACCCTCTTTAAATTCGGCCGTAAGCACAGACCGCCAACGATTAAACTCACTAAAATAGTGATACACAATAGTTTTCGATGGTACTTCGTCCCCCAGAAGTCGAAGTGAATTGATCAATGCACTGTTTTTGAGTTAGCCCTCGCCGAAAATCGTAATACTTAAATCATAAAACATAAAAATTTCACGAGTTAAATCCATGGTGAAACAGACACGGAATTTTTAAAATGACGCTACGAAGGTCAAACAAATGACAAAACAAATTGTATTCTTCAGTCAAAGAGTTCCATTTTTAAATTTTATAATTACTTTTTATAATAGTGTTTTGTCACTGGTCAGTTCCGCATACATAAATAGTAGCTCTTGTACATACTTAATGAATCCGTAAACTTTACCTTGATATACAACAAAAGACAAAACATAATAACACAGAAATAAAGGTTTTAAGCAATATTGTTGTTTTTTATATATTGAAAACCAATAGCGTAGGTTTAGCACACCATTTTTACTCGCTTAGGAGATGAAATAAAAATAGTAACCTATGTCCTTCCCTAGGGTTCAAACTTTTTCTGTACAAAATTTCATCAAAATCGATTCATCTTTCACGACAAAAAGGAGCCTAAGTTCTTCCCCAAAATATAGTCTATTTCTGTACCAAATTTTATCAAAATCGGTTCTGTAGTTTAGGCGAAAAGCGTAACAGACAGAGTTACTTTCGCATTCATAATATTATACCTACTATAAATTATGAATTAGTATTATTAGACTAATAGTATGGCCAATATGGTTTCCCTAATTACTTAAGAGAACAATAAATGTTATTGGATAAAAAATAAACGGATAAATGCTCATGGATGAAATTTAGAATAAAATAAAACTAAAAAACAAACAAATACATTTTTATTTACTCCAAAAATGTAACTTCAACATTGCAATTGGTCAAATTATCAATATTTTTCGTGATAAAACCACCAAGCATACAAAAAAGTATAAGTATACAAAGTTGCTATTGACGCAATAAGTACCTAAGAGGAAATAATTTACATGTAACAAAAATAACATACCTTTAAACAAGTCAATTCGCACCGTATTTAGTCTATAAAAACAACTACATAAATACATTTTTCAAAATATTTTGTACAATATTGCTATGTAATGTACGTTGTGTTTAGATTTAGGTATGTATTATTATGTTAATACCATAACAAACTTTATATTGGTTCGTATAGATGACGTATAGAAGAGACGATTTTAGTTTTAGGACTGCTTGAATTATACCTACCCACATCTTTCTGGAAACATTCACTGTAATCATTACTGTATAGTGGGCAATAAAAAGAATCCATCTAATTTCTAAAACCTACACTTTAATTCAAAACAACGTATAAAATGCTATTGCAACCCAACTAGTTTTGCCAAAAATTTCTAAAAAATCGGTAGTTTTTATTTTTATTTAATTTAATAAACATACCAACTTAATAACAAAAATTACACATAAAAAGTACTGATATACACACCTCAGGTGCGTACAACATTTGCATAAGTTTGTTGACAATGAATATTAAAATTGAGTATCAATCACGAGTCTAAGAATGGCAGGAAACAATATAAAAAAATAAAATAAAAACCATATTTTGAGAACAATAACACTCTAAAATATAAAGAACGATCCCTAAAAAAGCACTAGTTCCAGCAACTTTTTCTTAAAAAAGGGAAGAGTATCAAAGAAAATATCTAGATAGTTTGACTATCGATAATTTAGATCAGAAAATCAGATTTTAAAGTATCGCTACTATTGATAGCGTGATTTACGTCAATAATTTTGTTAAACACCAATAGTATTAATAATATACACCAATATGTTGTGCTGTGTGGGGACGGCCGTAAAGAATACACTTTCCCACCGCCAACAGGAGGCGTGTCGTAATAGACGACAAATTCCTGTAGCACGAGACGGGCAGCAGCGTATGCGTGCAAAATATAATAAAAAACTGCGCTCGCCAACCCACCTGCCAAGCGTAGCGAGTATTGGCAATCCTCCCCCAGTGAAAGTCATTGGGGGAGGCCTATGTTCAACAGTGGACGTCTTATGGCTGACATGATAGATTGATTGATCGAATATGTTGTGACTATACTAAGTAAAGTATGCCTCATAAGTGACTATACTATCGTTGTTTAAATCTTCGATAATATGAAGGCACAGGATTCAACTATGAGGTAGTTTGGGCCATACTCCATTACGCGGGCCTAGAGCGGATTCTAGGGCCAGTGACTAAATCTTACTGTCAGATGTTATTAAGCCGCCCTAAGGCGTCTAACTAGACTTCACGACTAGTATCAAGCGATATGAGCCGGGACCCACTTGTACAGTGCCTTCTGCCATCACGGAGATGCTTGTGATAAATGGTTGGTGTGATAATGGTTGGAATGGTCACCCATCCAATCATCACCGCACAATAAGTGACTGTACTATCGTTGTTTAATGATTTGATAGAATAGAGAAAATAGCTAACTATTTAGGTACTGGACAAATCAATCGTTAGTATCGATACTATAGATAATCATACCATCAGTCAGTTATCGATAGACTGTTGTACTGCCATCGATATTTAACTATCGATCGACAATACTACCCATCACGCCTAATAGAGTTCGCACTAGCCTCCAGACAGCAGAGCCTAATTGAGTCTGGCCCTTTCATCAACATTCCCCAGGACATCTGCGTTACGGTTTAAAAACCCCATCCATTTGTGTAAATTAAAACGTAGAACGACGCGACGGCCAGACAGGGGACTGAGGGACGAAACGAGAATGCCTAATGGACTTATCAGAATTCTATGCAAAGAATACAAAGATTAAAATATATCAGCCAGTGTCACGCGTAAAAGTCTGTGTTAAATGTTTTATGAGTCGCAAAAAGGTTTTTAATAAAGGAAATAATATCAACACTGCTTTGTCTTACGGCTTGGCACTTTGTATTGAGACTAACAGGTTACGGAATTAAATATTTGTTCTGGGTAAAAGTTGTACTACCTTTGTAACCTACTTTTATCAGCTTACACTATTTTATTTTTAACCCCCCATGCAAAAGAGAGGTGTTATAAGTTTAACGTGTGTATATGTGTATCTGTCTGTGGCATCGTAGCTCTCAAACGAATGGACCGATTTTGATGTAGTTTTTTTTTGTTTTATTTATTATAAGAACTACATAGAACAAGAGCTCATTTGATTTGTTTGTTTGATATATATACATTTAAATGCATGTTTTATAGTTTTTGTTAAACTGAAATATAAAATAAATTAATTCCACTAGACAATGTTGTATAAACCGTTTTTAACCCCCGTTGCATTAGTTGATCAGCTAAACTCGATATATCATTTCATATTTTTACTTTAAAATTTGACGGTTCTATTTTTGTATGAGTAACAAAGTTTTAAGTTACGTCATTACCATAAGGTAGTTTTAATTAATTAGTTTACCCTTGTCAGGCTTGCCAACTTGTTCTAACCCTGCATAGTTTGGCTGTCTAAAAAGCACGGTCAACTCTAAATTGCTTGGTGTAATGTCATTTCCCTGGCTCAGTATTAATCTAGTGCAGGGGACTTAGAAATTCAATTCCACGATATTACGGTGCTGGAGTGACGCAGCATTAGCATTTGCAGATGGGTTTATTAATGCAATAATCCTTGCCATTTAAATTCCCAGCTTTAACATGCACTTTTTGCTCGGAAGAAAAATTTTATTTGATAGATGGAGTTTGTTTTAAAGGGTTAGATTTTTTCACTTTTACTATAGATCCAAATATTGTCTATTTGAAATTGTCGATAGAATCCGGTCAAAATATTTAGTTGCATTAATTCTTGTTTTAGTGTGTATTAACTTTTATTACTAAAGCCTGTAGATTCTACATATCCAGTACTCCTAGAAACAATTACTGCAATCTACAGCCAGCCTGGGCAATTAAATGGCTGTATGCAATTCTACACTAACTAGGAGGAAGCGCGAACTAGTTACCTCCTAGATGTAATTTCACCGCAAGTTGGGAGGTGGCCAATTAATTAATTTGGAGGTGAGTTAATTCAATTATACAGGGTTACATTTCACGGTAGTGCTAATTTTTCAGGGACCACTCAGAATCAGTAACTAAATCGATCTACGAAAAAAAACAAACACATATATTTTTAATTTTTTTATTGTTCCATTCTGCATTTGAAGAATAGAATACGTAGAAAATTTACGATTACTCGATTAATGCACGTATGTGCACTGCATTCGGTTCTTGTTGGAGCGGCGTCGGCGTACGCCTGTGATCTCTGATGATAGACGGCGCATCTCGTGTTTTTTTTTTGGAATTTTTTATGTATATTTTACTCCAGAATACGACTACTGAAATTAATTACGATAAATTAGTATTTTTATATTGCTCTGTAGACCTTATTTTTAAAATTTTGCACTACCTTGAAATGTAGCCCTGTATAATGGAGAAATGGAATATGACAGTAAAGCAGGCCCACAGAATCCACGTCTCTAAGCGAGTTATGGAAATATCGATGCTTGGGATCTCGTTAAGGGATAAAATCCGAAAAGAGGTCATCCGGCAGAAGACCAAAGTAATTCACGTAGTCCAAAAAATGGAGCATGCTAACGTAGCAGTGAGCGGTCCACATCTGTCGCAAAACCGATGAAAGGTGGAGTAAACGAGTTCCCGAATGGGGACAGGGCCTCTGCAAATATAGTATAGGACGCCCCCAGCTCGAAGGACTTATGACCTTATTAAGATGGCTCACAGTGGCTGGATGAATAAAAGCAGGAGATCATGCTCTTTGGCGCTCAAGTCAAGCAGTTTACTGCAATAGGCTGACATGATGATTGATAAATAGCTTGGCTGGTTGTATATTTAACCAAAAAACAGTATTAACTATTATCATTATTATGATCATCCCACGTCAGTCCACTGCTGCATAGCCTTTCCCAATGCACTCCACTGAACACGGGCTTCTCCATGGTTTTTTTTATCCGCAGCCACCAGCTTTGCGTTAATAATCGCTTTACTTTCAATTCCGAATTCCCAACTCACTGCTAAAGTCGTGAAAAAATTAAAATAATCACCATTTTCCACAATCATCACTACTTTTTAAATGGATTCATTTATGATTTCTAAAACTAGTACCAATTATCCGAGAATGTTTAACAAGCGAGCTATGTATTTTTACTGTTTCTGAAGCGAATTTTGCACATTGCGCGCCGACTATCACAAAAGCGGAACACAATAATGATTGATCACCAAAGTTTTTTCACAACCGCGCATGCTTATCTGCTGTGCAATGGTGATAAATTTTTGGCATAAATCATTCACTTAACATATAGGTACCACTGTGCACAAAGTAATATCATCTACAAAATTGTGGCAATTCCATCCATGTGTCCACTTTACAATTACCATGAAGTGTGTTATCATGTCCATATAATGCCTCGTAAGTAATATTAACACTACCTACCTTTTTGTCAATTTACAAGTTACATAAATAGGGTAACTTTTTATAAGTGTATAATATTTAAGGGCTTGGATATCACTCATAATAAGTAACAAACAACTTTGTCCAAGAAACCAGTAACCTATCATTACCTAATTTTGTTAGTGTACGAAAACAATTTCTTAGAGGCGGACAGCAAACGATCTCTAAAAAAATAAGTTAAGATAAGTAATTAGTTTCTTGGGCTATTAAAAAATATGTATTTCACACCAAAATAAATCACCTTATGTAATGTTTTTCTTTCATTTGACGACCTCCGTAGCCGAGAGGAAAGTATACCGGACTCGGTGTCTCTATCTCTGTGGTCCCGGGTTCGATTCCCCGTCACTGTAGGAAAAATACTTTTCTAAATTGTCTCGGGTCTGGGTGTTGTGGTACCGTCGTTGTTTCTGATTTCTGTAACACAAGTGCTTTGGCTACTTACCCCAAAATCAGAGCAATGTATGTGATGTTGTCCAATATTTATTTATTTATTTATAAGTCCACTGCTTGACATAAGCCTCCCCCATAGAACGTCATCCCGATCTAGAATAAGCACTAAAAGTATTTAAAAAAAGATATACCTACAAGTTTGTTTGAATCCGACTTGCACCTAGATGTTTTTTTAGCACAAGTGCATTCATTTCAAACATTTTGGACTTGAAAGTTTGTATCAAAGGCCTGGAATGTACTCGTAAGCGGTCTTAAAAGATGATCCGCCTAGAAACCTTTGCTTAACCTTTCGCAAAGCCTACTAAATAACAGTTTATGTGTAAGATATAACTCCAGAGGGGATTGTAAAGTTGCGATGGTGTGAAAGTCCTTTCATCTAAAGCAGTTTATAGCCCGTTTATGACCAACTACGGAATATATGAAATTCCTAGCTGTACAGCATGACTTTGTATGCAACTGCACAGACATTTTAAGGCAATATGGCGCGTGACAGAAATAAACATAGCAATATGTTTTGTTGTATTGTGACCCGGTTTCGGCACAGAATTAATTCAAAGTGGCTTCAAGTAAAGTTGTCTTGGTATATAGTTAGATTATATATACAGGGTGTCTTGTAACTCAAGGATAACCTGTAACCACATAATTATTCCATACATCATGGTAAACTACTTTTTCATTTCTCATACTCGGAAAGTAGGTCTGTAGTCTAAATAGCGTAGACAAACTGTTCTTTTCCCTTCCTCTGTGTGGAACTGGAGACCTAAATACTTGGTCAACTCAACCATTGTTGTATCAAGAGTAAGATCACTAAGAGCACGTGACACGGAAATTACAAACGCGTCGCGTGATGAGACCATGACACAATAAATGTAGATATAGAAGGTTCATTCCCAACTAAGCCATGTACATTAAATAAAATTAGGGGTACAGTACTAGAGTAACGGCAACGGCAGGTCAATCTACCCAAAAAGTTAAAGATTATTGAACCGACTTTCAGGTTTAATTCCGACATGTGGAGATCAATATCAATTGAGAAAATTTGCTTTTGTCTGTAACTGCACTTACTTGTGATGAGCATGCCTCACTGTCTAGATACAGAAAACTTCACCGGTGGCATCAAATACTACAGTATCAAGTATGGAAGACTTGTTTATATGAAAACACATCGTTTAGAGGCAATGAGCATGCCTCTTTTTATAAGTGTAAAGTTAACGTGAGCTCACTTGCATAGGTACCTTTGACCTGCTTAATTTCACCAACAAACAGCAATTGGGAATATGCATAAATTTTTATTTCGTCTAAAATAAATAGTTCTTAGATAAAATTAATAAAACTTAAAGAATTTTTGAAAAATATTAATAAATACCTGATTTACAACCCATTAAAGTCGCGTGCTAGACAAGGAGATCCGATATGTACCGTGACGTCACATCACACACCCGCCATACATTTTTCATAGTAATAGTTGTTTTAGAAAGAGACAAGTATACCTCAATTTCTAATTACTGTATTACGTTTTTTTTCACTATTAGCACTGTAATTGTATGTTATTTCTTAAAAATGTAGTAAAAACAATATATTAATTTCGTGCATATTTCCCATTTATATGTTATAGTCTGCGTGCAAGTACTTGTCACCTTTGTGTCTGTAGCGTGGGATTGGCACGGGCGGGGGTGCGTGTTAATAGCACACTCCTCCTCTACCGCACCTCAGGTGACTAGTTCTAGAAAATTTAGCAAACGATTGGCAAAATTAGGGCTATCATCGCAAAGTTTGTTTATGTTAAAGAGCGATTTTGACTATTGATTAAAAAGTAGTTTCGCTGTTAAATAGTCTTATCACAAAAAATATATTATATAAATAGGTATGATACCATTTGAGCACCAGTCTCAATTCATAAAAGGAATTTAGAATTTTAGCCAACACAAAAACGGTTTATACTAGTCGTTTTAAAATATTTAAGAAGTATAAACATATTTAAGAAGTTTCATAATTTTGTTTTTATAATCCACGATACCCTTAGGATTCTTGTGAGACTGATCCTACTTGGAGTATTACTGTTATGCTGCAAGATCATTGCTGATCCACTCATCACTTATAAGGACAAGTGTTTATTCCTCAATTGACTAGACTAAAGTACTAGACAATGTCCGTGAGAAACATAGCTTGACTGACTAGTCGGTAGATTTGTCACTTATTCTACAAAAGTTGTATCAAAAATGTTACCTCAAGGAAATAATGCGTCATTATACTAGGCACGAAAAACGCGTGTTCACGGATTCTCTACGTTATATCGAAAGGTGCTACATCGAATGTCACGACAGCGAAAAACGGTGCGTCGAAGAGTCATCATATTGGCGATTGGTCAACACAGCGAAAATAGTGATTGGTTGGCAATAGAGTCGAGTGGTTTTGCCAACAAATAATTAAAGTAAACCTAACTACGTCAAATCACTTATGTTGGGTTGCGGCCAAAGTCAACTTTTCGATGCTGAAACTTGTCGATACTGTGTTCATTCAATTTCGTGACTTTCTATTGGAGTATCATCGATACAATGACTCTTTGACGCTAGTTTACGCTGTCGTAACATTCGATGTCTCGACTATCGATATTACATCAACCCGTCACCTGTCTGAAAATGTTATTTATGCATTTAGGTCGACAAATAACATCCGTCACTATACCCACCAGTCATAAAATAGCCGAATTAGTCATCTAATACCATTACTCCTAATTACTAAGGTCGAGTAATGTCACTATAAAATAACTATTTTAGTGGCTACAAAAATTATTACACTTGTCCCAATGGTTGATTGTCGGCATAAAGATAGAGTACACACAGACAGATATTACACTTGTATTTTATAGTAATTTTTATTGACAGGACCGGTAAAAGATATTGTGGAAATAAAATTTAAGATGAGCGTAAAGGACTTTTGATTTGTACTAAGTCTTAAAGTTTATTATAGTTAAAAGTGGTCTAGGTTTTTATGAGGACTGAATGTAATGATCTTATAAAAAACTGCGCTCGCCAACCCGTGTGCCAAGCGTGGCGAGTATTGGCAATCCTCCCCAACGATAGATCATTGAGGGACATAGGCCATGTAAAGCAGTGGACGTCCTATGGCTGAAATGATGATGATGATGATGATGATTAATGTAATTATGTTGAATCTGTGAAGGTGTTATTTATAGGAATGATTGCAAGTACTTGTCAAAAGTATGCCTATCTATGTATATATCACTGCAGGGTACAAGCCTCACCTCAACTATGAGGTAGTTTGGGCCATACTCCACCACACAGACCCAGCGTGGATTAGTGGAGGGTGTTGTCAGACTAGTCACTTAACCTTTCAGATATTACTAACCCGCCCTAAGGCCTCTGACTAGGCTTCACGACTAGTATCAAGCAATATTAGCCGGGCCGGGACCAATTTTTAATGTGCCTTCTGAAGCAAGGAGATGCTTGTGATAAGTGTCACTAAATATGGTTGGAATGGTCACCTATCTAATCACAACCGTGGCATAGGTGGCTTAACTTTAGTAATTAACCAAAGCGCTGCTGCCACTGAATTACCTAATACTTGTTAGTTCTTAATTAATTATTAGGCACGCAAAAAGGTACCTCGAAATGGTTCCTGTAATATGAGACAGATGGTGGATCATACCTGCTACCATGTATCAGGTTTTATGCTAATAAACATTAACCTGCATTGTAAGTCACAGCGGATTTGGGTCCGTCGTGATACAATCTTGAGAGATCTTCTTGCTCCTTCGTGTGGACTGTATAGTTGAAATGAAACACTTCTTTCTTCCTTTGTTCCTTTATTCCGATGATGATCTTGACCGTGAGCGCAGTACAAATTTTGCGACCCACGGCCCCTTTATTCATACAATCTTAGCCTATGTTTACTAGTGACTATCGCGGGTTAGTTCATAAGACAAGGACATACAAACTTCTGTCTCTGTCTACCAAATTCGTTAGTGTAACATTTATGTCTACCCTCCTAACATCGAGATACTGAGGGAGACGACCTATTGTTTATGTTCTATCTTTCTAAACCTACCTACAGAAAATGTGATATTTCCCACTCACAACATTCTACCTCTGTGGGTGTCCTACCTACCCTCCGAATGTGCGAGATGGGCGACAGAGATAGTCTGCAGGTTCTACCGGTCCCACCCTCCAGTTCTGTCGATTCCCTGGTAGGGTGAGACAACCTTACAGGGTCTCTTTCACACCCCTTTACCAAATACCATACAAACCTAGTTACCTTCATTAGCCCTACCTGTCTACCTAGTTGCAAGTGGGATATATCTAATCAAACTTTATTAAAATAAAACAATCCCTGCGCTAATTACATATGCCTTATAGCTAGGCCCTAATAGAAAATTAAGCTTTATTTACAAAACATTAAACTTATAACTATTACATCAAAATAGATTGGTTTGTCCGTAACATGCATTCACAATCAAACTATTATTATAGTAACCCAAGTGGCCAGTGGGAGTTCAAGGATACGACAAGTTAATTCAGTTTGATAAAATAACATTTTCCAATACAAATCACAAAGTACTTACTAGGTATAAGTACTTATAGCGTGACTGCGGTTTTTCAAACATGAAATAATTCAAGGAAACCCAGCTTGTGATAACACCGTGGTTTGCGTAGTGGAATAATTTACAGTTAAAATGTTTAGTTCTGTAACATCGAAATACTTATATTAAATCGAGTATTATGAATTTATAATCTATACAGGGTTACTTTGTGACAACGCGCCGAATTTTAAAAATAAGGTTTAGATAATAATATAATAATACGGCTTTATCGTAGTTAATTTTAAACTTCGTATTTTTAAAGTAAAATACAATACATTAAAATTTTGGCACTGTTTTGTCCATCAACATTTTATATGAAATATCCTATATTCTATATATGACAATCCTATGAAACTGATTTATGTAATAACTGTTTGTGCCAAAATAAATGAAAAAAAAAAAAACGATGTGCGGCGTTATTCATCAGAGATCACAGGCGTACGCCGATGCACCGGGACCTTACGCAGTGCACATACCGGGCAGTTTGATCGACTAATCGTATTTTTTTGATTTGATTGTTAGTCCTAAAAGTAGCTGTAACCGGAATGGGCAGAAGAAAAACATCCCCACTGTACCTACGTGTAGGTACCCCCTTAAAAAGATTCTCAAGGATTTTATTTTATTTTAATTTACCAAAGAGTCTCTAAAGCGGAAAGATAGACAAACATGGCGAAACTGTATGGGTCCTGTTTCGACTATGGAACCTTAAAAATGATTTCTGTATATCATTCTATATACTATAGGTAAATAGAATGGGCACGTTTTCGAAACCACTGCATAGAAACGTCTACGTGAAAACGACTAAAACGGCTTAGGCTAGAATATTTTACAAGGTAAATTTAGTATGTTTTTTCCTGAGAAGAGGTGCCCGAAGTCGCCGACAAAACTAGTAACAAATCGCCTTTTCTTTTGTGTAAATCAGTTTGGCACAGAAATATGTTATCGGCTTTCACCATCCCTTGGGAAATGTGTATTTTTGTGAGATAAAAATAGCCCTTATCCTATTCTCGGACAGGACTATCTATGAGCCAAAGCCTGAGTGGGCTCATCCCTTATTGATCACTAATTAAGAAAGAATAGTAGGTACACACCTTACCTATAAACTAATTGGTATTCTGTGCTATAACCACGTAGGTGCAACATCGAAATCGTAATTTTATTAGATGCTTCATGAGCGCTACTCCTATAATGATAAGTTTCGTTTTAGTCTTTTAGTAAAAGTTGTTGTACAGACAACAGCACGTCAACCTACCAAAAAACGTCAAATTTTCTCAATTGATATTGATCTTTAACTGTTGGACATAAAGTTGAAAATCAATTCAGTGACCTTTAACTTTTCGGGTAGGTTGACCTGCCTTTGTCTGTACCTATTATGATCGATCACGTTGTTTTCAACTTTGTACACCCTGTATATCTTTGAA
Organism: Anania hortulata; assembly: GCA_963576865.1. Lineage (NCBI taxonomy): Eukaryota > Metazoa > Arthropoda > Insecta > Lepidoptera > Crambidae > Anania > Anania hortulata. The sequence continues at coordinate 8,779,024 of OY756412.1, read as the reverse complement.
ATTCTAAATGATTTGTCTTAAATTCAAGTAATCAAGAGTATTCAATAATAAAATTTTATTAAAAAAAATAAAACCGACTTCAAAACACTGAAATGCTAAAAATAATCCTAACACTTAAGTACCTAATCAGCTACTTTTGGAGTCGGTGCAAACAAAAACATTGAATCTCTCATCGGCTGGCACCGACTCCAAAAGTAACTGATTAGGTACTTAAGTGTTAGGATTATTTTTAGCATTTCAGTGTTTTGAAGTCGGTTTTATTTTTTTTAATAAAATTTACTTATTTCATCTATTTTTAGTGATAAATCCTAATCTAACTGCTGAACACCGATTTCATCCCCTATTTTCCTACCCTTAGGGGTGATTTTTATTTTTTAAACTTTTATCATAGCATCTTTGAAGTATAAGCTATTCAATAAAACAAAAATCATCAAAATCGGCTCATATTTGTCGAAGATAGGTAACAAGAACCACAACCAAAATATTATCTGGGTATATATTTGTTGATTTTCTCAAAAAGTTCTAAATCAATTTCAATAAAATTTATATGGGACCACCTCTGAAGTATGATCTACCAAACAAAAAATTATTAAAATCGATTCATAATTGGCGGAGTAATCGCGTAACAAATATACAAAAAAAAAAAAAAAAACATACAGTCGAATTGAGAACCTCCTCCTTTTTTGAAGTCGGTTGAAAAATATTGAAAATGGATCATATCATCTATGTATTAGTATCATCAAGTCGTAAATGATTCAGCTATTAGAATCGAGAATAATCTTGATAATAGTTTATAGTACATGTTTGGTGGCGTAATAGTATCTATCACTAGTGATACATAAATTGTGGATACCCTAAGCTTGTGAAAGGGTGTAATAATTTCAAAAGCCTGATCCCTGGGGTTTAATATTTACCTACTGTAACATAACACTCCTAAATTACGAACGTCATTTTACCCAAATTAGTGGATCCATTAATATATTACGCCTCTGAGCTCCCTTGCTAGTGAATGTCGTCAGATGTGGAAAGTTCTACTTCATTCAACATTTGAAGCTGTTGACAGCAGACCTCAAAAATGCATAATATTTTAGTTCTTGCTCCGTTAACTTAAGGATACGTCTGAGATGTATGTCCACTTTCCCTATTAGCGTTCCTGTGGATTGCGTAACTGTCGGCCACAATTGCTTTATTGCTCGGTGTTGCTTACATGTGTCACACACTGATCATATGGAAAGCAAACATTGGGCTGAGCGTGACAAGAATTCTAACTGCGCCGGACGGAGATGATGATTTAATAAGTTAGGTACTTGATATGGCTTTTTTTCTTTTTCGTTTTAGTTTATCCTGGTTTTAGAATATTCTTAATTAGGTTTGTATAGTCCGGACTGTGGACCTATTAGAGACAAAATAAGATCAAAACAAATTTCAGCTGAAAAAAGTCATTTATTTATAAAAAGTGATTATTATTATTCATAAATCATACCCTCATCATTTTACCCTTTAAGAAAACATCCAATACTTCCACCAACTAATAACAGACTGCAATCATGCCCCCCCCTCCCCCCTGCCTCATTATGTAGGTAGATGGTCATCTCACGTTAAGTTTGCCAGTGCTGGTGTGGTCACTACTTGAGATCTATTTTACCCTAGCATCAAATCGATTTTACGCGCTATGTCTATTTGATAGCTCTACTTTCTCACGGCTTAGTATGTCAGAGGTAAAGTTTATCACCCATAATGACAGTGTGTCTCCTAATGGACAATGGCGGATCGATGACAGAGCTGAATATTAAAGTGCTCGTTTGGAGACAGTATCATCTCAAGGATAAACACGTTGTTGTAACAATTTGTTTACGTGCCTTTACTGTCTTTTTTGGGAACTGTACATCTAATGGTACACAAAGTGCTATGATCTAAAAATATTACAAAATTTCATTAAACCATTTTAAGTGGCTGTTAACTTAACCATTGCTACGTATTTTAGGTACTTACGCACATAGTCAATTTTTATACAAACAAACCGTTAGAACATTTCTGTTATTTCTTTTTGCAAAGAGGCCATTAACGGCACTTTTCGCGTCTCAATTTTTTACCCTACATCTGCTTCGGGCAAATTTTTGGGCTAGTGCCAAGAAGAAGCAGCGCAAGAAACTTAGCCTTTCCCTCTTTCCCTTTCTTCTTAACTGTCCTGTACCTGAAGGTTATCTGGAAGAGATAAATTGTGCCTCTTTTTGGAAACACCAAATTTTAACTTCTTTGTGTGGTGTACAATAAAGAGTATCTATCTATCTATCGTTTTTTTACAGGCAAAAAAGCACCAAAACTTATTTATATTTCGGAAAATATAAAAGCTGGTTCGTTTCTCGCACAAACGCTTAGTTTAGCTTTTCAGTAAGGAAACGCTGCCAGTATCCTTACCACCATGCCTCACGGTCACGCTTTTATTTTTGAGTAGGTAATTTTAGTTTTAAGGGCCGATTTTTAATCACCAGATAACTTTTATATGAAGAATAAGTTTGACATGTTGACAGTTTTCGTATAGAAAATGTGTCAACACGTTAATTTTATTCATTAGATAAAAATTATCTGGCGATTTTAAAATCGGCCCTTAAAGTTTTTATTTATTTGATAACATCCTAATACAATTTGCATGCCTTTTCAAATTAGGCGGGTCCACTCACGCACCGGCGCGTCGGATCCGATCTATTATGATCAGTATTGCAAGGCTAGAGCGACACGGCCCGATTTGGTACAAGAATGTGTAGACGTCTTTACATGTGTGTACTTTAGCAGCTTATAAGGCAGACACAATAAGTAAACAAATGACTAAATTATCGTATGGTAGTATGGTAACATGTGCCGCATATTATGGTACCTAGTACCACAGTAATACATAGAGCTACATTGAAATGCTAAAGTGTTTCAGATCTTGATGCATACTTTTGGTAATACATAGAGCTACATTGAAATGCCAAAATGTTACAGATCTTGAAGCCTACTTTGTGGCTGTATATCGTGTTATTTTTATTTCACGTATCTTAAAACATCGACGCATTATCGCAAAATGTATGTTACACTTTCTTCAAAAGTGATAAAAAATCTAAAGATTGTTTGCTAGCTTACAGATAGCGCCGAAAATCTTACACATATTGTCGTCAATATGAATGTTAATAAGCCTTAGAAGTTGCCTTATACCATTTAGGTACACATCAAATCAAATAGTTTGAAGAAATTCAAAAATAAAACCTATGTAAATTTTATAAAAATCTTTTAACCTGTTCCTCCTCGAGACGGTCTAAATTATTATCCTCAATTTTGTAAAATAAAATAATACTCAATAATACTCATTTATTCAGTGTGCCCTCTTCCGGGCACTTTACACGTCCCAAAATATAGCTTAGCCCTACCACCGCTTCGGGACTACATAAGGTAAAGTGTTCTATTACGGAGGTATTTCGTGACATTGGAAAGTAAGACAAAAAAATAAGCGTTTCTAATAAACGTGCAAAGTTATAAAAAATACTGTTGACTAGATTAGGGATTGAAATTTATTTTATTCTTAACACTTTTTTACTATGAAAGGGTTTTACTATTTAAAAAAATATATGAAATACGCAAGTCGATTTTCCCTATTACGGAGGTATGATGAAAGTGAGAGCCTAAAACGGAGGTAGTCGGTTCTTAATACGGAGTATAGTAATTTATGTCACCTCAGAATGTTGACTTGTTATGATTATGGGCTTAATTATATATTACTAATAAATTTAAATTTAATAGATTGCGTATGCTATTGCTGCATAACAATAAATATACTAAAACAAAACTTTATATTTTGTAAGACTTATTGTAATGTCTGTTTTGTACCAAATAAATGATTTTATATTTCTATTTTCTATTTCAAAAGAAAGTTTAATGTAGTCTCTATACAAAATACTAACTCCTCCGTGTGTGAGTTCAACTGGCGCTTTTAAAAAGTAGATGTATTAAATTACTAACGTAGGTATAACATTTTAATGGAACCCTAAATCCTAATTTTGAATAGCTCCGTAATAGGTTATATTAAGTTTCTTTTACGGAGCCATGCCCACTGTATTAGGAGTTCAAAGAGCCTAACACGGAGGTACAAACATTTACTACCTCCGTAATAGGATAAAAAATCGTGTTGTTTAATCCTAATTCAGACCCATCAAAAATTTGCTATATGAACAGTGGAAGTAATTTATATAAACGACACCAGTTCCGTCATTTAGATTTGTGAACCTCAAGTAAATATCTATACACAATCAACTGGTTTTTGACAAATTAAAATACTCCTTTTTATTTTACTTTTCAAAGAACTCGTACAAAACAGTTAACTGTTTCTATGTTAAAATAAGTTACCTAGTGCATAAAGTATACCACAGAAAAATGTTTCTAGTTTGTGAGATTAAAAATGATTTCAAATAAACTTCGAGTTCTTGAAATAGTTTATTATAGTTAAAGCTATATGCAAATAAATAAAATACAGTATTTCTCCTATTACGGATGAGACCACCGTATTAGAATCACCATTTAAATATGTTACCCTATTACGGCGTTGGTTTGTTTATCGTATTTTAGTTGTAAAACTAGTTTTAAATAGAAAAAAACTAAATGTATCGTGAGTGTGTTAATAAGAAAAACTTATGAACGCCTTAGTCACCAATTTCCATGCTATTTTATACCTAAAACTTAGCTGGCAAAATACGAGTGTACTTACCTTAGTCGCTCCGCGTTTGTATGAAATGTCCTGCCGAATCGACGCCGTGGCACAAACTGTTTGATAATAATTGCTACCTGCATGTGGTATTTTCAAACGTCAGGTATGTGATTCATTATTAGATTTTAGATAACAGAAGTCTATTTTCGTGCACTTGTGCTCATTAACACGAAAGTAAAACACGTAAATAAAAATACCTCCGTATTAGGTGCCAATTTTGACTACCTCTGTAATAGGAGACTTTACCTTAATGGCTGATAAAAAAACACATGATGGAAAAAAGCTGAAGACAGTAATTTTGTCATTTATTCAAAGGGAGTATCTCTCTGATACCAACCTACTAAATTACTTTTTGAGACATTTTCCGTGTAATCATCATAGTCGACGCAATGTTGGCGGAATTTATTAGAGGCTCCATAATTTGGCATTTATGGAGATGTTTCATTTAAAATATTTTTTAAAAAAGGCACCAAATCAATGAAGATCTCTTCAGCGTAGATATAATTCTACTAATATTATTGATATGACACAAATTAAAATTTTAAGGTTTTATTGTGCCTTGTTTATAAACCGTTTTTTGTAGAATATTTTTTTTATTTATTTATTTAGATTTTGACTTGTTAATTAGAACAAGGGTTTCGTACCCCAAATGGAAAAAAGGAACCCTTATAAGATCACTTCGTTGTCCACGTGTCTGTCAGTCAAGATACTTTTTGTCAAGAAGGCGTGAAGGTATCAGGTTGTCAGTAATATCAAATAATCAGGTCTGCAATTCCTTAAAGCTGTAAAAAAAACCAACTTTTAAGTCAATAAACAATACATAATAGACCCTTTATGACACACGTTATGACATTAAGGAAATAAAAAGCTATAAGGTACTTCCCGTAGACTTAGGATTTCATAATTTGGTAAGAAGCAATGTCGAAGGAAAAACCTTAAAGTAGTTACATCACAAAGAAAAACGATTACCGCGATGGACAAATCATTTACATGGATATGTACCTACAAGTTCAATTCAACACATTAAATGGGATCATTAGGTACATAATATTTTACCTTTTATTTGCCTGATGTTTTGTCCGGCAAATAAAAGGTATAATATGTACCTATTAATAATCGCGTTTATTCCCATTTTAATGTGCATTAATCATGCAACGTGAGTCTAAAAGTTATTACCTACAAGTTTACATGAAACCTTCGGTGCGCGAGTCCGACTCCCAGTTGGCTAGTTGTTTTTTTATTTATAGAGGCATGCTCGAAAAATTATAGGGGAATAAACTTTTGGAGCTCTTGGGCACATATATCATACAGACAATATCTTTTAACTTTGTCACAAAATGCCAAGTTTCTTGAACCGGTTATTTACTTTAAGCTCAGCACATGAGTTTAATATCAATTTAAAAAAAACAATTGTTGTCAGTTGTAGTATTTAGGATGCAATGAGCTGTTGATTGTACCTATATCTTGTAAAAAAAAGCAGTTTAGTTTGTCCTCGTTTTTACGAGGGCGACGTGGTCACCACTCTCATTTGATATTCATTAGTAGTAAATTTGTCGCCGTCATCAGCGGCGTTTACTGGCATATTTCGCTAATGGCGTGGCTGTTACAACTTTTCTATTCATGATTATGTGATGTTCATTCCGTTTTCTTACTGTTTGTCATAATTGAGATAAATTATAGGTAGTTTGTAAGTCATTTATTATTTTGTTTCTAACTTTTTATTATATATTGCTAAAGTTACATGATCTCCAAAATAAATTACGTTTATGATCATTTTAGCCATAGGACGCCCACTGCTAAGCATAGGCCGCCCCCATTGACTACGGTTAATTGCGTTACTTACTACTAAATAATAAGTTATGCAAGTGTAGGTATACATTTTTATATATTTCATCATCATTTCAGCTGCGTCCACTGCTAAACATTGGCCTTCCCCTGCAGTGACTTTCAGATTGGTCGGTTTGAAGCGGCGTCCAACGCTGCGCTTGCCAGCAAGTGGCCTCCATTCTAGAACCGTTCTACCCTCTCGGCCGTCAGTTCTACGTGTTTTGTGCCCCGCTCACTGCCACTTCAGCTTGCTAATCCGTTGGGCTATGTCAGCGACTTTTGTTCGTTTAGACAAGTATTTATTTAAAATACTCTTCCTCCTCGTCCTGATCCTGTACACACGGGATCACCCTAATCAGGCAGACTGTGCTTGTGGACCCCAATCTATCCCTACCGTCATCAGGTCGTCGGACAACTTAAGGCTTCTGTAATGTCTTATTTTTCCGACCTCCAAAGCCGAGCGGCGAGCAAACTGGACTTGGTGTCGCTATCTCTGAGGTCCCGGGTTTGATTCCCGGTCGCTCAATGTAGAAAAATAACTTTTCTATATTTTCTCGGGTCTAGGTGTTGTGGTACCGTCGTTGTTTCTGATTTCTGTATCAAAAGTGCTTGGGCTACTTACCACAGGTTCAGAGCAATGTATTAGATGTTGTCTAATATTTATTTATTTTATTAGTTAACTCCCTTCTGGTGTTTCTGCTGCGGAATAACATCATCTTTTACTGTAAGAACAACATCGTATCTCGAAAAAGTTACATTTCAAAGTCAAATCCATAGTCATTTTGTATGACATACATTAGTTATTAAGTCATCAACATCAAAAGTAGCTTAGTATTAGAATTTTCCAGAAGAATCTCATTGCAAAACATATCACAATACTATGACAAAATCACTACGCAAATTCAAATAAAGAAGTCAGGTTATTGTGAAATTTTGAAGTCAGTTTTGACTTTTGAAAATTTCAGCTACTTTGATGCTGACTGTACAATAAGGAGTACATCTATCTATAATTAAATAGTATACTCTGTGGTACAGTTTAGTAGGTTTTGCTTGACATACTTACTTAATAATAATGTTTTTTTTTTCATGTATGCTTTATTATTTTTTGTGCGTCGTAGTTAAAAAAAAGATTATGCTATCTTAAATTGTAAATATTGTCACGTTTGGATTGAATTAAATCCAGTACACGTGAGACGTGACAATTTTAATGAATAAGACTGCAGCAAAATATCTGCGGTATTCGATTTCCCGGCACCTTTTTCTGATTAGTTTTGCCTTTGTGTTTCAATAAGTTATTAATGCGGATCAGCAAGCTAAAGTGGCAGTAAGCGGGGTACAGCACGTAGAACTGACAGCCGATGGGATAAGGTTCTGAAATGGTGGCCACGTACGTACTACAGTACGCAGCGTCGGACTTAGTTACAAGTGCTGTAATTATGATAAATATTTTGTGGTTATTTATTTATTTAGGATAACCAACTAAACACTCGCTTACTACATGATTTATACGTATAAGGTTGAAGGTTACATTGCAAAGTGATGTCTTAATTATAGGCTGCCACGGCAAGCAATATAAACAAGTTATCTTATTATTAGCTTAAACTGAAATTCAAATTTACAGCAACTGCATCAGCCCTGCGATAATTGACATTTATCTGGGGATCGGAATCAATTCACTGATGCAGAGCTATGAGTGATACAAATAACTTTACTTACTTATATCTTACTTTTATTTTATATACTTATATTTTTGATGTCTGTTTAAGATAGATAAATATTGTTACAGTTCTCATACTCGTATCACACATATTGCCAAAAATAAGCTATATCTCCTCAGATTTTCAGATCTATTTCCTCGTACATACCGGAATTCCCCAATAAGGGGGCAATCCGGAAAATAATCACTAAATCGTCAATTGGCGCCAACAATGGATCGGGGCAAAAAGGACGAACTAACAAAAACTATTGGGGAATCGAAGAAATTGTTTGTTGTTGGTGTTATAAAAAGTAACGCAATTTATTTATTTTCCTGTTAGATTCAGTGTTACACGTAACGTGTTGATTATACTATTGTTAACATGGAATTGGTAAATTGAGTAGATTCTGTGTCCCATTGTTTTTATTTATTATTTATTTATAGTTACAATTATTTATTAACATATATATTTTGTAGTCTTATCTGACGTAACAATAAAATGTAATTTCAGAGACTTGGCCTTATTACAAAAAACCGGCTAATTAAGAATACAAAATTTTCGACGTTAACTCGGTAACTTATAAAGCCTACCTAGCTGTAATAGTTATCCTTTTAGCTTCGTTATTTAAATAATACGTCCTAATTTCTTAATACAACTATTCTAACTATTTAGCTAGAAGAGAAGAAGGGACACTTAACTTGACTCTAACAAAAATGGCGGACATGGCGTAACCGTAAGGGTTCCGTTTTGACTACATAACCCTAAAAAGATAAGACTAGGTTGCTACCATGTCTAAAGAGTAGTTAACCCATTTAAAATGTGAATAAAGTTAACATACTTTTAAATAGGTTGGCAAATCTTTGGACAGTATTTTAACCTAATGTATTGTTTTGTAATAAGGGCGTATATTTAACTTCACATTCGAGGCAACTCGTGTTACTTTCAAAAATAAACATTTCACACATTTCTACTTTGTTCCGTAGTGTATGAAAAGCGTTAAGAGTATCAAAATAACTGTCAAAATTAATGTGTTGCCGTCTCTTGATATTTTAATCGTGACGGGCTTACGTGCCTTGTTTGACAGGTTTTTAATTTGATAGTTGTACGCTGTCTTTTTCATTAATTAACGGTTAACTAGTGAAAATAAGTAATTGTTAACTGCTTACCTTCATCGTGTTTTTCTAACAGCAAAAATTAGATCAATTTAAATCCCAGTTAAACTTATAATTATTTAGCTCAGCCTAATAGGAAGACAATGTTATAACCTAAACAGATAATATTATTATCTTTTTATGTTAGCCCCAAAGTAATTGTTGTAATGTTTATTTGAATACAATTAGACTCCATTTAATGTATTATTATATCTATTCGATATCTAGGCGCCATAGTACAAACCCTTTTTGTATTAGGCCAGATAATTGGTGTGATTCTTGGGTGTTTTTTTTAACATTAATTACATAAATATTTATTTTATCACTTGCAAAGCTAGTAGGGCTAACTTTCGGGACGTGTATAAGTGCCCGGAAGAGGGCCTATATACTGAATAAATGACTGTTACTATTATTGACTATTGGTAGGCAGACGAGTAAATGTTGTAAAAAGCCGCTGAATGCAGGCCGCTTTCAAACGGCCAATCTGGAAGTCACTGGGAGCTTAGAGGTCTATGTTCAGCAGTGGACGTCTGCGTTGCGTCGACGTGCTGCGTCGACGTGCGACGAGCTGCGTCGGGCGTTGCCGTGGTAAGCTTTTATCATCATCACCATATGATGATAAAAGCTTACCACGGCAACGCCCCACACCCACTGAGTGTGGTGTTCTAAGTTCTAGGCCTAAGTGGACTTTCAAAGGGCCATGATAACACAATTATAATTCTTCTGTCAATGATCTTTACAAAATAATAATGAGATCAAGAGATGAGCGTAATAACGCGATGTTGTATTAATTTTATTGTTAATAATTTCGGAGAAAATAGGCCTAGTACAAACTAAAATAATTATTACCTAACAAGCCAAAAATAAGTAAGGCACATAGATAGTACACTATTATCGGCGAGGGCGGGTAAAGGCGTGCTTTTGTAGAGATGGGACATTGAGAATATCGATAATTCCTTTTAACCTTTTTGGTGTACTTTCAGGTGGCTAAAATCACCTAACTAATACGTTGTATTTTAAAGATAGTGGGTAATTATGAAGTGCTTTAAATACATGGTAATGATCAAATAAGTGAATATTTAAGTTCCTTCTATTGTTTGCCTTTGACTTACGATTGGTTACGGAGAGGTTTTGCGTTCTTTCAACTACATCTTGTATAAAATTATGCGCCAGACAACACAACTTTCAGTCATATTTTTCTTAACTTTAAGTTTTATATAGGTATCTAGGCTATGTTTTTATACAGAAATAAATTTTATCTTATCTTATATTTCGAAGAAAGGAATTAACATCCCTGTGTAACAATATACAAATCAAACAATACATTTTACCAGGGATGTCTCCTAGCACCTCCAGATCCAAGTCAATTTATAAAAGTTTGTTCTTTTAACTGACCCGAACCGGAAATCGAATCCGGGACCTTTTGCGTTTTAGGTGAATTATTGCACCGCTGCGCCAATCGGGTCAATTTTCGGGCTCATTACAATGAAAATGATTTGTAAAAATTTATATAGCAATAATTAATTTTTAATTTTTCTCTTTCACTATCATTCAAATTAATAATACCACAAACTCATAACTACTTGCAAAGTAAAGAATAAGTTTTGGGTCGGCAAATAAATAGGTCTTCGATAAAATATCGACATAATGTTCAAATAGAACGGCCCTAATATTGCCCTGCCCAAATAATGCCTTTCGTGGAATTATGTCCGGCCCAAATCGTAGTACGAAGAAAACCGCCAACTATGAAATGAAATAAAATTATATGAATTACTTAAACAGCATAGCATACGAGTAAAATATAATCGGATTTGAAGTAGCCAGTTAGTTTTTTCTCTCTTAAATATAAGAATTAAATCTTGAAGGCCCCACTGTACCTATGCCGCAGTGTCGCGATAACTAGCTCGAGCAGAAAGATTGTCGGGTTCGGATTCCGGTTGAATTAATTAAAAACAAGAAATTCTAAATCGGCTAGAGGCTGGGTGTGCTGGGACTGGCTGGGAGATTCCCCCGAGCAAAATTCATTATCACATTAAATGTATTCGGCACCTAACTCATGTAACACAACGATTTAAATTTATGACTCAGATCTTGATAATTGTTGTTTTGTTTGGCGTAAGTTATTTATCATACAATAAAACCTATAATACCATGATCAAGATAATTAGTTTACTTACAAACTTACCTGCCTACAAATCTGCATGTAAAATACCTTTTGAACCCTATATTTGTTAAAAACTGATGCATAAAATATGTGATTTTTTTTAAAATCCATGATTTGGATTAGGCTTCTCCATGCGGTATACAAACCCGCAACCGCCGTGCTTTGACGCTGAATCGCGGACTACTAGACCAGACGTTCGTCAAATAAATTACTACTTAACTATATTTAGACTGTAGAGACAGGCTGCACTTGTTGGTCTCTGGCCCGAATCGCCTTGTTTAACGTCAAATGCGATGGCCGCGTAAATTGGCCCGTGCAAACACAGCTAATTGATGTTTATAAACAATCTACTAATATTCCTGACCTGGTTAACAATACACTATTTAGGGTTAATTAAATTACCTAGCAGTTGATTAGCGGTCTATGATTAATATGGCGCTATTGACTTTGTATGGTGCATTTTAAAACAATGCGTTATTTTATTTAAAGGGTAACTTTTTTAGTATTCGAGTTATGATTATTCTTTCGTATTTTTTGTCAAACTTTGAGTTACACAGGCATAATTAGTTAAGATTATGATGATTTTTATGGTTCTGCAGTCAAAACCATTATAGTTTTGTCCAGCCGTCCGTCCGTCTGTACACGGCTTAGCTCAGAAACTTCGCAAGCATGTACATATTAATCTCGCAGACAAAGTAGTAGAATATTGTAAAAAAAAATTTTTAGGATATCTCCCCTATTCGTATAATGTCGATGAACTTTTTTTTCATATATTGCATGGTATGGGATGTCGTTGGATAGGTCGTTTTAGAATATTTTGGGTGTATTTTTCCCGTATTACAGTTGAGAATTTTATAAACGTGCTATATTTATATACCTACTGACTTAAGACAGATAGGTACATTTGTTTTGTAGTATTCTAATATGAACTTATTTTTGTCTCCAGGTCCCCAAATCCTATAAATCACCAAGAAATGTGGGTCTTCACTGAGCCAGAGCAGTACTTTCCCCCCGAGACAGCCCACTAAATCGGCCATGACCTCCGAAGAACCTCTCGATGCCGTCGCCAAGAAAGACCAGAAGAAAACTGATGACTGTTCAAAATTTGCGGAAGAAATTCCAGTCAATAAAAGAGTTGAGAGCAGAGCAGAAGAATCACGGCAGAAAAGGTCTGAAGAGCTCATGAGACTAGTGTATGAGTTACCAGAAGAAATAAAAAAGCCGGATTTAAATGAAAACAACAATATGTTGAAAGATAATCCACCAATCACGATCGTGGAGATCACAGAAACGAACGGCTGTGATAAGGATATAGAGACAGGGCAATGTGATGATATATATCTGAAAGTGATAGATGGAAGTCCAGAGAATTTAGGGAATAAGGTTGTGTTTGATGTGCTAGCTACCAATGAGTTGATTATGCAGTGTACTGATGAGTTTAAGGAGGTAATAGAAAGGACATCTCCCGATGAGGATGATGACGAAGAATTATTAGAATTGAGAAAGATCTTAGAGAGTAAGCCGCGAGTTTTGGAAAGGTATCTAAGAGAATGTGCGTCGTCTGATGAAGTAAATAGGATTCATAGTATCACGTCATCAGGGCCGTTGTCTCCAAGGCCACATCACGAGGCGAGGAGTACATCAGTAACGTCAGACCTATTCCAACTATGGCTGTCATCGTCTCCCGTTAAGGTAAGCAGTAATATAATAAGGCCATATTTGAACCCGATAGCTAATAAAACTCGCAAACAATCCTAATGGACAATTTAATCAAAATTGGAAGATTATGATAATAAACTTGAAGTTATTTTTTATACATTCAATAACTGCTAACGGTGGCTAATTTGATTGGGTTGCTAGATGTTAAAAATCGAATGATATTTATGTTTATTAATTTACCAACGGTCCTCTAATGAATTAAATTTAGTGGCGATGTCGCATCTGAATAGGCAATATTTCGGCTTGATGAAATTAAATTATTTTCATGACTCACGTAATTACTAAAATTGTTTCAAGTATCTTTTACTATGGAGACTTATAACGCTGTTTGCGTTTATTATTTATTTGATATGGCATATGTTAATTCTTCAATAGTTTTGTAACTAGGTTATTCTTATTACAATTATTTTAACACATTTCACATACCTATCTAAAAATACCTTTAAAAATATTTTGATATTGATTTACTGAATATTTATTATCTATTAAGTACGCCTATCCAGTTATTAAAACCAAAACAAGTATTAGAAAACCTGACTTAGGATTTAGTCCACCATGCGGGCCCAGTGCGGTGCGGTAGAGGAGTGTTGCAAAGCCAGTGACTTAGTAAACTTAAAACTTATGTACAGACAACGACAGGTCAACCTAACTAAAAAGTTCAAGGTCATTCAACCGATTTTCAACTTTAACTCCGACACGTAGAGATCAATATGAGAAAATTTGAGGTTTTGTGGTAAGCTGACGAGCTGTTGTCTATACTAATATTTAATCAAGCTCGACAGCAGATAATATTCAGCTACTGCTTTGTAATTATGTATTATTGGACAGGGTTTCAGTTATCCTGTTAAACAAATGAATTAAACATTGGATCGAATGGTCAAACACTGTTGTGCGAGTAAACCGTTCCCGAAATATCCCATGTATCGTCCCTTTGAGCGACTGTTTGAACAAGTAATTAATTGAGCCCGGATCGCTCGTTGTACATTTGAGTTATACGAGCTTTTCTACAAATAGAAGAAAAATATCCATAATATACTTACTATAACACAATTTTTTGATAGTTTTATAGAATACTAGCTGACCCAGCGAACTTCGTTCCGCCAATTCGTTTGACAGGTACGAACAGTTTGCATAGGAAAATAAAATATTTGTTTTACTACTTTCCTTGCATTTTTTAAATATTTTCTGACCTTTTAAACCTTCCCTGAACTTCCTCAAATATTTTAAGATCAAAATAAGCCAAATCGGTCCAGCCATTCTCGAGTTTTAGCGAGACGAACGAACAGCAATTTTTTTTTTTTATATATATATACATTTATAGATTTTAAAAAACACCCATTTACGCAAGTACCTGAATCAACAGCAGACTGTTGATGATAGATAATGATGACTTAGATTTTTTCTGTTAGTATTTTACGTCCACTCTTCATTCAACCACATTTGAAGACCTGATTAGCGCAGGAGTGCAGAGGTTTGTCTCGCAAAGGATATCAGGTTCAAATCCGGTTCAGGTAATTTAGTTTATTTTTTTCAATTGGCTCAGACCTGGGTGTGCTAGGAGACGCCCCTGGCAAAACCTATTGTCTGGTAACTCGTAATACAAGAATATTATTCCCTACTTTGATACTATGATAATTAGTGTGTTGTCTGGCGTTTTTAGATTTATTTATCTAGGTAGCTAGAAATGGTGTAAGTACTACTAATCTCTTCTGTATCTATCTGCCAAGCTGACTGGAGAGCGCTGACCGGTGAAACTCTGTTAATGCCCGTCAGCTTGTTGGATTGACTCTTCTCAGCCAACTCCTATTACTATATATAGGGATGACGACTGGGTAAAGAAAATGAAGTTAGATTATCAAAAAATAATAGACTCTTACTTTCGTCAATCAACCAAAAAAAGACAAAGATAAAAGCTTGTGACGTCACTTCTAAGTTAAAATTGTAGGTCATGCGAAATTTTAAATCAATATATCTCTGTAATATTTTGATTATGTGAAAAAAGAAAAAATACGTGTCTAAGGACCTGTTTCACCACTTGCTGATAAGTTCCAGGTTACCTATCTGGCACTTTTTTGACAGCTAAGTGTATAGGTTATCTGTTAAAACAAGTGCCAGATAGGTTATCCGGAACTTATCAGCAAGTGGTGAAACTGGCCCTAATACTTTTTAGGGTTCCTTAGCCAAATGGCAAAAAACGGAACCCTTATGGATTCATGTCTGTCTGTCTGTCTGTCCGTCCGTATGTCACAGCCACTTTTTTCCGAAACTCTAAGAATTATACTGTTAAAAGAAACTTGGTAAGTAGATGTATTCTGTGAACCGCATTAAGAGTTTCACACAAAAATAGAAAAAAAAATGTTTGAGGTACTTAGAACTGAAACTCAAAAACATTTTTTTCATTAAACCCATACGTCTAGTCTTCAAAAATTATATTGAGGTTTCTAATATCATTTTTTTCTAGTTTGCGCGAGAGACACTTCCAATGTGGTAAAATGTGTGTCCCCCCCTGTAACTTCTAAAATTAGAGAATGATAAAATAAAAAAATATATATGATGTACATTACCATGCAAATTTCCACCGAAAATTGGTTAAAACAAGATGTAGTAAGTAATTTTTTTAAAATCGTAAACCGCAATTTAAAGAAAGAAAGAAACGTTTATTCGACACACAAGAGAGAAAAAAAAAATACACAATTTACACAATTAAAACATCTATCAAAGTTACAACGAACTACAAGAACTTTTATATTATGTTACTTGCTGCTACGGAACCCTTCATGGGCAAGTCCGACTCGCACTTGGCCCCTTTTTGAAAATCTACCTGATAAACGAAGAAAAAAAAGTTAGCCTTAATCCCTATACACACTACCGTACTACCATCCTCTCGAGATTGCTTGAATAAGTCGTTTGTTGCAGCCAGGGAAGTTGATGAAATCAGAAATTTAAAGAACGAGGACACCTAATTACCTTTGCATGTATGTACTTGTGCCGTGTGGGGACGGCCGTAAAGAATACACTTCTACACCGCCAACAGGAGGTGTGTCGTAAGAGTCGACTAATTCCTGTAGCACGAGACGGGTAGCAGCGTCTTCGTGCGAAATCTTATAAAAAAACTGAGCTCGGCAACCCGCCTGCCAAGCGTGGCGAGTATTGGCAATCCCCCCGATGACAGTCATTGGGGGAGGCCTTTGGTCAGCAGTGGACCTCCTATGGCTGAAATGATGATGATGATGATGATGTATGTACTTACAATAAACTCTTGGTACTTGTTAGTGTTTAATGCCCCGATTAGCAGAGCGTATAACATTTACTTCTGCTTCTGCTTAGCATTTTGCTCAGCGATGTCTTGGACGTCGTGTTTCATCTCTCTCTTTATCTCGGAACTGCCAACTAATGAAATCCCGCGCATAATGTGGTCTGGCAAACATAGCGAAGCGAAAACATAATAAATATCAATTTATTATAAGTAAACAGACTGAAAGTGGCTCTCAGCGTTATCAGGTGTCAGTCGATACGGTATCAATTTGGTTTTACGTGAGTAGTGATAAGCTGAAAGCCTCTGATGTGGGTTTCTGTGCTGGAGCTGTGAAACATTGATATGGCATAAAAAGGGAAAGTATAATTATGTCTTTAAACATCCCACTGCCGCACCTCAACTATGAGGTGGCTTGGGCCATACTCGGATTGATGTGTGGGAGGAGGGGTGTGTGTTGTGAGGCTCATTGGCTCTTAACCTTACTGTAAGATGTCATTAAGCAGCCCTAAGGCCTCTGACTAGGCTTCACAACTAGTTTCAAGCGATATTAGCCGGGACTAACTTTTATCGTGCCTTTCAATGCACGGAGATGCTTGTGATAAATGTCACTAAACATAATGGGAATGGTCACCCATCCAATCACAACCGCGGCATAGGTGGCTTAACTTTGGTCATTACTACCAAGCGCTACCACTACTGAACTATCTTTATCTATCTTTATAAATAAATAAATATATTGGACAACATCACATACATTACTCTGATCCAGACAATATAGAAAAGTATTTTTTCTACATTGACCAACCAGGAATCGAACCCGGAACCTCAGAGATAACGACACCAAGTCCGGTATGCTCGCCTCTCGACTACAGAGATGTAATCTTCAATCTAAGGGGAAATATTTTGTGCAAACCTGCACTTTTAGATAACACTGGATTCCCTGTCCAAGGGTTAGGACATTTGCCACGTCTAGGATCCTGGTTGAAGCGTAGGACGGTGCCACTTAACAAAACACTTTAGATAATATTGTTACGAGTTACATTGGATTTTGGGTCCACTGACAAAATAATTATTATATCGATGTCTGTACTTTTTCGACGATTTGCCTAGAAGTTGAAAGACAAAGGTAACTAATTTATATTTAGTTTTTTTTTACAAGTATTTTGTTAATAATTATTATATTTATTTTAAACGACTATGATCAGGAAATGTTATATTTTTACTTTAACTAAGTTTATAATAATTAAAAATATTTTAAACAACTATGATAAAAAAAAAACATTTCTAATAACAACTTTCATTTTTATTCTGGAAGTCATTGGGGAAGTCATGTTCAGCAGTGGACGTCCTGTGGCTGAAATGATGATAGTGATTCAAATTAAAGTAATTAATTTTTAAATATATATTTTTAAGTGCTTTAATTACCTTACCTTACTTGTTTAGTTTTCAAACAAGTATGTTAATTAGATCACAGAAGATTTTAATTATCATTGACAGTCAGTTAAATGATTTGTCAACTTGTTAATAACTGAGCAAAATTGGATCATCATGACAATTTATTAAGAGTACCTATAGCAAAATTTGCTCATAATCTTCAAAACTCTGATTTTGAAAGACGTAACAAAACGGACCACACAAAACACAACAAGCAAAGTTAACCGAAAAAAATATTACTACCTCTATGTTTTAGATTTAGCGGTATATGGGTGACATCCGTATCGGAGAGACGCGCCATTTACCACGTGTCCCGATAAGATAGCACAGCATAGATTGAAAAAACAGCTCATTACGTACGATACTATTCACTCAGAGCATGCCTACTCTGATATAAATTAACTGATAGGTATTTTTAATTCATTTATTTCTTTTTTAGTGATAAATTCCTTCCGCCTTACTCATCAGATTAGTTCAATGGTACCATCTTCATTAGGATTATTTATTTAAATTTGATTTGTTGACTATGACGCTTAACTATCCTTATCAAGATATCTTATCGCCACTCGAGAAATACTTATAATTCTAGTGACCATCTGTGGTCTTCATGATCAGCTTCACCTTACCAAATAATATTTTCTGAATACAAATGATTAACTTGTTGTACTAAAATAATCACTATTTTATATGTATGCCTATAATATTTGAAGAGTGTTCTCAATTCCTCGTTGATCCCACCATCAAAATTATATTTTTTTTAATGGGACCAATCTGGAAGTAGGTATATCCATTTTTTTTTTTTTTTTTTTTTTAAAAACTTTATTGCACAAACTTAAAATGTACAACAGGTGGACTTAATGCCAAGGGCATTCTCTACCAGCCAACCTTTGGGTCATGCAGAAAGCAGGTAATGGGTGCGGTAAAGGTCCAAAATAAATTTTAACTATATATTTTTTGAAACAATTTATAAATAGCGAAGTTCTGAAGTCACAAACATTAAATAAAAAACAGAACCGAATTGAAAACCTCCTCTTTTTCTTGTTGGTTAAAAACAAATTGAATTACTAGATTTCATAAGTTGATCGGCGTTTCTCAACTCCAGTTTTTGGACGGAGTTTTAGGTTTCATTTGATTTGATTTACTTGAATGTGCTGTACTTTTTTGTAAAAAAAAAACAGTTGTCCGAGAGAATGGAGATAGATATATTATTTCACGCGTGACGTTATTTTAGAAACAAAAATGTGACACTCGCTTAAAAACAGTTAAAAACTGTATTATCTACTTGAATCCTGGTCTATGCTTATCACAGTGGCAGTCGCCAGTCAAAAGTCTCGACTAAAATAAATGTATAAAAGTTCGATTTATTGCTAACTACTGTCTGTACTGGCGGTTCAAATAGGTATTGTACGTTATTTACTTATTTTAACAGTTAACGGACAGACTCATACCGGTTCCTATACTCTTGATCCCGAATAGCACGGATCGGTAATGGAATAGTGTAATTTGAAAAACCGTTTGACGTTTGACGTATCTACCTCATTCAGTAACACAACTAGTACGTCATATAACAATAACAATTATTGTTATTGATTCCCAAAAAATTACGCCTGCTACTATCAAATAAATTCCTATGGCACATATACGCTCATTATTCAAAGCCGCTGTGTCAAGAGTAAAAATACACCAAACGTTTTCAGAATTAGTCATAAAACAAAATAATAGTACATAGTGACTGAGCTGTCTTTTCTATTCAAGCTGTGCCAAGTCACGCCAAATTGAATCAAATCCCGACGGCCTAAGCCAAGTAATCTATGCTGAGGTTACTCAGTCGCTCGGGCTGTGATTTAGTGACGCCATCTAGAAGGTATAACAAATAAGTAGGCACTTGTGGCCAACATTAGTTCTGGTACACAAAGAGAATTGGTAGCTCAGTGGTTTTAGTCTCATCTATACTAATATTATATAGCTGAAAAGTTTGTTTGTTTGTTTGAATGCGCTAATCTCAGGAACTACTGACCAGACCAGTAGAAGAAGTCGATTCTTTTGGTTAAAGTTACGCAAAATCATGTATGACGGTATTGATCCCCTTTCATCAATCATCATCAACATGTCAACTATAGGACGTCCACTGCTAAACCAAGGCTTATCATCGGGGTTCCCCCCTTAAAAGTTCAAAAAAAGTTCAAAGTTCTAAAATGTGACCTAGAATCATAGAATATATAATATAATAATTCCTAGAATGAAATTTCGCAAGAAGCAATGTCTTGTCTTATAGCATAATGTTATAATATGTATAATAAAGCATATGTTTTTTAATAAATCAGGATAAAGTGTTAAATATCTTTGCGACTCAAATCCCGTTAAGAACGAATCATTTACACACCTACAGTTTGTACGGAACCTTTAGTGCGCGATTCCTATTTACACTTCGCCGGGTTTTTTCAACAACACTGCTTAAGTACTGTAAAGTTCCTGGTGAGGCCTCGAAAGTCTAATCAAATAATAGTGGTAAGTTCAATTCATCATCATCATTTCAGCCTTAAAACGTCAACTGTTTAACATAGGCCTCCCCCTACGAATTCCAGATTAGCCGGTTGACAGCGGTCTGCATCCAGCGGCTTCCTGCAACCTTTACCAGGTCGTCGGTTCACCTTGTGGGTGGATGTCCTATGCTGCGGCTACTGGTACGTAATTGGACTTATTCATCACCCTCTTATAATGACATCATCATCATTTCAGCCATAGGAAGTCCACTGCTGAACATAGGCCTCCCCCAATGTCCTATCATCGGGGGGATTGCCAATACTCGCCACACTTGGGTTAGCGAGTGCAGTATTTTTATAACATTTCACACGCAGATGTTGCTGCCCGTCTTGTGTTACAGGAATTAGTCGCCTCTTACGACATGCCTCCTGTTGGCGGTCGGGATTCTTTACGGCCGTCCCCATACAGCACCTTATAATGTGCAAAACAAAATTTATCGAGTATCTCAGACCGCACACCACGCCACTTAATCTATTACATTATCAACTCTAATAGGTCCGTTCGACAATGTTTAGCGGCGGGTTGCTATGTCATATTTCGCTACAACATACAGGCGGTCGATCATACAACTACCGAGGGTTTCCTAATAACAATATTGAAGGGAAAATTTTGTATTCCGTTTAACAATATATAAAATTCCAGATGACATTAAAAATATAAGTAAGAATTTGTTTCAATCAATTTTGTTTACGTGTCTGGATAAGAGAACGTATCTCGTCAAAATATATTGACTGTAAATATTTAACAAGCAGATATTATTAATTTATTTAACATCTTTTGGTGTAATTATTTTAGTTCTTATTGATATGTTACTAAATTAATTTTATAGATCTCATTATAATTTGGTTGTTATGCATTTACTAAAATTGATTAATCTTAGCATGTTATCTTTTATAGAGGAAAGGATTCATATATATAAATATTTATATCCTATTCCAACCTACACCCATAAATTATAACATCCTAAAACACCATGTTTTACGCCAATAAAGATTCTGATTTTAGGGGAAAATACTTGTAAAACCATACCTATCATTGATGCAGCAACAGACCAGACAGACGCTTAATCTTGATTTTTTAAATTATATCTTATTTGATGACGTCGACGTAGTAGTGCGGTGATTCGCTATAAACGCCGGTTACCGGGTTCGATTCCGGGTTAGTTCAACCATATTTTCTAATTTGACTCGGGTCTAGGCGTACTGGGAGACGCCTCGGGCTAAATTAATGAATTTGGCTGGATGCGTGTCAAACCTCTTTTTATTTTTTTGTAGTCGGCAGAAAAAGCAGGTTCTTTTCGCTGATTTATCAATTTCATTACATTATCTCTAATTTATTACTATCCAAACGTAGGCAAAACAAAATAATGATACAAGTAACCTTAAAAAACCAACAAGTACAAACTTTATGGTACTAGTACTAATAAAACAGTGAAATATCAATACTTCGGCTCTCCTTTCGACCTCTAGGCGCGACGGGTCGTTGGTCCTTATTTATATGCCGAAGCTGAAGGCCTGGATCAGGCCAACAGATTTTATAATCAGGTCAGCAGACGAATATAATAATTTATTTATATGTATCGCGCGCACGGAGGTTTTATTGCGAAGTTTTGTGTGGTAGTAATAGTACCCTACTCGCTAGAATTTGGTTTGACGCAGGAGGACTTAGGTAATCACTCATCATAAAGGGCGACTGTTTGTATATATTAATTATTATTTATTTATTTATCTGATATATTTATTTTAATTTGACGACCGTCTGGTGTAGTGGTTCTCGCTCCGGATTACAAAGCCAGCGGTTGCGGGTTTGAATCCCGCCATGGGCAAATGAAAAAATGAGCACGAGCATTTGTACCTAAGTCATGGATGATTATAAAAGTATTTATGTATGTTAATCCGTTATGTAGTCGCCATAGTACAAGCTTAAACCAATTGCTTAATTTAGGGCTAGATAATTGGTGTGATTGTAAAAAAAAACACTTAGATATGTATTTATTTAAAACTTTATTCCACAAACTTAAAAGTGTACATCAGGTGGACTTAATGCTAAGAGAAATTTCTGCCAGCCAACCTTTGGGTCGTGCAGAAAGCAAGTTATGGGTGCAGTAAATTAATTAATCAATCTTACAAACAAACAATATATATAATAATATATAGATAAATATATAATAAATTTAAAAAAACAAATATTACAACTAATCGCGGTTAAACAAACAGTTGCCCTTAAAATTGATTATAATTATATAGACAGAAAATGCATAACTACGCAATAATATGGACACAGAGTTTCCTAAAAAATCCTTAAACTGAAGAAACAGAGGATAAAAATTGTATGGAAAATCACAGATGAAATCGTGAGCTATAGTTAGTTATCTTTCAGGTTTTTATGTGAATAGAATATCTAGCTTACAAGATATTAAAAGCTAATTTGAAGGTTAAAAACATCTATAAATATCTAAAGGAAAATC
The DNA here is from genome assembly GCA_963576865.1 of Anania hortulata. Classification (NCBI taxonomy): domain Eukaryota; kingdom Metazoa; phylum Arthropoda; class Insecta; order Lepidoptera; family Crambidae; genus Anania; species Anania hortulata. The sequence goes on along the minus strand of OY756412.1, from coordinate 8,756,027 downwards.
ATGACAATAGGCTTTACAAATCTCGTGAAAAATGTACCCCAGTTTCTTTCGCACGTCTTCGCATCGTATCGCGATAAAACGCAATTTTTCACGCTCACAATAACGTCCGATAAGAAAAGAATACCTACTGAAGTTACAGGATTTCTTTACGGTATAACGAAAATAATCTTTGTACGAAAGAATTATATTGTATCTTAAAATAGTAAAGAGTTTGTCTTTTATCCTTTTAGAGAAAAATAGAATGTCTGAATAGTCTGTCTGTTTTGTATTGGTGCATCTGTTTTTATAAACGTCAAAACGCGATAACTCTCTAGTTGGTATAGAAAAAGAATAGATCTTAAGTAGCATGAAACGAGGTAAAATAAATACTATTTATTGATTTTAAGGCAATTAAAACATTTACATTATCATCATCATCATCGTTTCAGCCATTATCACTATCACTGCTGAAGATAGGCCTCCCCCTGTGACTTCCAGATTGGCCGGGAGGAAGCGGCCCGCATCCAGCGGCTTCCAGCAACCTTTACCGGGTCGTCTGTTCACCTTGTAGGTGGACGTGCTACGTTGCGCTTGCCGGTACGAGGCCTCCATTCCAGAACCTTTCTGCCCCATCGGCCGTCAGTTCTACGTGCTATGTCTGAAAAATTTACAAATATTTGAAAATGACGAAAGAAGAATGTCATAAATATTTATTACATTTCATTCATCATTTTCACACATGTCATTTTTGCCACTGTAAAGAAATAGTGTCTTGGAATTATTTGTGAATATTGTCAACATTTAATACACGTATTCTAACATTTCCGAGAGACGCGCAAGACACGTACACTGCGACTTTTAGCATGGTAAGTATGCCTTCAACCGGCCCACAGCAAGGCACAGGCCTCACCTCAACTATGAGGTGGTTTAGGCCACACTCCACCTGACGGGCTCAGTGCGGATAGGTGGAGGTGTGTTGTGAGACCAGTGACTAACCTTGCTGTTATGTGACTCGGCTTTACGACCAGTATAAAGCGATATTAGCCTGGACTATCGTTTAACGTGCCTTCCGAAGTTCGGAGATGATTGAGATAAATGTCTCTAAATATGTTTGGAATGGTCCTCTTACAACTGTGGCGTATGATGCTTAGCTTTGGTAATCGCTACCTCAACTGAGCTACAAGCACCTCTTTTAGCATCAGCGATCAAAGCGATCAGTGGTGAAGTTGACCCAAACCACCCCATAGTTAAGATGAGGCCTGTGCCCTGCAGTGGGGGCGTTTGAAGGCATATTTTTCCTTTACATAAATAAATAAAAAAGTTGCTAAAACGCAATACAGCGTCTGCGCAGCCGCAAAATGGTCGATTGTAGAGGCTGTAAGACAAATCTAATCTGAAAGCTTGGTCGCCGGTAAATGTTATTGTTTGAGACAATCTGATGACATAGTTCGGCCACAACGGGCGGCGAGCAAATTGCATTACAGCACAAATTGCGTTGGAGCTGTTGATTGCCGCAACAATATTGGCTGCCATCTATCCAGGGCATTTTAGATCCTCTAGAATATTATATTATCAGGTTAGATGACGTCTATCTATAGAATATATAATTTTTTAACCTTGCCTTGACGTAGACAAATCGAACTTTCTAAGACAAATCGAATCCGTAGACGGAGACCCCAGTAAATGTTAGTGTTTGAGACAATGTGATGACATAGTTCGGCCACAACGGGCGGCGAGTAAATTGCATTACAGCACAAATTGCGTCGGAGCTGTTGATATTTCCGTAACAATATTGGCTGCCATCTATCGAAGGCGTGTTAGACCCTGTAAGATAATTGGGTTATACGACGTTTATTTAAAGAATTATGAATACAGAAAACATTTTTAGGATACAATTTTCCGGCCTTTTCTAAAATAGAATTTTGTACTATGCTGAACTCAATACCCATTCCGATTCAGAGCTTTTACGAAAGCTTCTGTAAAACCTATTCGATTTGCCGCTTTTGACACGGCTTTTAAAAGAATTTAATCACATTCCAATAAATTACGGAAAAGTAAATGTACTGTTGTAAGTGTATTGGGTATTTAATCTTACCAAGTGCTCGTCAATTAGATTAAAATATATTGGGTGGGCGAATTCTGTGGATATTAGGGTCACCACACACGGGCCACTCGTGCTACGCCGCGCCCAATAAGGACGCTTGCCCACAAGTGACAATTGCTGACCGATTATTTCGTCATTAAACATTAGCGACCTTTTTGTAGCACGTAGGTGATTCAGTATTAAATGAAATGAAATAAAATGAAATGAAAATAATGAAATGAAATGAAAATCGTTTATTTGCTTGAAACAGGTAACATTAGTTAGTCAGGTACAAAATCAGATCTTTGTATCGCTGTACACATAACAGCATACAATTGAACTCTGAATGTTCTATATTCAGGCACAAAAACATCGCTCATGAACTGCCCTCCACAGTTTTACCAAGCGAGATCATCTATTCTTACGAACGGTGGATAAGGCTTCGGATATTGATTCATTCGTGCTCTCCTTATGCAGGGGGGCTGCGGGACAACTCTAAAAGTAAAACAAACAAATGAAAATAGAACATTTAAAAATAAAACATCGACAATATTCTCAAACTTTTTGAGTTTTGTTGGGAAGACACTGAAAAGATTAAAAATAACTTTCTTTGTATAAGACGTATTTTGGTATAGTATGGTCAATTCAAATAAGTCTTTATCTCCCCGCTCTGAATCCTAACTTTTATTTAATTAAACATTTTAATTTCTTTAGTTGTTGTTTTTTCTTTAAGAAGTTTTATGTAAATACAACACTGCTTATACTATTTAGAGTTTATGGTAAGGCCATCTGATACTATAAGCTGTTTTTGTAGGACCGGACAGAAAGTTATTCGTCCACTCAGCAAATATGGGGGGGAATATACAGGTTGAAACGTCTGAGGTTGCTGGTGATTAATTCAGAGTGAGAATCAATTGAGCTGGGTGAATATTATTTTGTGGTCAATCAATACTACGAGTACTGCTATACTAGTGCGATTGCGGCTTGTGATACCATATCAAATATAACATTGGACGTTCAAAACTATGCCATGGAATATTAGATTTGTTTCGTAGCAAATTTTTACACTATTTTTGTTATTACGCCCTGCATTGTTTTATTCAATAATAAAATAAACTAATGTATCTCAGATATCAGTCAGTATTGTTTCGACATACATTGTAAATACTTACACATTAATACTACTTTCCTTCTCCTTCTTCGTGCTTATTCCTAGACAATTTGCGTGGACCGGTGTCTCTCTTAACCATGATTTCCACGAAAACCATGATTTCAACCTTTGCCTTAAAAAACAGCTAAGTGGAAACCATTTTAGTTACAGAGCACAGCTGTTGTTTTTTCTTTTTTTTTTCGGCCCTGTAAATATGTTTTTTTTTTCAATTTCAAAATGTCTTTATTTCATTATAATAAGTATACAGTTAAACAGTTCCAGTGTACATTTTTCCTCCTAGAATGTTATAAAAAATAACTTTAAATTCGTTTATTAAGCTGTTGCGCTCGTTAAAACTTTTGAAAAATATACATTATATTATACATTGACATCTATCTACGAATCGTAATCTACGTCTACATAAAACTGTATGAAGCAGTTGACTATGCAAGCTTTAGTTTAGCATTACATTTGTTACCATAATAATCTGATTTTATAAACAAAATGGAAAAAAGAATCCAGCAGATAGGATTATTGTGAAGGTAAAAGCGTAAAGCAACCAATTAGTGGATACAAAATAGCAAACGAAACGGCAACAAAAGACCGGTCGTAGGCAAGTAAGCTCGTCAGTAATATGATTGCAACTTTATTTTGTATGAGTAATGTGTGTCTGAGTCCACGTTTGACTTTATTCTTACCTGGTCAAAGGTGAAGCACGCGTACTTAATTTTGTCTTTCATCTCCAATTATGTAATAGTAAAGTAAGCATACGATACACACAGGCACATGCCTGGGTGGTTTGGGCCATATTCTAGGCCCAAACCACGTTTCTTGAGGTGGCCCAAAGCTGAATTTTGGAGGGGTTGTAAGGCCATTGTTGTTCTTGTTGTTAGACTATGCCAATGTCAAAACCATGTTGTCAGTCAGATGCAATCAAGGCGACCTAAGGCCGTTGACTAGGTTTAACGACTAGCATCAAGCGATATAAGTCGAAAGCAACTTTAAACAAGCCGCTGCCACCACAGAGCTTTAAGCACCTCAATATCTATCTATCTATCTATATCTTTAAATATAAAACGAAGTCGGGTTAGTTACACCATTCAAAACTTATGATTACTAATTTGTTGAATTTGTCTCCGCCCCGAATAGCAGAATAACTAAAAAAAGGGAAAAATTCACGAAAAAAATATATATGAAGGGGCGTTGTACGAAGTGCGCCGGGACAGCTAGTTAAATATATAGCTTTAAGTGCTAAAATTACCTTACTTGTTTAGTTTTCAAACAAGTTTGTTAATTAGATCAAAGAAGATTAGTCCATATAAAACAAAGTTAGCAAGTAACTCAAGAACGGCTGGACGGATTTTTATGATTTTTGATTTGTTGGATATGTCTCTGCCCCGAATAACAGAATGACATAAAAAAACTGAAAGTTGAAAAAAATCAGGAAAAAAAAAACGAATGAAGAGGCGGAAGTTTGCCGGGACAGCTAGTATGTTAAATCCTAGCAGCAATCCTTCTTTTTTCTATTTGACCTAGTTTTATTGCACAGATATCTTACAAAGTTTTTCATTCATAAGACAGATTGCCTTTCCAACTTAAGAACTAAGAGATATAGATTGCCTTTCCAACTTAAGAACTAAGAGATATTTCATGTAAGCCATGTTATTTCCGACAAATAGGATGAGTTTTGAAAAAATAATATAGGTGAAAAGATAAGGCAAAATCTACGCAGACTAGGTCATGAGGTCCTGTTTACAACTTCCAGCGGCCTAACCATGATCTCTTAGAGCAGTATTAAATCAACCTTGTTTTGTTTTTCTTGCACAAAGTTTTAACTGCTCAGTTCAAAATAAGGCGGTTGATTTTTTTCAAATGTTACATTGCAGAATTTAGCATTTCTAAACGAAACCCTATAAAAAACATTTCTCTGTTTACCTGTGAATCGCAGATTTATCGTTGGCCTCTTATACTCAGAAAGGGTCGCCATTGCGGTTGCTTTAGTGTAGGAGATCTGCCGGCTTACTTAAGTTTTTGGTTAAGGAGCAGCGCATTTTTAGGGTTCCGTATAGGAAAAAATCGAAACTCTAATAGGATCACTTTGTTGTCCATCAGTCTGTCTGTCTGTCTTTATCTCGGAAACGCGTATCGAGTTGAAGTTAAAACCATATACTCAAGTCTAACATTACCTTGAAGCTGTGAAAAAATCAAACTTCTGACTGAATGTAAAAAAAAACGCCATATTATGCCGCAAAACACCTATATTTCGACACTCTCAAGAAAATCAAGGGAAAATAGGGTACTTTCCTAGGACTATGAAATTTGGCAAGCAATATTGTCTTATAACTGCAAATACACGCAAAAATCTGAAAACTATTCTTTTGTAATTAAAATGTGAGACTCGATTCCTGAAATATTCATATGTACGTACAAATTTTTACGAAATCCTCATTAGGCGAGTCCGACTCGCACTTGTCCGGTTTTAGCAACCATAAGATTAGTTACTATACAGGGTTACCAGAAAAGTGACGTCCAAAATTTGAAGAAACCTACTTTTTTTTTAGAAATGTTTAAACTGATCCGGTTGCAAAAATTCTTAAAAAAAACGTCACTCGAAAACTACGAAAAATCGTAGAACATACATGGGGTGATGCAGATACCTCTCAACACGAGGCACCTAAAAAAATATTTTGTACGTCATTTTTCTCGCCACCCTGTATGTAGAGTGAATCTTTTACCTAGTTCGTACAAACATTCAATAACTTCTTTATACAAATCCATAGCGAAATGATAATATTTTGTAAATAACACAACAGTCGTATTATACGCGCGGCACCAGTTCATCGCACGCCCTGCGCACCCCCTATGTATGCTGAATGCGTGTATCACGAGTTCACGACGAATGTAACGAACGCTGCACCTGCGCCTATCCGTGATGGTGGATGAGCCGCACGGTAGCCGTACCGCGCACGACCCGCTGTAAAATTAAACGATATTATTAAATAGACCCGACCCGTTGCTGTCCCGTTCACGCTTTCTGTGTGTGTTACGCTTGAACAAGCGAGCAATGGAATGCTGTTCGCTTATTTCCTTGTACCGATTGCACGAATGCTCGCTTCGTAACATGTTACATTACGCCTCATAACTCCGGTCACTACGTATCGTCTCGTAAACGTAAAATCGTAAAAACGGTACCATACAGGCGTTAAATTTGGTGTCACTTTAGTGAAAACTATAAAAGGAAACTATGAATAATATAGTTTTTGTCCGCAGAAATAAACATACATGTCGATAATACTCCAAAATAAATAAAAAACCTATAAAAGTGTTAAAATCTTAACAGGTCTTATTCTTTTTTTTTGTCATTGCTTAAATTTAATCCCACCACTGGGAAAGGTCCTCCCCAAACTTTTCCACCGTTCTCTATCCATCGCCAATGAATCCCAAATCCTCGTCAGGTTAAGTAAATTCTATTATTTGTAATTTTAAAAAGCATTCCTTTAAATATTATTCTTAATTGGAATCGATACATTATATTTAATGATATCTCAATATCTAGTCTATGAACAAAATTGGCATAAAGCTTTCGCTGATATCTAGCCCGTTATTTGAGCAGATTTCCCCAGACAGCGATGCTGTGGCTTCGGAAACTTAGCTCGCATCTCGCTCTACCCTCGAAACTAGGTTCATACACTCGCCAAATCGAGCATAACAAGTTTTGCGAATGAAGTTGGAAATTTGAGTTTATGTGAACTTGTATGTGTTAAAACTATGTACATAAAATATATTATTCAGGATGTACTTTTTTTATCATTAACACGAAAAAATGCTTCACGGATACTTATGTCAACAATATGGTAGAATCACAACTAAAATCATCAAACATGTTCCAAACTTTACGATGTTCCACCATGCTATCTTTGTTGTTGTTATGTTGCTACCGGAGGTAAGTATACATTGGGCTTTTATCTAAAAAGGGATGTCTTAAAACATCGGTTTTGCCCCCTCCTCCATCTCGGAATGATTTTATTGTGAGATTTCCATCTACACTCCCGTCGTTTCTCTGTTTTAGGGTAGCATGCAGCGTGGCAATATTGATCGCCCTCCAAAATAAAGATCTCTCTACCTAATAAATTCATATTCAATTGAATTGAAGTGGAAAAAAAACAGTTTTTGATATTTTAATGTTCCACAGAGAAAGTTGTTCTAATTGAGCAGCAAACCTTACCCCTTAACGTATTGTCACTTATAAAATATACTAAATAAAAAAGGTCCTACGAAATAGTAACAACAAATACTGAACTATACACTGCGCGTGGCCCGACACACACTTGGTCGGTTTTGAATCTTATTTTGTAACACAAGGGAAAACCAAAGCAGAATTCAGAAAGCCACTTTCATGTTTCATAAAATGTCCTGTACATTTCTTGCGATTAAATTTGCAGCGGTTCTGAAACAGATTTCCCCCAGGCGTTGTCAGTCGAGAACTTTTAAAAATAATGCTGCGCGATTAGGGTAAGGGTAAGGCGAACGTAGCTTAGTAGTTGGAGTGTCGTTTCAAGTCTGTGAGTCGTAAGTTTGGATCCCAGAATGCACCTCTGATTTTTCGGTATCTATGTATGGCAGTGGGCGGGGTACATAACACGTACAACTGACGGCCGATGGGGCAAAAAGGTTCTTGAATGGAGGCCACGTACCGACAAGCGCAAAGTAGGACGTCCACCCACAAGGTGGACAGACGACCTGGTGCACGTCGCAGGAAGGCGCTGGATGCAGGCTGCTTCCAACCTGCCAATCTGGCCTATGTTCAGTAGTGATGGACGTCCTATGAATGAAATTGGGCACGAATATGTGACCAATCAAAATATTTTAGTTTTCTTTCACCACGTTTGCTGGTTCACCACATAATTCATAATTTAATAAATCCTTTCAAATGGTTTCCATCAGTTTGCATTTGAAGCTGTTTGGTCCCCGCGCCATTAGGATCGGCTCGTGGTATCGCCTATGCCTAGCGACGCCAGCGCCCTCTGAATGGACAGTCGCGCTTGCGCGAACCTTTCTCATCTTCTGACAATATTCCTTCTCGTCGTCTTGTGCTGCAAAGTAAAAAAGCTGCTCCTCGTGTGTGCCTGGATTGACCGTGGCTGGAGGACGTACTCACGTACCCGAGTTGATCTGAAGGTTAGTGGGCCACCAGTTTTCGGTGTTAACGTTGAAGCCATTTTATTTGATTTGGTATAATCGATTCAAATTGCCTTCATATTTTTCTTGCGTAATTAAGCTCCACCAGAAATGATGATGATAATGAATCAGAGGAAACGTGCTCCGTCAGATAAAATAGGGAGTGATGTAGCCTTGATCTAGATTGTTCTAGTGTCTTCCTTTATAATTACACGATTATTATTACAAAACCTACCTGATGACAAAACCAGAACTAGGGCACTATCTAAAACAGAGTTCTCTAATTTAGTAGTTGATACGCCTAATTTAACAAAACACGGCAGCTCCAAGCGATCAGTTCGATCTAAATCAGTCCAACTTTAGGAAACAGTTCCATTAGGTCTACATTTTAGTTATAGATTTTTAATTACTATATTTACATCTAGAATTTGGTTAGGCTTGAAGATTAAATGCTCGTTTGTATTAAATTAATTAGTTAGCGCTAATTATTGACACTGACATAATTACGTCTTGTGGTATATGAAGTATAGTCAAAACCTAACTGATTAAATAGGTAAAAACCTAAGATCCCTGCTTGTCTAAAAAAAAATCTTTTAAGCCAAGTCATCGTCAAATGTTGTTTCAATCTGCCAAGTTAGTAAAGCAGCCAAAAATTCAAACAGCCTTTTTAACTGTTAACTAAAACAACTAAAAGCTTTATACAATGAGCTCATCATAGTTGCAAATGCACAACACGGTAACGCAGAGTTGCCCCTAACAATGCGTTAAACCGGTTTAGTCCGCTTTTTTCCGGTTCTTTTAAACTTGCGAAATGGCGGACAAACAATGCCAGCGTTTTCAACTGTGCTTAATGGAAGTGGGAACCGTGGCGCAGAACAAAAAAAACAGACAGCATAAGTGGCATGTACGAGTACTGTAAATTTTATACAGATGAAATTTTGTCAAGTGCAAATAGTCATAGAGATGTGTCTAACTGTCACTGATATGATCATCCAAATCACCATATTACTAGACATGAGCCTCTTCCGCAGCAAGCGACGAAGCCCGATCTTTGGTTTTTATTTTCTATCCAGTGCCTGCAGCTTTGCATATATTATCACATCACCCCACTTTAACGTTGCGATTAATATGTTGAGGTCTCTAAGAATACATTACTCAAGATTATATATACTGGTTCGGTATCGGTTATCGGTTCTATAGCAAGTGTGACCAGCCCGCTGCTTATTCAGATTACTTATCCTTTGAGATATAACGTTAGTGATTCTAACCTTTAGAAAAATTCAAACCATGTCTCCCAAATGTGACACTGACATGTGCCAGTGGTGCGGTTTTCACCTTGAACTATGAAGGGTGTAGGTATACAACTTATGCCCTGAACGGATGTGGCGTGGGGATAATAATTATACACAAAGTGGCTGACTGATGTTGAAATAACAGGAAGTCAAATAGACTACGAAATTGAATGGAATAGGCAATAGCCTAAAGTTGTTTTTTATGCACTTGTGCTAAGACTGTTCAAAGAATTCCATTGCTACTTAGGATCACAGCACTACGTAGCGGGCAACTGCCGTAACTACCAGTTGCTCGCACTAAAATATGTTGAAATTCAGTGTTGTGGCTGTTTTGGTTTCACCTATGACTGTCCTATTCTAAGTTGGAGCGGACAGATTTAATATTTTGCATTTGTCTTGCCCGTAAAGTCAGTCTCGCGAAATTTTCTTAACGATATTAAATTGGGACTTCGATGGGAATAATAAATATAATCTTTTTATCAAACGAAGATGGAAAGTGTAATTGGGAGAGAAGTACCGTTAAAAATACGTTCGGATTTTTTCACGGGCCGTTAATATTTTTCACTTCGATTGGCAGTAGAATTAGTATTATATCGTCTTTACCTTTTAGTATTGAGCGACCATTTGACAAAATTTTCGTCTTGCCATAGACGACCATTGTTTGGTGGTAATGTAAATTAAATGAACCTGAACATTTAACACAGAATAATGTTCCTTTCACCAACGAATACGCAACAGTGCTAACATAATTCTTTTTGTTAGCCCATTATGCGCTAAATCGCTAATCCACTCTAAAACCTACCTCTAAAAAGCTGGAAAACAGTATTTTTTGCTTTAGCTAACAAGTTGCGGGCCCAGGAAAAAGTTCCTTTATCATTATCCCGGAGTTTATCCTGTACGAGCCTTGGTTTTCATCAAAAAAGTCTAAACTTTAGATGCTCAACGAATTGTGGATTTTTGTTTAAAAATTCATCAGTTTTTACGGTCAGAATTCAGATTGTTTTAAAAAATAATCTGGATTTTACTCTACGTTAGTAGAAAAAAAATACAAAAAGGGAAATAATTCAATAAAGAACAACCTCGTCAAGCTTTAAAATATGTTTTTCGAACGGTCCATAAAAGAAAATACTACATAAATTGTCGAAAATTTGTGCAATTACTATTAAATCATTTGGATTAAATTGATTTATTTCGATTAAACTAACTAGAAAACAAAATGACAATACATCTGACTACCTTAGCGAGGAAGAGAGTATTAATTTAAAATAAGTTATTTAATATCACAGTTAAAAACACTGAACTACACTTTTTAGGGTTCTGACTAGAGTTGTAAAGTGTCCGTCACGTTATAAATGTCTGACCAATATGACTGAGCAAATTGGACATTTTCTCAATGTGACCGGACATTTTGGGCATTTATTGTCAGTAACGTCACGTTCAATTCTATTGACAAACTATGCAAAAAAAACATTTGGGCACAAATAAGTGCATTATTTTAAGAGAGACAGGCTTTAGTAGTTGTGATCTTTAAAGAAATGAAATTTCTAAAATCTTTCTGCACGAACAAGCTAAAAACTTAAAAAGTGTCGTATCGTTACACGCGAGTTTTTTTTTTAGTTCGATCCAGATCCAATTACATGTTTTATTGTATGTTTTTATTGTCATAACTATTAAACTTAACATTTAAGACTTACTTTAATGGAATTCTTCTTTTTTTAAATTTATACTAAACAAAAAATATGTGACCATCGTGACAATAAATGTCCAATGTGACCAAACATTTATCATAAATGACGAACGCTTATAGCTTAAGACCGTCAATTTACAACTCTAGTTCTGACCCAAAGGTTCCTATTACTAAGACTCCGCTGTCCGTCTGTCTGTCACCAGGCTGAATAACTCATGAACCGTGATAGCTAGTAACTTGAAATTTTGACAGATGATGTATTCCTTTTGCAGCTATAACAACAAATACTAAAAACAGGACAAAATTAATATTTAAGTGGGGCTCCCATACAACAAACGTGTTTTTTTGCTATTTTTGCTCGATATTAATAACCACTGGGTTGTGAAATCAATGTTCAGCAGTGGATGTCCTATGGCTGAATGATCATGATGATGAGTTGGTGTGATTGTTGGAATAATTTATTACTCTTAAGTAGCCATTGAAGAGTTCTATTCGCCTTCTAGATCCATCATCAAATCAGCACATCATCAGCATCATCATGTCTACCTATTACAGTTTACTGCTGGACGTAAGCCTCCCCCTTAAAACGCCAAGAAGCACGATCTTCCGCTTTTTTCATCCAACCATTGCCAGCCTTCCTAAGGTCGTCGGTCCATCAAGCTGGTGAGCGTAATACACTACGTATGCCAAGGCTTAGTTTTCACTCGAGAACCCATTTATTCCATTTTTCATCGGTTCTGCGACAGATGTGGCCAGCCCACTGCCACTTAAGCTTGCTAAATTTTTGGACTTGGATTACTTTGTGTTCTGCCAGATGATCTCGTTTTGGATTTTAAATTATCCCCACGATGGTATCAAATTATTGTATTGTCATACGAATGTCACATCATCATCATCATCATCATTTCAGCCATAGGACGTCAATGTCACATACTTACAAAAAACTAACAAAAAATACAAAGTTTTAAATCGATGCAACCACTTAGAGGTAGGTTATTTTTAACTATTTACACAATGCCCAGTTTATCCTCCGCAGTACAAAAAAAATGATCACTCGATCCATCGTAATGTGGATCACGTATCGTACCGTAATACCAAGAATAAGGAATTCAATCTGTACAGCCAGTCTAATTTGCCCGTTATGGACTCCGGCCACGATGTGAATATTTTTAATATTCTGCCCAACATCTGCCGATATTGGATGGTCTAGGATAAAAGTGGTTCAAGCTTACAGTTGGGAACGTTTTGCTATAAAAAAAAGCCTTATTTGCTAAGTTACTTCCTTTCCAGAGATGCTATTGCTTTAAAACAACAACTTTTACTATGGAACCAACATCAAAATCGCAAAAATAAACGTCTCCATACTAATTTCAACATGGAAGTTTTTTTTGCAATTGAGATTATAGAACTAGTAAAAAAGATCACAAACAGTAAGTCGATTTAGTTCTTTTGTAATCTTAAAATATATTTTATCTATCGTCTAAAATAATTACTCAAAACATTATCTTAATCAAACTTTACAGTAAATACTTCCTAACATAGAAAGTTGAAAACTATATAAAACCGATTTATGATTATTGACAAAACTGTTTTTTTTTTAAATCCTTCTCGGGCTTAAATAATGGGGAATAGCATATATTTTTAATTGGTCTTCAAATAAATAGTACTTAATTATAAATAATAAATCTTTTAAAAAAGCGAAAAATATTAATAAATACCTGACTTGCTGCTAGGGGTGTAAGGGGCCAAACCAAGACCTTTTGGGCCCAAGCCAACCTCACCTGCCAGTCGGTGCACCTGCCAAACAACGGACGAGGCTCTGGCGCAGGCTTTCCTTTCGGGGTTGGGGGGTCGGACGGCAGTCGCTCCTGTAAAAGCCAACCCCGCCACACAACATGGTACGTCATTGTAAAGTAATTGTCACCGATAGGGCGCCGCAGCAAAACGGCGCGCAGGAGCATCGCCCGACTCCTGTGACAAGTGGGCTAGGGCTACCGTGTCACGGGCGGGCACGGCCAAAGACGCGAGCCCCACACCGGAAACTCCGCTTCGCGACTTTAAACATTGGCACGCTAACCGGACGCGCGAGGGAGTTGGCCGACGTACTCTTCAGGCGGAGGGTGGACGTGGCGTTCCTGCAGGAGACTCGGTGGAGAGGCAGCAGATCCCGGTTAATTGGGAATGGCTACAAACTGATCTACACGGGTGCACCTGGTGGAGCGAATGGGGTGGCCGTGGTCCTCTCCGAAGGATTGCAGAACGACATTCTGGAAGTGAAACGCTACAGCGATCGGCTGATGGTCGTGGGGGTGCTTGTCGAAGGGGTTGTCACCCACTTGATAAGTGCTTACGCGCCACAGGCCGGTTGTGGCGAGGCTGAGAGAATGGCGTTCTGGGGTCTGCTTGGTGGAGTGCTTAGCGGTATCCCGTTGTCGCAGGGGATTGTTGTGGGTGGCGATCTGAACGGTCATGTGGGTGAACGGTGTGAGGAGTTTGAGCGTGTTCATGGTGGTTATGGGTACGGTGGTCGTAATGCAGAAGGTGGGGATATCCTCCGGACGTGTGCGGCTGCTGACCTTGCCATTGTGAACACGTATTTCAAAAAGAAAACCGAGCACCTTATCACCTACAGGAGCGGGAGGCATGCCACTCAGATCGATTTCCTACTCACCAGGAGACACCACATCAGTAAAGTGGCCAACTGCAAAGTCATACCCGGTGAGAGTCTCGCTGCACAACACCGTCTACTTGTCATGGATCTCCGCGTAAAGCCCAAGATCAAGCGTATCGAGCGCTGCCGACGCCAAATCAGATGGTGGAAGCTTGATAAAGACACGTCCCAGAAGTTCGCCTCAACTATCGGCGACAAGTGCGACGGTAGTGATGGCGAACCAGTCCAAAAATACTGGGATAGGATTCAGGCAACCGTCACTGATGCAGCGAAAGCGGTGCTTGGCTTATCTCAGGGCGGTCGCAAATGTGACAAGGAGACTTGGTGGTGGAACGACTCAGTCCAAGAGGAGATTAGGGTGAAGAAAGCCCTCTTTAAAAAGTGGCAAGCGTCCAGATCTCCTGAAGACCACGACGCGTACAAGGGTGCAAAACGCGCTGCTAAGAGAGCTGTAGCCAGAGCCAGGCGAGACCACTTTCATACGCTCTATGACAAGTTGGAATCGTCTGAGGGGCAAAAGCTAATCTATAAGTTAGCGCGCTCCAGGGTCAAAGCGGCACAGGATATTTCCCAGTGTCGCTGTGTTAAAGACCCTGGGGGCAACCTTCTATGCGAGGACCTCGCGGTGAAGGAGAGATGGCGCTCTTATTTCCACGAGTTGCTGAATAAGCAGCACAAAGAGGTGCAGCCACCGGACCTCCCTCCGAATCAGGGACTAGTACCACCGGTAACGCCTGAAGAAGTCCAGTTTGCTCTTCGCCGCATGAAGAATCGTAAAGCTGTCGGAGCCGATGGAGTCCCAATCGAAGCCTGGAAGGCGATGGGCCCTCTTGGTGTGGACATCCTAACCTACCTTTACAACCGCATACTCTTAAGCGGGCTGATCCCGAGCCAATGGAGAATGAGTATTATTACTCCGGTCTTCAAAGGCAAGGGATCAGTGCAAGAGTGCAGCAACTACCGCGGTATAAAGGTCATGTCCCACACCATGAAGCTCCTTGAGCGGATTGTGGACTCCCGGATCCGACAGGAGTGTGATGTCTCGGGGTGTCAATGTGGGTTTCGTCCTGGCAACAGTACTATGGACCCTGTCTTCGCCCTAAGGACCGTCATGGAGAGATACAGGGCGAAGAACACGCCTCTGCACTTGCTCTTTCTTGATCTGCAGAAGGCCTTCGACTGTATCCCTCGAGTGGTGATCTGGTGGGCACTGAGATCCAAAGGGGTCCCCGAGGCATATATTGACATTATTCGGGACATGTACCGCAGCTCCGATTCTATGGTTCGGACCGCTGTTGGCGACACCAAACCGTTCCCCATCACCGTCGGAGTACACCAGGGTTCCGTCCTCAGTCCGTTTCTGTTCAGTGTGATATTAGACGTTGTGTCAGACAGCATCAGAGACTCACATGAGCAGCCACCATGGCTGCTGATGTATGCTGACGATATCGCACTGGTGGACGCGGACAGGGGCAGGCTGGTGAGACGGGTGAACGAGTGGAAGCAGTCGCTTGAGAGCGGTGGTCTGAAACTCAATGTGGCGAAGACCGAGTACCTGGCCTGTAACTCTACAGATCCAACACCCGTTCGCATAGGCGGAGACAAGGTCGAGCGCAAGGACCAGTTCAAATACCTTGGATCTGTACTTCACGCGTCCGGAGACATCGATTGCGACGTCAAAGCACGCATTGCTGCTGCGTGGGCCAAATGGCGAGAGGTGACTGGTGTCATTTGTGACCCCAGAATGCCGGTTAAGCTTAAAGGACAGATCTATAAGTCCATCATTAGGCCTGTTCTTTTATATGGCAGCGAAGCATGGCCGCTACTTGAGCGACACAAGCAGGAGCTGCGTGTCACGGAGATGAATATGCTGCGGTGGATGTGCGGAGTCACGCGTAAGGACCGCGTGAGGAACTCGCGCATCCGCGGTAGCCTCCGTGTCCGTGATATTGCAGACAAACTGCAGGAGAGTCGCCTACGCTGGTACGGCCATGTTTTGCGGAAACCGGCAAGCTACGTAGGAAACAAATGTCTGGCCATGCCGCCACCGCCAGGTCCTGGCAAAAGGGGTAGACCCAAGAAATGCTGGCTTGACGTTGTGAGGGCTGACATGCGTGCCAATGATCTCACAACTAGAGACGCTCAAGACCGCGCGAAGTGGAGGAGCAAATCAAGGAAAGCGGACCCTGGGCTCCAAAGCAACGGCTTTGGACGCAACCGGGATTGACCGTATAGATGATGATGATGACCTGACTTGCTGCTAGACAATGAGATCCGACATGTACCGTGACGTCACAGTACATGTCTGCTATACATTTTTCATTATAAAAGTGGTTTTGCTTGTTATTCTAATCCGTGATGCTAAAACAAAAAACAATATACTATAGCAACCTGACTCAGAAATTTATTGGCTTCCACAATCACTCTAGAACACGAAGCAGTAAAATGTTTACACTCCTTCCCCCTTGCATCGCAAATCGTCAACGTGTAGCTTGTTTTGTCGACGGTACTCAGGGGTTTATTGAGATTGGGATAACCTTACTTTTTTCATCAGCTGAAGCCAGACTAGTTGCTCCGTAGATGTGCATCAGGAAAGACTCGATAAGGACACCACTTAGGATTAATAGACCTGAATCTATACTTGTTCTATTAGCAAGGAAGTTTTAATTTTGTATGGACACATATTTTACTTTTATATCGTCGCTAGCAAATTTTGCCAACTCATTTGGTATACCATTATACTGATTTAAACTTCAATGGTCAGAAATAACTGTTTCAGTATTATTACGGCCTGAGCCTAGGAGACGCCCATGGCAGAATATACTGTATGTATGGTACCTCCTCCTCTATAGGCCACTCCTAGTGACTTCCAGCCTGCATCCATCCCTCCTGCAACCTTTACCAGATCGTCTATCCACCTGTAGACGTCATACGCTGCGCTTGCCGGTACGTGGTCTCCATTTTAGAATCTAGAAGCCGTCAGTTCTACGTGCTATGTGCCCAGCCTACTTGCTTACTTGTTAATCCATCGAGGCAGGTATGCGCCTTATAAGTAAGCTCTTAAGGTTGCACTTTATGCTATGGAAAGGGCTAAACTCGATGATTCTTTGCGAGATCGAATGAGAAATAAGGAGATTCGTAAACGAACAAAAGTCGCTGACCTCATCATAACACAAGGATGTTAATAGGTACTTTACTTCGAGACATTTTGTGTGTTGTCCGGCGCATTAAAAAAATATATCAAAAGTCAAAGTCAAAGTAAAAATTATATTACCTCCTACCTTGTTTAAAAGCCTTTCTTTCGGGAGACACGTTAAAAGTTAATCCCGGCTAGAGTCGCTTGATAAGTACTAGTGAACCCAAATCAGAGGCCTTAAGGCAGCTTGATTATTACATTTGACAGTCAGGCTTTAAAACTCCATTATTAATCCGACCCGTGTGGTGAAGTATAATGGCTCAAATCACCTCATACCTCGTAGAGTTGAGGCCTGTCAGCTGTGAGGGACGTGTATACGGTACTTATATAATTTGTTTACCTTGTTTAACACCATGTCAGCCTTTTGAAGTCCACAGCTGAACCTAAGCCCCCCAAAGAGCGCCAAATATCTACCGCTTTTTTCACCATATTTATAATGCGTCTCCAATTTACACTGTTGCAAGCGCCATGATTACAAATGAAAAGTTCACAACGGATGGAATTTGAAAACAGAAGGCATACCTAACCACTGCTCTTGTTTGTTAATTACTTACTAGAGTATGCCAATGACTTTGACGCGTGAAATTTGAAATTCAATTAACTCGCATCTCGCGGAAGATGGATGTTTTCTCGGGTTACAGAGTTGATGCTTCATGTTTTAGTGCAGAGTTAAGTCGTAATAAATAAGTCGTCACCATCCCTGAGGTCCCGGGTTCGATTCCAGGTCGGGTCAATGTAAAAAATGAACTTTTCTATATTTTCTCGGGTTGGATGCTGTTGTACCATCATTGTTTCTGACTTCTATAACACAAGTGCTTTATCAACTTATTTTATGATCAGAACAATGTATGTGGTGCTGTCCAATAAAGAGTTTCTTAAGCGTGCGCGGCGTGCGCGGCCCGTACACGCCTGTCTGTGGGTGCCTTCGATCAAGAATACACTAGATTAGATAACGCCTTGCTTGTTAAAACAGTAATCAAATATGGCACCGTCTTACTATATTATTGAATAGAAAAAAGGACTATAAAACAATCAATACTTTAGTTCTGACGTATGCCTTAACCGCGAACGTTAAGGCGCAGTTTTGTTTATGTCGATAATCCGGTCTCATTTTATTTTGACACATCTGCAGCAACTACTCATTATAAATAAAACTCATAAGGCCTTACTACAAAAAAGATAGACTAGGTTTAAACCATGTCTAAAGAATAGCCATACGATTTGGAATATTGACACATCACACATGTCTCGGTTATGTTACCATACTTTTTAATTGGATGGCTAATCTTTAGGTAGTGTTTAAACCTAGTCTATCTTTTTTGTAGTAAGGTCTTAGAAATAAAGTACAAAACATTTTAAACAAAATAAGACCCCACTTTGACGTAAGGCGTTATTTACTCCGCCGTTTTTGAGTAGCTGATTATCTGTATAGTGTATTCTTGATCGAGGGTGGGCGCCCATTTAAACGTATGTTCATAGACCCGCCTTACTTCCGACCTGATCCGTCGCCGTCCCGCTCACATCTTAAGTGTGTGACGCATTAAGCACCAACTCCCACTGCTGTCACCATGAAGTGAAACACAATATATCTTGCATCAGACTGGCTCTTATTTTCCACTACTCACTTTTACATCATTTTATCAATCAGTACAGGCACTGGAACCAGCACTTTTCCAATAACCATGTATTTAATAAAGTTACCGCATACCGTATTAAAAGCCTTTTTGTTATTCAGTCCTCCTAAAACACTAAATCCTGGAGTAAGGAAAAGTTGAAAAGTGTATTTGAAGAAGCGAAAGCAACATTTGGGGAGTTGGCAAAAGAATCTCAGTTTTGTTTGCCGAGCCATCGATCTGGGGATTGCCAGATATTTTGTTGTTTGGATGAGAAGTCGAGAGTAAGCCATTTGGATTCGTTTTGAATTCTAAGACTATGAGGTTGATCGTTGTAAAAAAAGAGATCGTAATAATAAAACACTGGTGGTTAAATTTGCAATCTAAGAGCTATGAGATTATGATCTTTCGTCGCTCATATGAAATTCTTGGATATTTGGCCGATATCACGAGATATCCAAGGATTTCATATGAGTGACAAAAAAACACGGTGACAAAAGTCACCCGTGCGCGCTAGCTCTAAGGGTAGACCTAAGTCATTAAATTCAACGAAATATTCGTATTTTTTACCAATTACCATATTCAATTAACTATAAACCTAAATCACATCATATCGTGATGGTTCTTATGAAAAACCGGCCAAGTAGATATCGGGCCACGCGCAATGCAAGGTTCCGTAATTTCGCGTCTCAATTTGCGGTACTTATTTGCAACCTGTTTTGCATATAGGAATGAAACAATTTTTTTCTTTGTCTGTCAGGTAGATTATCAAAAAGTATTGGACACGTATTTTTTCTTTTTGTACATAATCAAAATATTACAGCTTTTAAATTAATTTGAAATGTCGCATGAAGTTACGTCTTGGTACAATTTTTACCTAGAAGTGACGTCATGAGGCCCCACTTCCGAAGTTTGACGCGCCTTATCTTTGTAATTTTTTGGTTGTTTGACAAAAGATAAAATCATCATCATCATCATCATTTCAGCCATAACACCCACTGCTAAACATAGGCCTCCCCCAGTGATTGGCCGGTTGTAAGCGGCCCGCATCCAGCGGCTTCCTGCAATCATTACCAGGTCGTCTGTCCACCTAGGTGGACGTCATACGCTGCGCTTGATGGAACGTGAAAGAAAAAATAAGTGTCCATTATTTTTTGATAATCTAACTGAGGAACTAAAAATAATTTCATTTTCATGTTCATGTTCTCCAAGTAAGTACATTTCACAAGTTAACTCGGTAATTTATAAATTCTATCTAGCTGTAATAGTTTTCCATTTAACTTCTTTAATGGCAGGCAGGCGATTGATGATGATGATGACCTACTTGTAAATTTTCTGAAATTTTTCTAAAGCAAACATTTCCCTGACACTTGACTTTAACAAAAAAATGCAGTTTAAAGCCTAATATCATAGCAATCATAATAACACAAACGGATCGAATCGAAAAAGGTGTTTGCACACCCAAAATATTTTCAACGACCTATACAACGACACCTCACACCATGCGACGAAAAAAATACATCCCCACTGTTTGTGTAAGTACCCTAAAAAAAATTAAAGATATATTTTACCACTTTGACGGCATGATTAATATGTAGGTATACCCTTGCGAAATTACGGCTTTCTAGTGCTAAGAGTCAGAGACAGGCACATGGACGGACGGACATGGCGAAACTTTAAGGGTTCTGTTTAGACTACGAAACCATAAAAATGGATGAAAGGGTGCCATTAATGACCTATTTGGATATAGTTATTTGGTTTCAACTAGTGGCACCGATCTTGAGCGCTGGGCATAAGATGCGCAGAAGACCTTTACGATTACGTAATAGGCTAGTCGCGCAACGCGTCTGAACCGGCCGGGATTGGTTGCTTGCTCCGCGCACACGCGTCTCTGATACGATGATCGTCTCGTAAGATGCGCAAAGCGAACCCCACTCTTTCCTCCAGCGCTCGAGATCCATACCGGGGATTGTAAATTGTTTCTATTTGTTTATTAAATGAGATTTAGGCGTAGGGAGAACCATTCACATTTTCTTTCACTGTCATAAAATTGCAAAGCTTAAATAAATCACAACACCCTAACAACATTAGTAAGGTAAATAAACAAGTTAACGAGCTAGTTTATTCGGTTAGTTCATAGTTGTGACAACTTGTACATTAATAGAGTTTTCATAACACAACACAACTCACAGACTAAGTTACTATTTTAGTTTGTACTAACAATTTTACAAGTTAGTGCTTCGTTTACTTAGTGATGTAGGCACGTTTTAGTTTGTGTTTAGTGCAGCACTAATTCTGCTGTGTGTCCAACTACGTCTTAGTTGTAAACTTTGGTTATACACATTAACAATCAACGGCATAATTTGGTAAAAAAATCAAGAAAAAAAAATGCAATCGATGGAATAAAATGTAAGAGGCAGACGTGTATACATTATGACTGTGACAAAATGATACCCTAACTACTTTCGTTTTGTATACTACTTTCTCTCTAAGATTATTTTAACTAGTGAAGCCCTAAGCAGACGCTCAAGATCGTGTAACAGTGAACCATTGTGCCTCGTTTCGCAGGACTGAGGAGGCATTTTCCTTGTCCTACGTACTTACTTAAAATTCTTGCGAAAAAATCTATTGATAATGTGTTTTCTAATGTGTATATCTAGTTGATATAGGACATGGGTCACAGAAATTAGTTTAAATAAGCCTTGTAGTTGACTACAAGATGTATTGGCGATCCAAACTATTCACTTGTTGTGCCCCGTGACTTCGTTCGCGTAAATTAAAAATTTCAAGTCAACCAATTAGGAGTTATAAGGTTTTTAATGGATTTTACTCTTAGCGCCTACTTTTTCATGAGCGGATATTTTGCTTGCAATGATAATCTATTTGCACAGGAGCGCAACGGATGGATGTTAAGTCTGCGTGAAGCATTTGTATTATCTTAGGCACGTAATAGAAGTCGCATTAGTCGACGCTTAATGTTCAAGGTCACTTGCCTTACCCGTCGCCTTAATGATTGGTCGAGCAGGCAATGGAAATTCGAACAAAAGACTGTTATCATCTATAGGTATGGTTGTATTAGTGACTAACATTTCTGAGAAAAAATAATGAGTTTTATGAGTAGGCTCCTACCTAGGTAGTCTGGTATACGGACATATAAATCAGGTTTTTGTCATCATTATGCTTGAATTTTTCCGCAATTAATACATGTTCTTTAGGTTTATGTTTATTTTTAGGACGAACGCTTTCTTGTGAGTCTCTCCTATTAATCTCCCATGAAATTGAAAATATTTTAGTCCACAAACCAGACTGTTACGCTTTAAAAACTTCATACAGACTAAATCCCACGCGCAACATGAGGTGCGATTCATGTTTCTTTTGCTATCTCTACCAAGCGAATAGCGATAAGTCCGATCCCGATGTTGCCTTTAGCATACACAGTAAATCGAAATTTCTTATAGAAACGACCAATCTGTATGTCTGTCTGTCAGATATATTTTATGACTGACAGGGGGTGAAATCTACTACCCAAATACAACAATAATCCAATGTTCTAAATCACTTCTCCAAACTAAATTAATAAATGCCTGATATCCGATGATCTTATCCTAACCTATTATAAATAGGGTTTACGATTTTTGTAATAATAAAAAAAACTTCCAAACCGCAACGTCCATACTCCCTTGACAAATACAAAAAAATACGTACTATTTTATATTGATATTGGTCGTGGTGGAAAAACAGTTGTTTTAAGCATTAGTAATCACCCCCAAACCAAAAGGTTGACCAATAAAATAGGAACTTACACTATCTTAGGTCTATCATTACGGATAACTATTTACTCGTAGTGTTCCCTAGATCCCGACTCATTCGAGCAAAGCAAACATGAATACAGACATCACCCCACACGATAACGAATAATTGAGATCAGATAGCAAACAGGCTTCCAAAGCCAATTACTTGACCTGCCACAGATAAGATACAACCGCCACTGCACATCGCTAAGAAAAATGACTGAGACAACGCTTACATGCCGTCTCTACAGTAATTCTAAGGTATCTGTTTTTTGGCAATTGATCCGCTAGACTTATAAGGAAGTGACGGAAGGTCACTTACAATTTCGACTCCTAATATTATTGTATTCTTTTGGCAGGCTACTTTAGTAAATCTTTTCCGCTTGAAGCCGGTGTTCAGCAGTGCACGTTTATAGGCTGAATTGATGATGATTACTAATGATGATAAATATTAATATCGTCCTTACTAGAGCTATAAAATCTTAGTACAGCAGCCCAACGGATTAGCGAGTTAAAATGGCAATAGGCGGAGCACAAAGCACGTAGAACTGACGGCCGATAAGGCAGAAAGGTTCTGAAATAGAGACTACATATCGGCAAGCGCAGCGTAGGATATCCAGCCACAAGGTGGACAGACGACCTGGTAAAGGTTGCAGGAAGCCGCAGGCCACTTTAAACCCGCCAATCTGGAAGTCATTGGGGGAGATCTATGTTCAGCAGTAGACGTCCTATGGCTGAAATGATGATGATGATGATGACAGCATCTCTTCTTCTAATGACTTGATTAGCGTAGTGGCGCTAGTTCGTCTTAAACGCAAAGAGTCTTGAGTACGATTACCGGTTTGTGTCAATTCAGAAATAGATTTTTCTAAATTAGTCGGGTTTGAGTGTGCTGGAAGTTGCCTAGAAGAATTCATTTTTTAGTACCTCGTGAGACCAGGAGACTATGACAATCGGTGTGTTGCCTGGTGCATATTTATTTACTTGTATTTACTTCAAGACTAACATAACGTCTTTTAAGGTCTACTTGCGCATGTAAGGTTGGGACCGGTTGGTCGTCTTCGTATTAACTCTATTTTTGTTTAGTACAATTTTATTAAAACTTTATATTGTAATCATAATAAGGTATACAGTGGCCACATGTATTAGGAAACTTTAATTAATAGAACTAACGATGATAAAAAATAATATTCATAATGATAAACCTATATATATGCGTCGCGTCGTCCTCAACATGTCCCTGCTGGACAGACACCGACATCACCCGGCGCCCAGCAAATCAACTCATCCTCGACACCAACTTCTCCCGGTGCCCAGCATTAACATCCTTCCTGACCCCAACAACTCCCGGCGCCCATCAACTGCTCTTTTGTCCATCTGACGCCATCGTCGCCCGGCAGCCGGCACTTTTTAACCGACTTCAAAAAAGGAGGAGGTTCTCAATTCGACTGTATGTTTTTTTTTTTTGTATGTATGTTACGCGATTACTCCGCCAATTATGAATCGATTTTAATGATTCTTTTTTTGTTTGGTAGATCATACTTCAGAGATAGTCCCATATAAATTTTATCGAAATTGATTTAGAACTTTTTGAGAAAATCAACAAATATATACCCAGATAATATTTTGGTTGTGGTTCTTGTTACCTATCTTCGACAAATATGAGCCGATTTTGATGATTTTTGTTTTATTGAATAGCTTATACTTCAAAGATGCTATGATAAAAGTTTGAAAAATAAAAATCACCCCTAAGGGTAGGAAAATAGGGGATGAAATCGGTGTTCAGCAGTTAGATTAGGATTTATCACTAAAAATAGAGGAAATAAGTAAATTTTATTAAAAAATAAAACCGACTTCAAAAGCCGATGAGAGATTTAATGTTTTTGTTTGCACCGACTCCAAAAGTATCTGATTAGGTACTTAAGTGTTAGGATTATTTTTAGCATTTTAGTGTTTTGAAGTCGGTTTTATTTTTTTAAATAAAATTTTTGGTTTAAGTCTTCATATTTTACGCCTCAATTGTCACAGCTAAAATTGTCTTTTTTTTAAATCACTCTTTTTTTCTTATATTTGATTTTATTTAAACCAAACCACAAATTAATTATAGTTTATTTATTGCTCAGCGCTGCCCATAAGGCAGAACTGGCAGGGTCGCCATGTAAGGTTGGGACCGTTGCGCAAAGGAAACACTCTTGTTCTGTCTAATGATCCAGTATAATGTGTCATAATTAGGCGTGCATACACTTTTATTTACTTTACTTTCATGTACTAGGTGCTATTGGGGTGAAGTGAGCTACACATACTACACGCACCAAACTATTTTAGTACGGGATTAAGACATCTATCTGTCTCTGTCAACGCCATACAACCTGACATCTATAAAATTATGTTTAATATCGTGTTGCGAAAGATGATGAAAGAAAAAAGAAGATGAAAGATGCGCAAGTGGACCTAAGAACCTACCTCACTCCGCTACTGAAGCATACAGGAAGACATTAGTCCACATTGGATAGCGATTAATTGGGATCAGATAGCAAACTGAGGCTTCCGAAGCCAATTACTTGACCCAACTTAACGCGAGCCGACCACAGGCTGTGCAGATCAGTCCATGTCCAAATATAAGACATCATAGGTATTCACATAAATTAATAAGGCTAAAAAAAACTAACTAGGCACGCTTGTAAATGGTATTGTTAGACAGACAGTGCAGACTTTCGCATTTTTATTGACTACCTACTATTTAGAATGTTTAAGCAAGCAGCAGTAGATAGACAGATCCTCTTTGTTTTATTGCACACCATACAAAGTAAATTTCATAATTATATGACTTTTACATAGACGTAAAATTTAGGCAGTTTTGTCACTTTTAGGTATGCAAATTTCTTAAAAGCCTTTATTTGTGTTTCCTTTTGAGGGTTTACCCTGTAAGTACTTGGTATAACACCTGGTTTAGATTTCATGTTTTTATCTTTAGCAGTAAGGCCGTATACAAAATGAACTGGCTGATGTCATAGCGTCTGTGTCGTTAACTAGGGTGTTACTAACTGCGACTTAACTCCTTACAAGTTGTATCAGGGGACAGCTGGATTATATGGGTTGATTGAAGCCTTGTTAATTTTGCTTGGCACCTGTTAAGGGTTAAGGTGTTGTAGAGACGAAGATTAATCCAACGGTTTGTATTGTAATTGTTAAGTTACGGCTTGTATGGTAATTGTTAAGTTTCCTAATCTGGTAGTTTTTTAGATTACATTGGTATTCAGTATCTATTTAAATTATGTGTTTTGCTGACAAAGTTCGGATGGTTTTCAGCAAACAGATTTTTTGTGTTTAATGTATGAAAAAAAACAACTTCAAATGAAAACGTTTAAACTTATCGGATGGCACCGACTCCAAAAGTAACTGATTAGGTACAGTCATCGGCCGGTCAACCTACCCAAAAAGTTAAAGGTCATTGAATTGATTTTCAACTTTAAGTCCGACACGTAGAGATCATTAACAATTGAGAAAATTTGACTTTTTTTTGGTTGGTTGACGTGCTGTTGTCTGTACTTCAGTGTCGGTTCGAGTCGATTTTATTTTTTATTATAAAATTTACTGATTGCATATTTTTTATTATTAAATCCTAATCAAAACGAATCATAAGAGTGCAAACGAAAGTTGCGCTGATTTCTCCAATTTCATCCCCTATTTTTCCACTCTTAGGGGTATTTTTTTCTTTGAAGCTTATGCTATTCAATAAAAAAAACAAAATAGGTCCACATTTGTCGTAGATATTGGGTAACATAGATACAAAAATATGTTGGCGTGGTATGAAGTTCATGCAAATGTTTGATTAATTTCTCTATTACTAGTTTGACCAAATTTATATGAGACCATTCCGAGAGTATATTATATTCTCTTGCGAATGAGAATCACCAAAATCGGTCAACGTGATAACGAATGAAAGAAATATTTTGAAGTCGGTTAAAAAACCAAGGAATAATGTCTCATACGTCAAGTTTGACAAAAATACTCAAACAAATTTCACTGGAAAATCAAATTCATCAAACATCAATACAATATCAATACTAATTCAAATTAAAACATGGAAGTGATTTGCGTACCTATGAATGCTCTATCTCTGAACTTCCACTTCTCACAACTGTAGACACCCTGTATGTTTAGGTGATATATCAAGATTTCAAGTAGTATAGGACTTGTCGGGTAGGCGCACTAATCAATCTTGGGCTTAAATGCTGACATCGCATTAAACGAGGCTCGCAGCCTCACATTTGCGTCTCTACGAGGCCAATTTCCGTCTTCCCCACTCCAAAATTAGGGGGGAATTACGTAAAGCGAGTATTTGATTTAGTATTACATCAATAACTTCTTGGGAAATTGAGTCTTGTGTACGGTTGGTACCGATACGTTAATTAAGTGATCAACGTTACATTGAAACTTCGGGAAAGGCAGGCTTATGTTTTTTTTTTTATCTTATTCCCACTGGCATGGGGGACCAGTGTCTTTTAATGTTTAGGTTTTTTAATTACTTATTTTATATTCCTCTGTTTCTTTTATATCAATATAATATTCCAAAGATTTAACAATTTTCTGTCCATTTTTCTTACCTTAGTCTGCAGTTTATCTGCAATTTTTCATTTTGTAACCTTAATTATGCTTATCTTCTAATATACATTTTCTTCCTAATTTTTCTAATTCCTATTTTATTTTATTTTACTATATCTATTGTTTTCCTATGCTATGCCTTTTTCATGTTTCTTAACTAAATCTTAGCTTACATTTTTTGCTATGTTTATACCTATTCTATTTTATTTCTATTTACTATATATTTTAGTTAACATGTATTATATATTCCATTATATGTATAAACAAGTTATACTATTAAACTACGTTTTATTTTTATTTACTACTTTTTTAGCTATAACTTTGCAATACTTTATAAACTTTGGTCGTACTCCGTTATCCTTCATAATTTCGGCAATATTATCTTCCGTTATTTCTATATTTATGTCCGTCTCTACGTTGTATCTATCTTTTCCAAATATAGGGCATTCTACAATTAAATGTTTTACAGGCTTATGTTGGATTATGTTGACTTGATACCATTCACGAACAATTCTAAATGATCATTTTTTTTCCATAACACCCTTTTTCTTCTTTTTAGCGTATCCTATTATAGTGTATAGCCTTTTGGTTTGGTAATTTGACACGCGAATGGTATTATCTGTAGCATTCAAAAGCTCTTTGTATAATGGGCACGTCAGACAGGATGCTAGGTGGGGCATCTTTACTTTACTATTAAAGACATTCCAGTAATTTTTTTGTTATTTGTAAAGTTTGATTCTTTGTTGAGTTGAGTTTTGAAATCAATAAATATTTAGTAATTTAGGCTACATTGAAGTGATGTCCAAACTATGTATTCCTGTATAAAAAATGGGATAATGCGTTTTGACTACATTATAAGTATATCAATTATCAGCTTTACACATCTATAGGGCTTTGTCTATGATTATTTTTTTTATTCTGCCCAAAACTTTGAAGGTTTGTAAGGGCATGTCAATGACATATTACACTATTTCATCAACTCTAAATGACTATAAAAATATTCTGTTTTTCAATTTATTCCGTTTATTTCGAACGAAATGGACAATTTGGAGAGTAGCCCAACTCAGATATTGCTTGTCGCGATATCGATACACCAATTCAATGTCTAATACAAATGATATTGATTTTAAATCTAATCGGTTTAATCTGAACGACTTGACAGTTTTGAAAGTGGCTTGGTTTTTCTTACAGAGTTACTTCATCGTTTATCCTTAACTTATGCTTAGTAGCTTGGGTTACTTGTAGCAAGTTTCAATCTACCAATTCTTAACCATCTTCTTTCTATTGTTACAGAGATCCCGGTCACCCAGTGGGTCGGCGCAAAGACAGCTGGATGAAGCTGACCTATTCATGGACCTCATCAAAGACGTGGCCAATGAGTTGGACATCGACGTTCTGTGCCATAAGGTGAGACTTCATCCAGTAAAACCAATTTTCAATTTGGGTTAGCATTAAAATCGTAAAATGAATTAGATATTGGAGCAGCCATTTTTTATCATCAATGGTCTACGCATTTACGAGGTTAAGGGCCTCTTTTACCACTTGCTGATAAGTTCCAGATAATCTATCTGACACTTTTTTGACAGCAAATTGTATGGGTTATCTGTCAAAACAAGTGCCAGATAGGTTATCTTATCAGAAAGTGGTGAATGTGGCCCTAAATGTACCGAATAGGTCCTAACTATTTGGTTTATTTTGTTTGGCAAAGATTCCACCACTATAATCAGTGACGCTTAGTACGGGCGAGTATTGACAAGATTGTCAACTCATACTTAACGTAAATTAAATATCACTGACCGGTTTCGGATGTAGACTCTCTATAGTCAAGTGCTCTGTGGTTTTTGTGCTCATATAGTGTGTAAAATAACAGAGAGCGTTCCTTTAAGCCTGTTTATCTACGTCAATAAATAGATTAAAATGAAAATATTAACAAACAAATGATAATGAAAATAAAACATAAATAAAAATAAAAAACGAATTGGACTATTTGAACCAAAATCGTAATGCGAAATACAAACAAGCGTATTTGCGCTACACAAACAAAAAATCACACTTTTCTGTTTCACTCCCTCAGTGAGATACAAGACGGACGTTTATAATATATTTTTTATATATTTTAAAATTAAAATCATTATTCATTTACATGGTAATGGACTAGTTTCCTAAAAAAATCTAATTAGTCCGTCAGTTGGATCAACAGAAAATATTGGGCACGTATTTTTTCTTTTCTAAATCATACAAAATATTATGAAGATATAGCCCGTCAAAGTTCCGCGTAACGTCACGCGTTGCGACACTTTTTAGCAAGACGTGACGTCACTCCTAAACTTTGATGCGCTTTATCTTCGTCAATTTTTGTTTGATTGACAAAAGACAAAATATGGGTCCAATATTTTTTGATAATCTAACTGACGGACTAAATAGAATAATCATTTTTTGACCCAGGAAACTAGCCTATTTATTTCTATGTATGTACGCTATAGTATTATGGATTAACGGGAACGAGGTCGTTAATTAAATCGTGCCAAATAAAGTTTTAATCGTTCATTCAATCGTTTGCACAGAATATTTTAATTTTATTACGATGTTACACAAACGTTATTTCTATTTATGAACATAATATTCGCTGCTCTAATGTGGAGGCTGACTATAACCAACAGCCTGTGTACAATCTGAAAATGACAGGGCAAGATAGAATTTAGTTTCACAGACTCAAAGGTCAGAATTTAAGTTGCCTGAAATTCATATTAAATACTCGTTTGAATATCAAGTAGTGTAATTTAGTGTGTAGTGGGCGTACTTTGAGAAAATAATGAAACAGCTGAAATATCAATTTGGAGAACTTCTACAGGGTTACATTGCAAAGGGGTGCCAAATTTATAAATAAGATCTAGGGAACAATAAGAAACGTCTTAATCGTTATTATTTTTAATAATCGTATTTTACGAAAAAAAAAAACTTTAAAATATCCGAAAATAAAGTCACCGCTGCATTGGAAGACGCTTTCAAGCTCCTGGAATGGAAAGGATTTGGCATCAACATCAACGGCGAGTACATCACTCACCTTCGGTTTGCCGACGATATTGTGGTCATGGCAGAATCGCTTGAAGACCTAAGCACAATGCTCGATGACCATACTCGAGTCTCCCAACAAGTAGGCCTGCAAATGAACATGGACAAAACCAAGCTCATGTCGAATGCCCATGTTGCGCCCTACCCAGTATCCGTTGGGAGCTCTACTCTCGAAATCTGGTCAATCGTCGAATCCAACTCGGCTGGGCAGCGTTCGGGAAACTACACCACGTCTTCTCGTCCAAAATACCTCAGTGCCTCAAGACGAAAGTCTACAACCAGTGTGTGTTACCAGTGATGACATATGGAACTGAAACGTGGCCTCTCACTATGGGCCTCATAAGAAAGCTCAAGGTCGCACAGCGTGCTATGGAAAGGGCTATGCTTGGTGTTTCCTTGCGAGATCGAATCAGAAATGAAGAGATCCGTAAACGAACAAAAGTCGCTGACATAGCCCAACGGATTAGCAAGCTGAAGTGGCAGTGGGCGGGGCACATAGCATGTAGAACTGATGGCCGATGGGGCAGAAAGGTTCTAGAATGGAGGCCGCGTACCGGCAAGCGCAGCGTAGGACGTCCACTCACAAGGTGGTCAGACGACCTGGTAAAGGTCGCAGGAAGACGCTGGATGCAGGCCGCTTCCAACCGGCCAATCTGGAAGTCAATGGGGGAGGCCTATGTTCAGCAGTGGACGTCCTATGGCTGAAATGATGATGATGATGATGAAAGTCAATAGAGAGATTACGAAAGCCGCGCGGTCATTCATCAGAGGCAAAGGTACGGCGAGCCAATAAGGACCTTACCCAGTGTACATTAGGTCCAATTTTTTCATGAATGTGTTAAATTATCCACGCGCATGATTTTTAACAGCGGATAGGAATAATTTTTTTTTTTTTTTGTTTTTTGCATAGTTCGATTAAGTTACTGATTCTGAGCCACTCCTAAAGATTTGGCACCCCCCTTGCACTGTAATCCTGTATAAATACTATTTTAAGTAAAATCAATGTACATACTCTTCTCATGACTATGACTTTTGGAGCTCGGTGACAAATCCAAGGTGTACGATTACATCGCACATTGCAGACGCTGTACTTTACGTTAATTGTTTACCTACGTATTTATTTCATTTTTCATTGCTTATGTTTTATAATTAGTTCACGTTCGTTTATCATTGTGTGCACACATTATCAAGAATAAATCGATTACAAGTTCGACAAGTGTTTTCCTGCTTTCACTATTATCAAGAAAGTGTATGGGCGACAAGAACCCATACAAGAAGGTATTATGTGTTTTTTTATAGTACCTACTCTATCCCGACATTCCGACCATTAGGACTAGGACTAGTGACCCTACCCCCTGTATTATCCACGTCTAAATCTACCAAAAGAAGTCTCCAAAACCAGATCTAGTAAGAAAATTTCCAATTTCTAAAGTAAGCAAAAATGCAGATCTTCACTAAACGTAATTTTTAACTGTATACAGGGTTATTTGTAAAACATCAACAACCTCCTAGGGGCTGATTCTGGTGCTCAAATACAACAACTTTTTCTATAGGTGGGACCAATATTGAAATCGCAAAAAAAACTTCACTTCCCCATACTAAGCCGTCGACCAGCTGACATCAGTTTCTATGGAGCCGTCAATTTTTTTTTTTTTCAGATTTCCCTCTTTTTTCATGGGTGGTTAAAACAAATACAAACAATTGCTGACCAGGATTAGAAACTCACCGTTTTCGGGCTTCGGAAATCTAAAAACTAATTACCCTCAGATTCTCCTCGAGTAGGTATCATTACAAAACCCAAACAAATGTCTCATTTTGAAACCCCATTAATCCCGGAAATAACACGTTTTAACGGGACCAGCCCTTGGATTGTGTGTGTCCCAATTTCACGCTCCGTACCAGCGAATTAATCGGTTTGGGAAACGTAAACGTACCAGTTTTAGAAAATGAGATGACGTTAGTGGCAAGGCTTTGAATTTTCATGAGGTATCACAGTTAATAATAAATATGCTCCAGACATAACAACAAAATTAAACACCTGTTTATAAAAAACAAGTGCTGTATATTTCCATACTGACCTATCGATGGCAGACCTGGGCAAATACACAAAAATAAGACCAAAAACTAGTTACATGTCTTAGAACCAAGAAGAGGAGCACACTGGCCTACTAAAAAAGATAGAAAAATAGCTATGGACATAAGACACGTAACGAAAGTAGAAGATGTTGTGACCAAAACAAAAAAACTTAAGCTACCTACCCACCCACCTAGGTACGAAATAGGCTTAGAAAAAAAATGTGAGAAGAAATAAAAGAAGGCGAAGAAAAAGATGAACTAAATAAAAAAAAATGCAGGCACATTATGGCAGCGAACAGGTACATTAAAAGAAGAGTGGAGAATGTTGAAGGAGGCCTTTGTGTGGCAAAGACACCAATTGTTGTCAATAAAGGCTATTAATAATAAAGATCCAGACAACACTAAAAGTGACATGGTCATGACGTCGGGAATCAATATTATTGTGTTACGAATTTAATTATTTTGTCGAAGGCATTCAAACACACCACACCCAAGTAAAAAAGTATATTCCAATAAAATTACCCTAACTGAGAATTAAACTTTCGACCCTTTTTGATCAAAGCAAATAACCACGCCTCTAGTAAACTCTTAAATTCCAAAAGGTTCTACTTATTACCAAAATACTTGAGTTTTGCTTAATAACAAATGCCGAGGTATAAGATAATTTTAACTCCTGCCATAAAAATTCTGGACAAATTGTACCGATTTTCAGATCGACACTGAAATTGGTGCTTTTACGTCACGTGCGGTAGGTATTCCGACCGCATAATTGGTGGGTATTCGTATTATAATATCAGAATGGTTATGGATATGTCGTTTTGATAATGGATAGGTTGAAAAGACGTGTATGATATATTATATTATGTTATCACATGTAGAAAAGTATGTATGTTTAAAACCTCTTTAACATCTGTTTCGGTTCCGTGCCCAAATAACTGGTCCCTATTACTTAGTCTACGCAATCATCTGTCCGTCCGCCCTTATATCACCCTTAGACCTGATGCTACCAAGTTAGAGTAAGTTTTTACTCAAGAATAAACCACTTCTTAATCTAGAGTAAGCTGATATTGCATTTTACCAACTACTATCTAAAGACTGATTGCAGTCTTAATTAATAAAGGCTGATGTTCAATCTAAGTGTAAGGTTTTTTTTTCCATTTATACACGAGGAAATATTTAAACGGGTGCCTGCTTTAGCCGAGTAAAAGATTAAACTGAGAATAAATTAAGAAGGTGGATAAAAACGGATTGCATGCAGGAGAAATGAGAATGTTAAGGTGGATGTGTAGGGTAACAATAATGGACAAGATAAGGAAAGAACATATTAGAGAAAGTAACAGAAAAGATGAAAGAAAACCGTTTGACTTAGTACGGACATGTGATGAGAAGGGAAAAGGAGTAACGAATACAGTGATGGGTATGTATGAGTATTGATGGGTGAAGTGAGGTAGAGGACGACTAAAGAAGAGATAGATGGATTATAAGAGGAGTGAGAAGGGAGTGAATGACTCGATGACGAGTGACCGGATTGCATAGAAGAGAAAGACATACTGCGCCGACCCCAGATGACCTGGAAACAGGGCCGGTGAATGATGATGATGATGAAGCTAATGTCGAAGCTGTCCCTTGCACTAATTCACACTTGTCACCTAGAAACTGATATGATGACAACATCAAGTTAGCATTAACACTCTATTATCCCGAAAATTTTAATTGTTGTATTATATTACAAGTCAACCTAGAAAAAAAATTTTACATGGTTTATCTATTTCATCATTCACAATCAAACTATAAGATTACAGTTGGTATGGTATTTCCAAGTATAGTGTATTCCTCAATTAGGTATGTTGAAAAAACGTAGACAAAATTAAATTTAAGTGGGGTAAATTGAAGCAGTAAAATTTAACCTGTAAACGTTATTCTGGTATGACTTAGTGTTTGGTCGAAATATGTTTTTTTTTACCTACCTTATCTAAACTACTTACATACATCTGTTCAACCGAGCGGCAGCCCGTAACGCGGTAGTTGTAGTCTTACGCCTTCTGTGTGTGTTTCATTTTAGAGTAGGGACGTCTCACGCTTGACAGGCACCTGAGCCAACCTGTTAATAAAAATTTGAGAGTAGAGACGTTTCACGCTTGACAGGCACCTGTTAATAAAAATACACAGTAAATAAAAACACGAGACAATGACGATCAGCGTCATACACCGAGTGCCACAAAAATTAGCCCGTAATTAACATCCTGGGAAATTCACTTGGAGTAGGTACAGTCATTTGAGAAAAAACTTATTAACAAAACGAAACGTAAACACGGGTCGGATTTTGGGAATGCACTTTTAATTTTATTGAGAATCCAATCGTAATATGAGATTGTACAAGTACTCACTTTCTTCTAACCAGTTCAGTCAGCTTCAGAAGTAGCTGATCAAAAAATAACTTCCTAAACTATTGACTCTTTAAAATGTCATAATAACCTGACTTTATGGTAACTTTATAACTTAACAAACTTTATGGTACTTTTGAGTAGTAATTTTGTCAGACATTTGATATGTTTTACAATGCAGTTCTTTTGGAAATTTTCAATTCTAATTCTGTTCGTATAGTAGTGGCTGTTCGTAGTCGCTTTGGTTATGATTCTAGATGCAGTTTAGTCTAGTTGTTATATTTGGGGCTATTGCCATCAGATCTCCGTAGCCCTTAGACAAGGAAACCAGTCCATTTTGGGCCACTGCTACACATCCATTGTTATCTGAAGGTACAGGACGGTCAATGATTTTCTTACTGCCGAGCGAGTGGTATAGATCTGTACAAAGACTCTGGAATATCTAGAGCTACGTGCTTGGATGCTAACTCACGACCCTTGATGCTCACATTAGCCTTAACGAGACTCCGTCCATTGAGTTTAAACCGTGACGGGGCAGTCTCTTTGGGACAGCCATAAATAGTAGTCAGAGTTTAATTGAAATGATCAAGGAAACTGTGGAACCACTTAATTTTTTTTTAATTCAATGTTCAAATTTAATTTATATTTTGTCTCCTGTGTATATTATGAAGGAAACTAAAAAATTTAAATTTTAAACTAAAAATTATTTTAGTCCGTCGTTTTCCATTCCTTCAAGAGAGGAATTATTATCCGAAACAAAGTTAAATTCACTCTCTTGACTTTGCTACACAGATCTGCAGACGTATATTTGAAGCATTTGAACTCCAACAGGCATACATAATCTCAAGAATCGTTTACAATTTTCTACAAATTATGATTCTTGACATTTGTATCATGTGAATTGGAATTTTAACTCTTGAAAATACCTGTACTGACTTGCCTGAGCCCAATACCTTACCTCGAGAAAGTATCTCATTTCCTTGTACTAAGAGAATACAAAATGCTCTATAAAA
This sequence comes from Anania hortulata, assembly GCA_963576865.1. NCBI lineage: Eukaryota > Metazoa > Arthropoda > Insecta > Lepidoptera > Crambidae > Anania > Anania hortulata. The sequence continues at coordinate 8,720,237 of OY756412.1, read as the reverse complement.
CAAAATAATCTAGGTACATACAGATTACACAAGCACCTTTGACTAACTCAACGTTCAATGCTGATAAAACTTAATAGTGACACATTACATTTAGACACAGTGGACGTCTAACCATGATTATTTATCTGATCTGTACTATGATCCAATTTGTGGAGCTCCCCTGCCTAAGAGCTACGGAGGTCAGATGGCAATCGCTTCAATGTTAACCAGACCTATTTAACTAGAGGCGAATCAAGACCATCATTTTACGAATTTGGTGTATGTACAAATCATTATCTATTCACTCTTATTGTTAATAACTTTGTTATAAAAGAATATTACTTTTTTAAGTTAGGTGCTAACAGTTAAGGAGTTCTATCGCTGCGCATCATATAGGGGGCATATATTCAGGGATTCCGATGTGTTGTACGAGTAATAAAGTAAATAATCGTACTATTGTCGTTCGATGTCCTCGGTTGTCCGTGGGACTTTTTGTACGCGGTACTTTTAGTCACTTGTGTGTGTTAGCCGATGCAGTTGTAAGCGATCTATTTTGATGGGCATAAAATACCCAGAGGACTGCCCCTTGTCCCGCGCAGGACTTTATAGGAACGATTCTGATTGGATTATTTACTACATTATAATAAAGCCAAGTTTTCTCAATCCAACTGTACGAGAGTTAATTTAAACTCCGCTCGTAAGATGTCGGACTTGCAAATCTGCGTGGGCATTAAACAAATACAATTTAAAACTTTACAACCCGGACAAGACTGGTTGGTTTGTAATTTTTTTGTGAAACGGAGATGGCAAGTGAAATACTTCATTAAAATTTGCCGTAAAAGTTGTGAAGTGTTTCATTACACTTCGATCAAAACAGTCAACTGTAAGGTACATGACTAAGAAGAACATGCGTCAAAATTATCATGGCTACTATTTTGCTTTATCTTCATCATCATTTTTAGGCATCTACTGGACTGGACGTCCACTGCTGAACATAGGCCTCCAAACTGTTGTGCTTACATGCTTGTATTATATTTAAGCTGTATTAAAGCCAATTTCTATTTTTTTTTAATTTGATACGTTACCTGGAAGAAGATTAAAAAAAAAACTTATTTCGGAACATTTAAGAGATAATTATTTTATTAGCGAATGATAATAACTGTATTAGACATAAGACTGTGTCGCAGCTTCTATCGCCTACTTCCAGGACTGAAGTATACAGCATTGTTACTCGTACATACGGTGAGTATCTTGAATGTGTGTGTGTGTGTGTGTGTGATACTGTAATTTCAAGTAGTTTTTCAGTAGAGGTGCGGATCCAGTTATAGACTGCGTTTAAATACATCTCATTTCAGATCACACACAGATCTCTATTCTGTCGGCTAACTGTATTTGTGGTTTGTACAAGTTATTACCTATGACGCTGGATGCAGGCCGCTTCCATTCAGGGAATCAGGAAGTCAATGGGTAAGGCCTATGTTCAGCAGTGAACATCCTATGGCGGAAATGTTGATGATGATGATGAGTACCTATGCTATAAACCATAGTCGTTTCCCGTTGAGACGTTGCTGCGGTAATCAATAAGGAAGGCTTGGTCTCAGAGTCAACGCCGTCTAAGAACCGGGGTAAAGACACGCCAGGTCAGATCAAATTGTGGTATCTACTAATATATATATATATATGTATATTTATTTATATCGTGCTCATATAAGCGCTTCTTTTGATACACATGCTATTTGTACTAATGAGCAATTGATGACCTTAGCAAATAAGCATCATTAAAAAATATCTGCCGATAGGTAAGCTCAAGAGCACCTCATTTATTCGTTACTGTATATTAAATACTTTAAATGTTGATCCAAAGTCGTCACAAAAAACCTTTTAGACAAAGAGCTCGCTCTTGTTATTTGACCACTTCTAAGAACAAAAAATAATATGCAAATGCATTTACATAGCGCTTCAGTGTAGCTCTCGTAACACTCGAAGCCATCAGATAGCAAATTACAGAATCGCAAAAAGATTACGAGAAAATATTTTCCAACGGCATTTTCCTTGGAAATTCCGATGGCGGCCATAACGACACAATGAAAGTCATTTCCGACGGGAGCTCTTCCAATGCTGTCCCATAACTGTAGGCTGTAAAAATGGGTTAAGAGTGAGTGGAAGTTTTCGTAATGGGTTCAGTGTAAAAAGCAAGAGTAATAAACTAGTCGCTTGCAATATTTTTTTAGAAACATATTCAGTTTGAGTTTATATTTTAGTAGTTAATTTATTTTTAGGAACTTTTACTATTACCAAAATTAAAACCACGAAAAAAGAATGAACTCATAAAAGCTAAATTGATTATTTAGAATTCCCTATTCTTAAAGTAAAGTTTTAAGGGAAAATTGAATTTTACTTTTAGATTTAAATGCTAGTTCCATAATAAAAATGTATCGCTTTTGGGCAGTATAGTTAGTAAGTCATACTATACTAACTACTAAATAATTTTGTACCCAATTATCGAAAAGTTTCAACCAATTTATGTCTTATTTATTATATAGCATTTTAATTTGGTAAAATTAATTGAGGCAGGTATTTGTTCGGTAGTGGACGTCCTTCGGGTGAAATAATTATGAAATTGACTGATGATGCCTTTGTAACTATCAAGAATTCTGTACAGCCTTTAAACCTCATTTTTTAAGTTTGACAAATTAAGGCCAGTTTCACCACTTGCTTTTAAGTTCTGGATAACCTATCTGGTACTAGTTTTGACAGATAACCCATATATTAGCCGTCAAAAAAGTTCCAGTTAGGTTATCTGGAACTTAATAGCAAGTGTTGAAACTGGCCCTTAGTCTCTCATTCTTGAATGAATAGGAACATACTTATTAATTTCAGATCTGTAAATCATTCCGGTGACGCTAGACTAGACATGACATTACAGATGGACAGACAGGCAGACAGCAGATCAATAGAAATAGAAAAATGTTTATTAGTATGGGCCAAGACAAAGAGAGACAATTTGCTAAACTTAAAAAAGAGGTTGAAAGGCTGTACGGGTAAACACATACATAATACTCATATTTTTTATTACAAATAAAGTCAACAAAAGGACACAACAAGAAAAAATGACATGACTTCTTCGTTTGAAAAGTTAGTGATATGGAACCAAATGGTATCCACTCAGCATGTACGATAGCGTAAGTGAAGAACCTAGATTTTGCGGTAGTTTTATACAAAACTGTTTCTGATTTTACATTTGTTTACGGTACCCTAAAAACTGACAAATGGTCCCGCCGAATAGTTTGACGACAGCGATTTGTAAACGTTAGCATTGGGACAAAGACTTGGGCCCAGTGTTTTTGCTGAATAATGTAAAGGGACTTGAAAAAAGAATCCTGCAGTTGGTAGGTACTCTAGGGGACTTAATGACACGATGACTTTATAAGGATACATCATTGAGGCGGTAGCCGTATTGCTGAGTGCCAGGCATATAGGCGAGTTGGCAAGAGAAAAAAATCGTACAAGCACATACAGGTCTAGCCGTGTACTCTGTACGCTTAGCGAACTCCCTGGTCGTATGGGGCAGAAAACCCAATTTTTTTTAAGTATGTTTTTTTTCTGAGTTGTTTAATAATTTGTACATAACATTTTTATAAAAATTTATTTAAAGGCACAACTACAGTAAACAATTCAATTCATTTTCACAGAATTGTAATCTAGGTTTCACGTTAAGAATTGAATTACAGTAAACGTTGTACACAGCGTTCATATAAAAAAGAAAAAAAGATCTCACCAAAGGACACTTGAAATATGGATGAACTTTTGTTTTACTTTGGTGTATTCTCTAGCGCATATTATAATCTTTGATTTGTTGGATTTGTATTCTTATTTTTTTATTTATTTTATTTATTAGGGACAACAAACAATTGCACATGTTGATAAAATAAGAAGTTAATTACAAAAAAATATACATGTGCAACCAGCACCATTATCTACAGAAATAACGAAGAACATACGGTTACTTACATCGTACACATTAGTTAAACTTATAGTAGAAATGCTGACCACTCCCACCATGCAGCAGGCACCAGTCATTGTGAAACAAAACATTGAAGCATTGAAGGCGTTCAAAAGTAACAAGGTCTTCGCTCCCATGTGTAGGGATACACATCCCGACACATTAGAACGAAAACAATTGTTAAAAAAAATATATTCGCCCCGAATAGCAGTTCAACTACTAAAACATAGGTTTTTTTTACAAAAATGAAGGCGGTACGAAGTCCGCCGGGACATCTAGTTATTTATATAACCTACATAGCTTCATTAAGATGATACATTTGGATTAGAAATTACTGTAGCCGCAGAATTCTATTAGCTTTATCAAATTCTCCCAAATGTTAACTAAAGTAATATTCCGAAAAGCAAGCTTATAAGATAAGACAAGTATTGATTTATAGACTAATTAGGTAACTTTGTATCTCGATTCATGTTTTGACTTAACGAACTCTAATTAGTGAATTATTACAGGATAGAAGTACATAGCCATCAAGAATAATAACACATTTGACGACCTCCGTAGCCGAGAGGCGAGCATATTGGATTTGTTGTCGATATCTCTGAGGTCCCGTGTTACATTTCCCGGTCGGTCAATGTAGAAAATTATTTTTACGATATTGTTTTGTTGTGGTACCGTCGTTGTTTTTGATTTCTATAACACAAGTGCTTTGGCTACTTACCTTAGGATCAGAGCAATGTAATGCAATATTTACAAACAATGTAATGTAATATATTACGAACAATGTAATATTTATTTAAATTTTATATTTATAATATTTACATTGACTTAAGAATATATACAAATGTAAAAGAATGTTAGATAGGATTACATAATTAGGTAGTACTCAAGGCAGACTTAATATTCTGGCGGAGGTGCTAGGAAAAGTTAGTATGTATTATGTAAACAAAGACTGACTGAATGTAGAATCATGGACAAGCGTACTTAGAATAGAATCTTAGAATAGGTCCTGTGTTGGTAAGTGATAATAAAGATAATTATAATAATAATAAGATGTTGCTACCCTTGCTACCTTCTGGTGGTCTTAATAGGGCGGCTCATTTAGTGAGCGGCGAGTCACCGTCTGCCCTGATTATCGAGATGAGACATTTGATATGGCAGGCGTCCCGTTGTCTTATCAATATCCCGGCAACCAGTCCATCAAGTTCCTTTCCATAGACTCGGTATAGTTTCTAGATCTGCATCCCCACGAAATTCGTACTCACGAACGCCTTCCAACAGAACCGGCCTCCGTGCCGTGAATTCCCGTAGGAGAGATACAATAATAATAATGCTTTATTTCAGACTGCTGTCCCGGCGGACTTCGTACCGCCTTCTCTTTCGTTTCCTTTTTTTCGAAAAATTGACCGATTTTTTTATAGTTATTCTGCTATTCGGATCTAACAAATCGAAAATCATAAAAATTGGCAGCCGTTCTTGACTTAGAAATACTGTAACTAACCCGATTTTGTTTTATATTATATATTTTACAGTATCCATATCAATAAGTACAGTGACAGTTAAACAGTCAATACAGAAATTAGTACTAAATATAAATAAAGTAAATAAAAAATAAAATAGTGCCAGGCCAGGTTATAGGTGGAATCGGCAATACAGACTCTAGCTTATCCAACCAGTGCCTATACACCCCGGTCCCGACAAGTCCGTCACTAAGTTCTCTGACAATACTATTCTTACACGTCCACTGACACTTACACTCTGTCCATAAAAGTCGCTATTCTATGTCTCATGATTGCATCAAACGTGTTTACATTGTTTGTCGGTGATCGCCTAACACTGCGTTCGCCAAGTCGTGTACTGCACTCAAGTACACGTCTAACCCATCGGTGTATATGCCTATGTAAAATATATTAATTGTCAACACACCAATTGTCGAAGTAAGGAACTAACTTTATGTTACTTGGTACCCGACAGTAAATTTTGCCAGGACCATCCCCTAGTTGCAATTCTACACAGAAAAGATTTTTGGCAGCACAAAACATCTCAAAAGCCTTAACCCGAACCTCTTCCAAACTTTTATGAAAACTAAAAGAAACCTTCATTTATTTTTTTAGGTCAGTTAGCCAACCCAATTCAGAAACTTGGCCACACTAACCCAGTTGTCAAGTTACCCAAATATCGCGAGACAAAAACTTTGCGTAACTTAATATTGCTTGGGGAAGGTATAAAAATAAACCCTCTCGTCGGAAGGAGATAAATCGTTTTTTTAAGTTGTTGTTGCAGACGGTGAACGATAAAACCGCAGATATACAGACGATTTTTCAGATATAAAGTACAAAGCCACTTTGGCGTTTGGATCAACTGTCATTCATACAGTCTATCTATGGAATTTGAGACAGTCCTGCAGTCTTAATTTGAGGCCATTTCATTAGTATATATTTATTCTACTCTTTGGGCCTAACCTTTTCCTATAAACAGTTCTTATCTGCATTGCTGCTGCAATGTCAAATTGTATATAGTAAAAACACCATAAGGTTAAAATAATACTACCTCTTTAAGCTCATGGAGATAACCCCTCATATCTGATTAAGATGATCGTTGGTCCGCCACAATAGTGTCAAGCTATAATGACTTTGGAACGAGGCACATAACACAAATGTTCTATGGTTTGAAGCTAAATACAGCCACGAAAGTATTATTAGAAAATTAAACAGCCGCTACTCAGGTTAGTAGCAGTTTTTTTTTTTTTTTTTTTTTTTTTTAATTTAATGCAGACAAAACAGAGACTTAGGCTAAATCTTGATTTAGTAGAGGTGTGTATCGTTTACCGTTGTCTTAATTTTAATTTAACTTTAGGAGGTTAATTTAAAATGGATTTGTTTCTACGTTTTATTCGTACGCTGGATACAAAGTTCACTAACAATGTTTCAGAAGTCCCGAAAACTTGAGATGTATCAATTTCATTTATCATATTTAGTGCATAAGGTCAAAATCTCAGTATCAGAACCTTGTAAATAGAAACTATAGTCGGATTACTAAAATATACAGGGTGTGTCAAGTGTCAAGTGGATGTGTAGAGATAGAGATAGAGTCTAGGGATACCCGAATCACCGTCACGTTCCATGATTCTTTGCAGCTTACGTTTTTTTTAAGCTATGGCTTAACTTAATGCGACATAAAAGATGTAGTTTTGAACAGTAGGAAAATTTAAGGAGGCGAATGTTTTCATCAATACTAACAACTTCTTCTATGAGGACAGCATCGAAATCGAGTTTATTTTTGTTCCTCCATAGAATCGCGATTTTTATGTTACTCCCATAGTCAAAGTTGTTTAAGAGCAGTTGATAACGTGGTTAAAATAAATAAATAAATAAAATAAAATAAAAAATAAAAAGCATTTATTTCGGAACAAGGGTCCAGAGTGTTAGTAACAATTATTCTTAAAAACTATGTTAGTGCAAAAACGTATTATAATTTATTTTGGTTTCTTTGGCGATCTGGACGCGCGTCCAGTGCTGCATAATGGCACTGTCCACGTCCAGACTCGCCGCGACCGTCTCCAGGGGGCTGTTGGTGCTGCCCCGCACCCGCTTCAACAGGGACGCTATGCGCTATAGGAGGGTCCTATTCATGTGTACATCCTGTAAATACAAGAATTGCTTGTTTATATAAATTAGATAGTCATTGACCTACACGATAAAGTATGGCGAAACATTTTTTTTTATAATCTCTCTAAGGCATTAGGTATACTTTAAACCTTAAGAATATTACAATCTAACCTAACTAGACTGATGGGTAATTTAAATTTAATATAGTTAATAAGTTATAGCTAAGAACGTGTCCATTAACACTTTTCTTATTGTCACTAATAATGTTAAGGGGAAGACACATTGTTCACAAGTCTTCGAAACTAGCAGAGAGCTATACACGTTATCAGACTGCACCAACTCAAAAGATTTTGTTCTTCTTACTATTTCCGTGCTGTCGAGGAGCTGGATTGCCTCGACATTGGCTTCTTAATAAAAACTGTTCATAATCATCATCATCATCATCATCATCTATACGGTCAATCCCGGTTGCGTCCAAAGCCTTGTGTGCTTTGTGCAAGTGCTTTGGAGCCCAGGGTCCGCTTTCCTTGATTTTCTCCTACACTTCGCGCGGTCTTGAGCGTCTCTAGTTGTGAGATCATTGGCACGCATGTCAGCCCTCACAACGTCAAGCCAGCATTTCTTGGGTCTACCCCTTTTGCCAGGACCTGGCGGTGGCGGCATGGCCAGACATTTGTTTCCTACGTAACTTGCCGGTTTCCGCAAAACATGGCCGTACCAGCGTAGGCGACTCTCCTGCAGTTTGTCTGCAATATCACGGACACGAAGGCTACCGCGGATGCGCGAGTTCCTCACGCGGTCCTTACGCGTTAAAATAATACGCGTAATAAAAACTGTTCATAATAATGGTCATTAATCCCGTTGAAGTGATCTCTCGTCTTATCAGTCACGTACATGCAGACCCACTTACCTACTGAATTATTATAATAACAAAAGCTACTGAAGTTCTAAGTTTCTTTTAGGAATTTTCTTCTTATTGATTATTATGTTTACATAAAAATATTTGCACAGGTTCCTTTACATTGTATTATCACAAAAATCTTGTCTTTATTTATTCCCAAGAAAGAAGCAGGATAGCTATAAATAGACTTTACGGCGCGTGAAGGTTTTGTCTTTATAAATTATTCTTATGAACCTTCCACTCCGGGCATACGAACTAAATCTCTATTCCCGTCTATCCCTAGCATGCCTGAGGGAGCACTATGGCAACCCCGCTGAGGTATCCCAATAGAGATGCACCCAATTTGAATTCCTATCGATAAAAATTGCAACTCGACTGAACACTATCTCATGATAGAAGTTCTCAACTGCGGAAACTGTGAATATGTGGCTTTATTCAAATAATTTCACCTGTCAAGATATTTGCCACAAATAACCGCGGTAATCCTACTCAGTATATTCATGTAAAGGCATCGTCCATTTTTATGTGCAACGAACTAAAAATATGTTAACACAAAGATTTTTACAGCTTTACATTATTATAACAAACGTTGAACAAATACGTGTCACAATATGCATTTACTATAATTGTTATTTGTTAATCTGAGGAGTTGTGAAGGCAAGAACATGTCAAGACCGTGGAAACCACTTAAATTGTATTTTTCTTCTTATTTCGTAATATTATTCCTAACTGCAAATAATGAAATTTGAATTTGAATTAAATGTACTCCTACCTAAATATAATCTGGCGAACTTTACAGTTTTGTTTGGTTGTCTATTTAGAAGATCAGAGGCGTCTCTAGCCCATGGAGCACCCGTGTGCAAACAACGCGCCCCCTAGTAAGCGCGTGGTTTAAATGGAATGGGTACTAAGTAGCGAGTGGCGCCTGGTGCCCCATAAGACCGCTGCGCCCGTGTGCAACGCACACCCTGCACCATAGGTAAATACGCCTCTGTAGAAGATAATCCTTTTATTTGGAAACTGTACTAAGATTTCTGAGTATCTATAAGTAGATATAATTGTGTGGTCGTGTCGTGTATCCATACAAAGCAAATTATCGATATGTTTCATTGGGATGGTTTTGTTCATCTCTACCGTTAGCAAAATGTCACACGCGTGCGGATAGAATGAGCCATGATGAAGTATAGATGAGGGTTCCGTATATCAAGATGTGATTTGGAATTTTTAAAAAGAGTAGCCTTTTCGTGATATTTGCTTGAAGCTTCCATAATCTATTATTTTTGCCGAAATTAACTATTAGTTGATCCCTAATCTGTGACAATTAGTATGTGGTCTGACGCAAATAAAAAAATACGATTAAGATGATTCAACTGTGTTGAAGACCATAAACGCCATTTCGGCAGAACGCTTCTTGCTTTTGAAACTGACTACTTATTTTTTTTATTGTTCTAAATCTCTTCTTTTAGATTAGATTAATCTTTTAGGCCTTTTTTATCTAGCCCTATAGATTTTTTTAGGGTTTCGTAGTCAAACCGGAACTCTTATAGTTTCGCTATGTCCGTCCGTCTGTCTATCTGTCTATCCGTGGGTTAGATCAGAGAAACTTTGTTGTACTAGGCAGCCTTAATTTCGCAAAGTTATAGAAATTAATGAAAAACATTACATACATTTTTTGTAAGAGTAAATTAATGTTTTTTTAAGAAATGTGAAAAAAAACACGACAAGTAGTAAATTTTACGAAGTTAAAAAAATACTATCACAGCTAGGTAGGCTTTATAAGTAACTGATTTAAAAAATGTACTTGAAAAAGAAAATTACTTAAGAGGCTGTGCACCTAATTTCAGTGCAAAATTGAAATACAGTTTTTTGTTTGTGTACGTCTATGATGCGAGATAAAGCGTCAACAATGTTGATCCTTTACCATAAAATATTGATAATTTATTAGGCAGTGGACGTCCTACCTAGATTTGAAAAACGATCGGTTGTGCGCGCTTGATTTTATAGTTAACTTTGACTTAGGTTTGCTACAAAAATTTTTGTATTTTTTCATAAATAAAAATTTTATCATTTTAAAAGTATACCTGAAGATTATTGTGTAGTGTTTAAATCTTATAATAGTTGTTTATAACGACAGAAAAAAAAATTTGAATGGAGAATTCTAAAATTATATATTATTTCAGCATTTTTTTTTCTGCTATATTTTGTAAGAAAGTTATAACCATATGCAAATAGACCATATTTTTAATTATATGCTAAATTGAAATGTCAGAATAACTTTTATTCTCTTGTAAACCGATGTTCAAACGTATCTCGAACGTATTTTTTCTAAAATAAGGGTAGTAACTATTGGTGATTTACCTTTATTTTTGAAATGATATGAAAAATCCATTCGCGCCACATGCAAGAATAAAAACTAATCTTTTAAAATCACGTGTTATTTTGATTCAATTAGATTCACGTCTTTACAATCAGAGAACAAAATGTACCGATATAAGACGATTTCTATATAGGACGGCCTCTTAACATTGAGACGGGCAACTACGAAACCATGCACTTAACCGGTTTTTATATATGGGAAAAGTATTACAATGTAAGCTTTATTTTTTATTCTATTTATTTCGATTTAAAAAAATATTATTGAATAAACAGGATGTCCTGTAACTCAAGGATAACTTTGTAACCACATATTCTATAGTTTATAGTGAACAACTTTTGTTCTCTGAATTTTATAAATAAATTTTATTTTAAAAAAAACCTACTTTAAAACACTAAAAAGCTAAAAATAATGTTAACACGTAAGTACCTAATCAGTTACTTTTGGAGTCGGTACAACAAAAACATTCAAACACTGATCAGCTTGAACAGACTCCAAAAGGAACCAATAAGGTACTTACGTGTTAATATTATTTTTAGCTTTTCAGTGTTTTGAAGGCGGTTTTTTTTAAAAATAAAATTCATTTATTTCATCAAATTTTAGTGATAAATCCTAATCTAACTGCTGAAAACCGATTTCGTCCTCTTTTTTCCACCCTTAGGGGTGAAAACAACTCCGAAAACTTTTAATATAGTATCTCTGAAGTATTAACTATTCAATAAAAAAAGGATCATCAAAATCGGTTTACATTTGTCGAAGATATTGGGTAACATAGATACAAGAATCACGAACCAAAACTTTATCTGGGCATACTATTGTTATGTTTTCAAAAACTGCTTAATAAATTTCGATAAAATTTATATGAGACCATCTCTAAAGATGAATGAAGATAAAGATATGATCTACCAAAAAACCGGCCAAGTGCGAGTCGGACTCGCGCACTGAGGGTTCCGTACAAACCTGTAGGTACCGTTATGAGTAAAAGTTCACCCATCACGACAATCGAGTCATAGTTATGGTATTTTTATTGCAAAATGAAATCCATAACATAACGAAAGTTAAATTGCGGTTTACTATTTATGACGTATTAAAAAAAAACTAATTACTTGATCTCGTTCAAACCAATTTTCGCTGGTAGTTTTTATGGTAATGTACATTATATATTTTTTTTAGATTTATCATTCTCTTATTTTAGAAGTTACAGGGAGGGGGGACACACATTTTACCATTTTGGAAGCGTCTCACACGCAAACTATTCAGTTTAGAAAAAATGATATTAGAAACCTCAATATCATTTTTAAAGACCTATCCATTGATACCCCACACGTATGGGTTTGACGAAAAAAAATTTCGAGTTATAGTTCTAAGTATGGGGAGCCCCCAAAATTTATCATTATTTTTTTTGTGAAAATCTTAATGCGGTTCACAGAATGCATCTACTTGCCAAGTTTCAACAGTATAGTTCTTATAGTTTCGGAAAAAAGTGGCTGTGACATACGGACGGACGGACAGACGGACAGACAGACAGACAGACATGACGAATCTATAAGGGTTCCGTTTTTTGCCATTTGGCTACGGAACCCTAACAAAAAAAGAATTATCAAATCGATTCATAACTGGCGGATTAATCGCGTAACATACCTACATACAAAATAAAATAAAACAAACTCACAATCGAATTGAGAACCTCCTCCTTTTTTTAAGTCGGTTGAAAAATAGGTTTTTTTTGCTTGTCTATTCAAATGCAATCAGCTGTTTGATAATTTTGTATGGGAAGTCGATATATTTTTAAGGAACAAAAGTTATGCACCAAAATGTATAGAATATGTGATTACTTAATATAAGGTTATCTTTGAGTTACGGGACACCCTATATATTTTGTAATAGGTACTTAATATTCGTGAATATTTTTTGTCTGAATTTAATGAACCTATAAGAAATCAAACCAATAATAAGCTAGTTTCCTGGGTCAAAAATATTATTGTATTTAGTCCGTCAGTTAGATTATCCAAAAATATTGGACCCATATTTTGTCTTTTGTCAATTAAACAAAAAAATACGAAGATAAAGCGTATTAATGTTTGGGAGTGATGTCACGCCTTGCTAAAAAGTGTCGCAAGGCGGAACGGCGCTACGCGGAACTTTAACTTCATAATTTATTGTTTGATTGAGAAAATAAAAAATACGTGTCCAATATTTTCTTGTCATCCAACTGATGAACTAATTAGATTTTTTTAGGAAACTAGCCTATTATAAATTGTTTCCGGAGCTTACTCTACTTCAATTGACAATAACATTGACTGACAGGTCTATTTCGTCACACAATTCACGTAAAAATATTTTGTAAAACAAACATAAAATGTTGTTTCCTACAAGTACCATTTTGGCGCGTACTTTGTCGAATCTAAAGCTAAATATCAAACATCATCAGTATAAACACTCGCTAGTATTTTTATAAAAAGGATAATCCACTTTGACCGTCGTTTTCATAGCAAAGCAGCAGATAAACATTAATCTAGTTGTTTACGATCCCAAACATGATTCAACAAACATTTCCCAGAAAAACGTATAGAACAAAGGGCTAATGTAACTGAGTAAATTGTCTTAGCCCTCAGGATTATTCCGTTGCCGCAGAAAAATAACGCATTTAGACGCCACGGAACTTGATGTTCGTTTTTCAAAGTATGATTTGGCAACCAAACCACTAACTTTTATAAATAAAAATAATTAAGGAGGTAAGGAGCATCCAAAACCTTGACGGGCGATTTAAAATTTTTCATTTAATTTAATCTGGGTTTATTTTTGACACAATATTTATCTTCTGTCATTTTTTGCAATTGCAAATATGTACAACACGACATCTAATATTTCCTCTACTTAGTTCTTGTGTTATTATCTTTATACTACGTACTGTATTTATTACCTGAGTGTTTTACCTTGATATCAAAGATCCCTTTACATATTTTCTTTGCTTGATATTTATAATGGTTCTTAAAAATAAAATAAAATATAATGGTTACTCTAATTTCGTTTATCATCTGCACGACCTTTAATTTTTTCATATTTATGTCGCAGCCAACTTTTCAAAATAGTCGTTTAGTTGCACGGCTAGCCGTTTCATTAAAGAACGTCATTAAACCACACCCCTATATGTCAAATAGCCAAGTGGCTGAACACAACGTTCTACAGTACAGCTAGACGGCGCTTAGCTAACTGGTTAAATGTCAACAAATTTAAAATCATTTGAAAAATACCTGCTGTTATCGCCATCTTGTAAACAAAACGAAACAGCACCGCGGTGGCGGAACAATATACTAATTCAATTTTAAGGTGGCTTTTGTGCCAGCCGTGATGTTGAATGTTTTACATGCCGTAATGATTTAACTCTAAAACTAGGCATAATTGCTTAAATGGCGTTGTTCGATGAATTAGCTGGCTGTCAAATTAAATGGCTTCTTCTTCTTCTGCGACATTTATACTACTTATATCTAATTCGTTATTTTTACTAACTGCCAAAGGTTATGTTTCTTTGTCATGCTAGGTCACACACGTTTTATTGCCCCACTCCTTAATATATTCGTTTTCTAATACAAAATTAGCATTTTTTCTATCGCGGCGCCTGTGAGCTTTTTATTGTATTTATACTATGTCTGATTCATTATTTTATTTAACTGTCAAAGGGAATGTTTCTTGGTCACGCTAGGTCATACACGTTTTATTGCCCCACTCCTTAACATATTCGTTTTCTAATGCAAAATTAACATATTTTATAGCGGCGTCTGTGAGCTTAAGTTACCTGTATTTGTACCCAAGACCCTCATTCTTTATGCAAATGAAATTTCGCCCGGGGACGACAATAGAATGATATTAAAATCTGCATCTGTGGGATGCATACAGATTTCGGTTCAGCCTGGTGTTATTAAAAACCTCTCTCAAAAATTCGTGACCTTTTAACGTGTATAAAGTGTATAATTCCACCATCTGATACATTACGAGTATCTTTAGTTTAATACAACACAAAACAGATACCTTTCTGCCTGCCTAGCATGAGCACTAAAACACGATATGATATGACATGATATAGCGAAATATCAACACCAACTGTAAAAATATGATAGATATAGCCGCCATGTTGAATCGCCGTTACATATTAAGATCGCTGTTTGGATAAAAATTCAAAATGGCGGCTATATCTATCATGTTTTCAAAGTTGGTGTCGATATATTCGCTATATCATATCATATCATATCATATCGTGTTTTTGTAGACATGCTAGGGGGGCTGCAATGAAAAGTCTGTAGGACACAATCTTTAATAAAAGCTTCAGTAGCTTATGACAATAATAACTATTAGTTAAATTTATGTTTTCACTTTTTGTATAGTTCCCGTTTGTAAACGGCACTATTTATTTAATGACTTCAGTTTGTGCCAAAATAAATGTAAAAAAACATTTAAGTACTTAAAATAATAATGTTGAATTATCAGACAATCCAACCTCAGAAAAAAAACTTTTTCTTGCTTGCGAAATTTTATTATTTAACTTAATTATTTTTTTAAGCTAAAAGTAAACAAAACAGCAGGTTGTGTAAAATTTGCTATTTCCTCCCCTTTTTGCTACACTTCTCCATTTCAAAAACGTTGTGAAATTAATTTATGATCACAATAATTGCCTTCTGGCCTTAAGTCTGCTAATTTATAAACATTAATCGTGAAATAAAGAATGAATAAAGACCATTACCTAGACCTGTTTTCAGGGGAGTTTACAAACTGCCTTCATTAGTTATTTAAATTAAAGCAGTGTTATTCCCAAACGGGTCTGGCTTAAGTAATAAAAAATTAAGTGAGCTTTTTGAATTTCAGCACGCATTTGTTTAACATATATTTAAACATTTAATGTTGAGAACAACCTATTCCCTTTATGCTCTGTAGAGGACTACAATAGCAGTGGACGCACCGTACTGAGCAAACATTTATTTTCAACAGATCCTCGTGAACGTGTGTTTGCTCACGTCCGCCGACAGAGGGAGCTTGTTCCTGGCCAAAGGCACCCCCCCTCACCGGTATCTACAGGCAAAGCTGTTCGACGTCACGAGGGATACTGGTATGTCTTATTTATTTATATGTAGTTGTGATTGCGACATCGGTATTTATTTTCTTCAAAAATTTAATGGATGACGAAGCTTGTACTATGGTGACTAGATAAGATACAAAACATAGTTAGTTAGTTTGTCTGTTCTGTTTCCGCACGTAGCCTCTTGTTTGACTAACAATCGATGGTTGGTAATAGAATAAATGGTTAGTGTTGACTTAAATGTTCTATCTTACTCCAACCAGCCCATGTCATCCCAGAAGGTCAGAAGTCTTTTCAGATACCTGCAGGCTTGCGGGAGCGATCTTGGTGATTAGGGAATCCGTGCCCGTTGATCTGCCACGCCTCTACATTCCATGCACGTGCTGTGGCGTTTCTTCTGCCTCCATGCATCCTCTGCATGTGGGGCTGTCTGTCACACCTATGTTAAACAGGTGCTTGTTTAGAGGACAGTAACCGGTTATAACACCCATAACCTTGCGGATTTAATCCCTTTTTAGGCTGATTAGGTATCGGGCAAGCTTTTTTGATGCCACTGGAACTGTATTTTGTATCTTTCACTATTTCTTCCTTCTGTTAGATGTGTTTTTTTTTGTTGTTTTGCGCAACCATGTTTTTATTTGGGCCTAACATACATAAATACATTTATAAACATCCTTGCGGGAACCTCTAGACCAGACGATGGTCTATAGATAGTAAATAATTATGTTTTTTAATGCGTAATTATTACCAACTAGTTTAGCTGTAGATCCTAATTAACGCCATTTATATTGACATACATTTTGAATCCCTCAAGAAATGTAATTTTTTTTGGGTTTGAAAGTAGTATAAGTATATATATAGTAATATAATATAGTAATATTTAAATATTGGTTGAGGAATTATTGAAATCAAATGAGTCGTCCAACCTTCTACATCCAAATAAACTCCGTAGCCGAGAGGCGAGCATACCGGACTTGATGTCGCTATGCAGGTCCCAGGTTCGATACCCGGTCGGTCAATGTAGGAAAAAACTTTTCTATATTGTCTCGGATCTGGGTGTTGTGGTACCGTCGTTGTTTCTGATTTCTGTAACACAAGTGCTTAAACTACTTATCGATGTATCAGAGCAATGTATGTGATGTTGTTCAATATTTATAAAAAAAAGCTTAACATCTTTATAATATTAACTGGTGTCAAAGCGCGGTAATTCACCTAGAACGAGTGTCCCGGGTTTGATTCCTGGTTTGGATCAATCAATTCCTACTTCGAGACCGAGACAATTAGTGTGTTGTTTAGTGCCTAATTATATTTACAATAATATTTTTAAATGAAATTTATTAATGAGATTTCAATTTTAAACGCTAGTTTACTACAACATTATTGATTGTTACATTCATTGCGCCGTGTAAAGAATACACTTCCCCACCACGACCCACACACGATCACACAACTGTATGACATAGTTTTTGCATGCCGACATTATCGGTAGAGCACGCATGTTCCAATATACCTATAATTAGGAGCTAAAAAAAAAATGTTGGACGTCACTTTTCTGGCCACCCTGTATAATAAGTTATATAGTAATATGTACCGTGTATCTTACGCAAATAAATCATTTCATTTCACCGCCAACAGGAGGTGTGTCGTAAGAGGCGGCTAATTCCTGAAGCATAAGACGGGCAGCAGATTTTTCGTGCGAAATCTTATAAAAAAATATGCGCACGCCAACCCGCCGTGGCGGCGGCGTGATGTGGCGAGTATTGGCAATCCCCCCGATGATAGGTCTCTGGGGGAGGCCTATGTTCAGCAGTGGACTTCCAATGGCTGAAATGATAATGATGACATTCAAAAGTTTTCAAATTTCAAGTTTGAAATCAAATTGATTTTTATGAATCACAATACAATTCAATAGTGTTGTTTTGGGTCCGCATTTAACACTTACGTAGTTTTAAATAACTTTACAAACAAACAGGATTAAATAAAAGCACTTCATTCATTTTAATATTCTGATTAATATATCACTTTGGTTCACAGCTACGCTTACTGCGTGACAGTGATTAATTAA
The DNA here is from genome assembly GCA_963576865.1 of Anania hortulata. Taxonomy (NCBI): domain Eukaryota; kingdom Metazoa; phylum Arthropoda; class Insecta; order Lepidoptera; family Crambidae; genus Anania; species Anania hortulata. The sequence goes on along the minus strand of OY756412.1, from coordinate 8,702,239 downwards.
TCGTACTGCTTGCAAACTGAATTTTAACTTACACGAGACTTTATTAAGAACTTTACTTAAACTGATTAAATGTAGAAGTTTTTACCAGTGATTGTTGCTGAATTAGAAAATCTCTTTAACAGTTAGAAACTCATTTACACCTGTGGTAAAAATAGAAGACAAATTTAATCGTCACACATAATATACTGTATATTTATACTATACGAGCTGTTGCCCGCGACTTCGTTCGCGTGGCCTTTAGTTTATTCATATAGGATTTTATGCGCAAGTTTCTTTTTATTTCTTTTATAAGAACCTTCTCCTGATAATAATTAACACAACAAAAAAGAATTTGCGAAATTGTTCCATCCGTTCACGCGTGATGCGATGACCAAGTTAAATAGAGATTAATTTTTATATGTATAGATAAGGTCGCTTTTTATAAACGGGTGAAATTTAAAGAGCAATTACAAAGACATAAATGAATCATTTTTGTTAAAAAAAAATTTTTTTTTATACGCTAACACCCCGAGGGAAGAGTGGGGCACGATTGAAATGAGAGAGACAGAGGCGATGACGTAGGGACGTTTCAGACTAAACAAGATGCTCTTATTTTTTTTTTGTTAGGAATAATAAAAATTAAAACTAGCCCTTTCTTAAGAACGAAAATAATAGGGCCCGGTTTCTCTAATATAATTAGAAGTTCAGTTAAAGATTCACCCGTTTATAAAAGGCGACCTTGTATAGATTAACAATATAAATACGAAAGTAGCTCCATCTCTCTGTTTGCTATGTTTACACGCCTAAACCGCTAACCTAATTTTGATGAATTTTGTTATGGAAATACTCGTAGATGGCACCTTGGAGAATAATCCGTCTCATTTCCTCAGCCGCATCCATATTTTTTTGTTTTAAAACATCGACATTTGCGATCGCCGTCATTTGGTCATAAACAAGACTCTTCTTATGACCCCACACATAATCCATCGGAGTTAAATCGGGGCTCCTCGCCGGCCATGTGACGGAACCTGCGAACTTCTGTTGTAAAAAGTAATTTAAAAAAAAAGAATGAGAATGTGTGTAAGAAATAATGGCGGACAAGTGGAACACGAATTATAAAAGTATTACTGTATTTTTTTTGTTTTATTTACCACTTTAGCTATTTTTACCTGAAACTAAAAATGTACACTCTGCTACCTTAACTGTTATTTTGTCAATGTTTGGCCTATTTAATAGCAAGTGTTATACCTTTTTGAATAGTTAATAAAACGTAGAAGTTTTTAAAATTACTTGCAGGATAAGTACCATATTTTTTTTAAAAAAAAAGGTCTTCAAAGTTAAAAACAATTAGTGAAAATTCTTTAATTTCAACCGTTGTTGAGCAGTTTTATGAAGCTGTTAGTAATAGGTTCAGTTTTTATTGATCATTTTTATTAATTGACATGTCTTCTAAATGGAAACATAAAAAACCGGGCCCTAGTAGCAAAGGCATGGATCTTGTTGCCTTTTGAATAAATCACCTTAATTCACGGAAGTCATTCTATAGGTAATAAAAAACAAATAAAATTATTTTCAAGCGTTCATTCTTCAAATCCAACACTTGTTATAGTATAGACTAATGATTCCTTTTATGACAGAACCGCGATAAAATTGCTTCGCACAATGTGTCATCAAGTTGATATTAAAGGAATCCTTTAGGAGACCCCACACGTTTTGAATTGTAAATAAAAACATAATAAATAATATATTGCTTGCTCTTGTATTGTAAGTAGTGTGTTGTGCAAAGGTTGCAAGGGTGGTCAAACTGTATCTAGTAGGAAGAGAGAGAGAAGTGTTTTAACGTTATCTTTTTCCATTGCCTCATTTGTTAATATACAGAGTATCCCTGGAAGTGTAGATCAAATCGAAAAGGCGCATGGCGGGAGTCATTCCCAAACTTTTTGTTCCTTTTACACCCCGCTTTGTTCCGTTTCTAGTCCAGTCAGGCTCCGGATACGCTTCGACCATGATTTGCCATCAGACCTTCGTTACCCATAAACAGGGAAGACTTGACTAAGGATCTTAAATATGTTCTTATCTGTTATCTAAATGTGCATTTTTCCTCAGTATGTTCTATAGGTAATTTTAGAGTCCTTTTTAATGATCAAAACCTTTTTGGGAATGTATTTGTTAATTAAATAAGTAAATAAATATTGGACAACATCACATACATTGCTCTGATCCTATGGTAAGTAGCCAAAGCACTTGTGTTACAGAAATCAGAAACAACGACGGTACCGCAACACCCAGACCCGGACAATATGGAAAAGTTATTTTTCTACATTGACCGACAGGGAATCGAACCCGGGACCTCATTGACATAATCATGTTAATTGAGAAAATTTGACGTTTTGTGGTAGGTTGACGAGCTGTTTTCTGTACCTACTTATACATTTTAATTTCCGAAAAGCAGAATTAGTCACACCCTGATACATCGGTATGTCACTTTAGTAGTGCAAACATTTAGAGGGCGCCACTCGCAAACAGGCTAAATATAGGCCACCACCCCTCTATAAATCTATGCTCTGCAAACTTTCATAGATTATAGACGGTATAGCTAACGAACTGGTAACTGCATACCTTTTAACTAATGGGTTTGTAATGGATAGTTCATCAAAACTAGCCTCAGCTTAAGAGTGGTTTTCAACAGTACCTATCTATTGGAAGCAATTTATGTATTAGCTCATATTTCACGAGTAAGGACTTTTGATATGCAGGGTAAAAGAATAGGACATTCTTCTTTTCACATTCAATTCTCATATACAACAACAACAACAACATTCAATTCTCATATACAACAACTTTTACTATGGGAGCAACCTCGAAATCGTTTTTTTTTTTCAAGTGACTCCATACATTATCATCGAGATTGCGCGTTAGTTTGTATAAAGCATCTAATATTTTTTCCCATGGAAAAAGTTGATGCATATGAGCAACTGATCACGTGGTTTTAAGGAGTGTCCTATTTTTTTGTACTACCTGTAGATAGTATATCACGAGTGTACAGTGGTGGGTATAGCCAACCCATAGCAGTCATAGGTACTTCTGTGCTTCTAAAGATGTAGATAATAGTTTTAAAAACGATAAAACCCAATTTATATTGATGGATTGAAAACGAATGAAATGACCTTAAACTCAAGGGTGTTATTAATAGCCATCGAAGGGCTACACTATCTGTATCATGGCTTCATTATCAGTTCAGCTTGATTGTATCAAATGATTATATTATTTATTTATTTATTTATCTTTATTAAGGAAACATACAGCATTTTAATAATACATATAGCTAACATTAAATTAATTATACATGAGCATTTAAAGTTTCCAATGCTAATTGGTACATTTTATGTTGACAAGAGACACATGCGGGGAAGAAAAAAAAACAATCGAGCAACAACAACCAAACAAAACTACATCGATTAAACAATAAGACATGCCTAACTTAAATAGAAGGCAGAAGAAGGTAGGTGTGCGGTTAGGGCTTACGTGGATTTCAAAAGACGACGAAACCTCGCCATACGCTCACTAAAAATGTCTATGTGACTGAAAGCTGCATTGTATTTGTTTGTAGCTCTTACAATAAAACTATTTTTCCGGTACTTGGACCTACAAACGGGTGCAACAAAAGTGCTTTTGTGTCGTGATCGAAGACTTGAACACTTAAAAACTATTTTGCTCAGTAGGTAAGAACTGTCAACTACATTGTTGATTATTTTATACAAAAATATTTGATCCCTATGTTCTCGGCGGTTCACCAGAGACTGAAATTTACCATCATTACAATTTTTAAACTTATATTTTAAACGTCTTATAAACTTTGCCTGAATGCCCTCCAACAGGTTAATATACTTTAAATACTGTGGATTCCATACATCCAAATATCACAATACTTACTTACAAAGTTTCATAAATTCAACTAGAAGAAGGTAGGAAAGGACTTTCAAGATGTGATGTGATGTGATAGTTGGCTGTTTAGTTACAAGTCAAGCTAATATTTTTTTGTTAAAAAGCAACGACGCCACATTCGTTAATCCAATAGGTAAAATTCCTAATATGCTATGTTCATGTATTTTTAACAAGGTCGTTGCTACGATTATCGCAAAAATGACACATCGTCGTTGAAAATCAGCTAAATATCGCACCTGCTTGATCACTTCCACTTGGTAAATAACAGAAGAGATGAAGAACCCTTTCCCAGGCCAATATTAAACATCCTACACTGTACTTCCATGTAATCACCCATTCAGTGAACTTTAGATACACTGTAACTCTATTAATTAATTTTCCTCTTGTGTTCCTTCGTAGCCATGATACGAAACAGATACCTAGTCATTAAATGTAATTAACAGCAACATCCAATCCCCAATTAACGAGGCTCAATTTCGCGGCAAAGCCTGTTTCTCTATGCATGGAAACTCCTTTCGATCCCCAGATGATAGGCAAAGTTAGAAACCTATTTAAAATGCTACACAACGAAGCTCGAAGTCGCGTTCATTAAAACAAACTCAAACATAATTTTGGAACAAAGAAGTTTGGAACTTTACCGAGTGAAGGAGACAAGAGGGATTGGCAGACTTTCATTATTAATCCGGTGAATCCAGGGATAACAACTTTGCGAAACAATTTTGCGCGTTGAAAGATACGAAAATGTTACTGACAACTCGTGAACATTTTACGAATCGAACTCGGAGTTTGAAGTCTATTGATTGGTGTTGAGAAAATACCAGCAGATAATGGGCTAGTTTCCTAAAAAAATCGAATTAGTCCGTCAGTTTGATTAACAGAAAATGTTGGACACGTATTTCTTCTTTTCTCAATCAAACAAAAAATGATGAAGATATAGCCCGTTAAAGTTCCGCGTAACGTCACGCCTTGCGACGCTTCCTAGCAAGGCGTGACGTCATGTGCTCACATAAATCAGCCCTATGAATGTCCTACGATTTTTCGTAGTTTTCGAGTTATATATATTTTTTTAATTTCTGCAACCGGTTCCGTTTGAAAAATTTCCATAAAACAAAAGTAGAAGGTCTCTTCGATTTTTTTTTCTTGCAGCTAAATAAAAAATTTTTTGGACGTCTTTTTGTTCCACCCTGTATATCGCTATATCATTTCGTGTTTTGGTGGTCATGCTACCCCCTAGCTGGCTTGATAAAATACAATACTATGAATAATGAAACATGACGATCGATTCTCCTCCTCTATAGGTCCCTAAGCGATTAAAGATCGTGATCATCCATCATCAGTCACCCTACTGTTATCGCCATCCTGATCCGATCTAAATGCTTTATGAAGCAGCATATTTACCTAATTTACATAAATACTTTACAATATAATTAAATAGAACACAAACAAATAAGTGACATTTAAACTTCTTTCAAATCCCCTCTTAGTAAATACATCTAAGTAACAAACTCTTTCGTTACAAGTATCTTCTCTTTAAAAGATAATCCCAAACCACAAAATGTATACCCTTATTTGAGAAAGATTTTAGAAACTCCGCAGTGCTGTTAGTATTTGCACGCGACACACAGATCGAGACAATGATCGATTGTTGAGCCGCAAAAGGCAATCCGCTAAGGGGATCTATCTGTTGACATGTTGTGGCAAACTTCACTTGAAATGGATCATGTTTTGTATTAATAAAACCGGCCAATTGCGAGTCGGACTCGCGAACGGAGGATTCAGTACCGTTATCTATAATATTCAGTGCATATTACAAGAGCCGTTAAGTCGTTAACTATCTGTTGCCGTTATCAACATCGAGCAAAAAACGGCAAAAAAAACACGTTTGTTGTATAGGAGCCTTACTTAAATATTTCTTTTATTCTGTTTTTAGCATTTGTTGATAAAGCAGCAAAAGAAATACATCATCTGTCAAAAGTTCAACTGCCTAGCTATCACGGTTCATGAGGTACAGCCTGGTGACAGACAGACAGAAAGACAGACAGACAGACAGCGGAGTCTTAGTAATAGGGTATCGTTTTTACCCTTTGGGTACGGAACCCTAAAAATGAGTGATTTAAACGGCTAGAGTAGCCAAAACAACATCTCCCCTGTCTTTGTTATTAAAGTCGTTTGATGACAAAGAGCCCTTTCGAAAGTTTAATCAATCAGTATCAGTATCTTTATTTTTATTTGGATCTTACGAATTATATTTATGTATAAGGTGATGGACCACAGAAGGCCACTATAGTTAGCGAATAACAGATATATTTTTCGTTTTTTTTTCTGGATAAATGAAATATTAATCCGCCGCCGCGTTTGTGCCCTTGAAGTCGATGGGTGTTAGTGTGAGTAGAAGGAATTTGTCATCACATAGCAATAACTACAAAATTTTAATAATCGGCCTTCGAAGGAGCATAGCCTTCCTCGATTCACCCACCATACTTAAAAAGACATAGCTTTTCAAATTGCAAAGTTAAGGTGGCAGTGGACAGGCCATTTCGCCGCAGACTAACGTTAAGGAAGAATCTTTTCGAGTGGCCACCATGAACACCATGAGCTCGCTGTAGCATTCTATAGGGGGGCAGTCCAGCAGTGGACTTCTAGATGTTGTCGATGATGTGTAATTTACTTATATCATCATCATCATCATCATTTCAGCAATAGGACGTCCACTGCTGAACATAGGCCTCCCCCAGTGACTTCCATCAGCATCCAGCGGCTTCCTGCAACCTTTACCAGGTCGTCTGTCCACCTTGTAGGTGTACGTCCTACGCTGCGCTTGCCGATACGTGGCCTTCATTCCAGAACTTTTCTGCCCCATCGGCCGTCAGTTCTACGTGCTATATGCCCCGCCCACTGCCTCAGCTTGCTTATCCGTTAGGCTAAGTCAGCGACTTTTGTTCTCTCCTCATTCCTGATTCAATCTCGCAAAGAAACACCGAGCATAGCCCTTTCAATAGCACGCTGTGCGACCTTGAGCTTTCTTAAGAGGCTCATAGATTGAGGCCACGTTTCAGTTCCATATGTCCATCCCTGGTAACACACACTGGTTGTAGACTTTCGTCTTTAGGCACTAAGGTACATGTATGGTGTGCAATAAAGAGTATCTATCTATGATAAATAGTTTTCTTGTTTATATCAATGAAGGTTCCATATTAAAAGTTGTTATTTATCAATAGGTTTCTATTTTCTTCCTATCGCTTTGTGTCTCTTCTAGTATGTATCTCTAAAGTCTGTAGTCTCTTAATGTAGGCATCTAGGATCATGTTCAAAGTAGGTTAAATCAGTCAAGTTTTAGACCATGGCTACACAACCAGTCTTATCTGTATGTGCAGGTTTTCTCACGATGTTTTCTCTCACGGCAAAGCGCTAAGGCAAGTAAGAGATAGAGAGAGATAAAGAAACTTTTTTGTTTAAAATTTTGGCGGCACGAAGTTCGCCGGGACAGCTAGTTGTGTATAGATATGAATAAGTAAATTTTATTAAAAAAAATAAAACCGACTTTAAAACACTAAAATGCTAAAAATAATCCTAGCACTTAAGTACCTAATCAGTTGATTTTGGAGTCTCTCATCGGCTGGCACCGACTCCAAAAGTGACTGATTAGGATTATTTTTAGCATTTTAGTGTTTTGAAGTCGGTTTTATTTTTTTAAATAAAATTTACTTAAGTATGATCTACCAAACAAAAAAAGAATCATTAAAATCGATGCATAATTGGAGGAGTAAACGCGTAACATACATACAAAAAAAAACATACAGTCGAATTGAGAACCTCCTACTTTTTTGAAGTCGGTTGAAAAATGAGTTTGTTTTTTACATAGAAACTAGTTACTGATTGATTGCCTTAAAATGTAACCCTGTATTTAATAAATTTTGATAAGTCAATCCACCTACAGCTTAAGAACTCTACATAACACCCAAACTTATATCAAAACCGCGCAAATATACATTACTCACTAAGATATAAAAATTAGTTGATTCTACCTACTGTCCGTCTAAAGCTTCCAGCCCATTCGTTATGTCGATACGAATTTATAACAGATTACCGGAGTTTATGAAAAATGAAGTAAATGATTTAAAATTTATAAAACAATTAAAATTAATGTATACATTAAATGACAATAATCTCAAACAATAAATAAATAAAATCCAAAGATAAATAAATATTTAAATGGCTAAAAATACTATTTATTTGATTAAATTATTCAATATATTATTCAATAATTATCATATGATTTCGTAATGTATTTTAATTCTTTACAACTTCTTAAAATAAACAAATTGATCTAATTATGCATGGCGTCATCCACTCTGCCCACAATACCTATCTTATTGTTGTGCCCTACAGGGTCTATAATGATCTGTTTTATGTACCTATTTATAACACCTGTGTAACATTATAAAATGCAATAAATATATTGAATTGAATTGAATTGACATGCCTCTTTTTTACCTATCATCTAAGTACTTACCTACTATTAGGTATTATACGCATTAAGTACTCTTATTAGGTTCAGGCTGAACTCCCGAAAAGGTGCTTCAGCATTATTATTTATGATGAAAACTGTATCTCCTAAAACTTTTTTGAACGTGTCTGCTTTTATATACGAGTTCGTATTTTAATTTCATATTTGTTTTTATGTCTAGTCCTAAATAAATATTGTTCTCTAATATTTTATTCTATTCTATAAAACGTATTTACCCAACATCGTTAACAAAAACTAAGACACCAAAATAGCCAATGTAACCAATACTTTTGTTGCTGAACGAAGCTGTAGTAACTACAACACAAACAATTTAAACAAATGGGTTCACAAACTTGATGTTTACGAAGCAAATGTCAACATGCTTTGTTTTCAGACTGATTGTGCAAAATAATTCGTTAAAAGCATTTGAGGTTTACTATAAAATCAGCCATTTTCGTTTTAGTAGAGAGTGAAGTGCGAAACTTCTAAAATAAATTAATGAAAGGGTCTAAAAACTGGTTATAAATTAAGGCCCGTATAGTGTAGTCGCCAAATGTAAACTAGCATGTGGTTTCAAAAGCCTACTGCTTAAGCCCAGTTTGTAAGATAAATAATTTTTAAAAATATGCTAAGAATTGTCAAAATCTACACAACATTCTGAGCATAGCATTTGTTTCTAGTACTTACACTTTAGGAGAAAAAAAATATTGAAATCATTGGAAAAACATGCAAAAAAGATTCTAATTCTCTTTCTTCTTTTAAACCGCTTGACTGATTTAATTCGTTTATACGTCGATTGATAGACTTAATAGCTACAAACTGAGCATAGGATTTTATAATCGAACAATGGCGTCCATGCGAAAAGTATTTTCGCAACCTAAAGACGCAGCGACTGACGTAACAGCCACGTTTTATTGCGCGCTTTTATGAACCGTATTTTAATTAATTTTCGTGCTATATTCGTACTAACATTCGTCAAGTCGCTAATTTAGGGGCACTACTCGCCTTAAGTCGCAAAAGAGGCGTTATTATAAAGTTCTAGGTCAATTATGATGCCTCGTATGGACTCTGGAGGTCCCGAGTTTGATTGCCAGCCAGGTATTTATTAATTTATTATTATTATATGTAAGAGAGATATTGAAGAATAACTGTGATATTTCAGTATGGCATGACATCCTTAGCTAGAATCCAACCATGTAAAATGTCAATGTACTTACCACAACTACTGAGATAGAAGTGTAGTGATGTGCTGTGTAAGTAATATCGTTCTATTTCCCGGGAAAGTTGAACTATCGGATGGTTATCTAACATTAAAATTATCATAATATCATAACAAGTAATGTGTCTCGTTTTACTAGGCGGAAGGGTTACTTGCTAGTCTTGTTACTTTTTATTGACTTTGACGACCACCGTAGCCAAGAGGCGAGTACGCCGAACTAGGCGTCCCCATCTTGGAGGTTCTGGTTTCGATTCTCGTTTTGGTCAATGTAGAAAACTAACTTTTTTATGTTAGTCAAAGTCAAAGTCAAAAATCATTTATTCAATTTAGGACGGAAAATTGCCACTTATGAACGTCAATAATAACATTATTGGCTCATATGGAGCCAGAACATGTCTCCTTATTTTTTTCTCGGGTCTTGGTGTTGTGGTACTGTCGTTGTTTCTGATTACTATAACACAAGTGCTTTGGCTACTTACTTTAGGATCAGAGCAAATGTTTTTGTCCAATATTTATATTATCTTATTGAGAAAAAGAGATGGTTTAGTTTAAAGAGTAAGTCAAGATCTGCCGAAGCGCCACAAATATTCGTGATTTAATTGCCACATCACTAGCACGACACATCTGGGTCCTGTTCCCAACGAGTATCGCATCTCTCGGAATTATTACCGAAGCGCTCTTGCTTTTATTCTAAAATGTATCACTTTTTCCCGTACAGTGGATTTTATTTTTCTTCGTACTACATCTGCCATATTTATGGATCTTGTAAAAGAAATGTAGCTTTGCCGTGAACGGAATAAATAAAATACATTACAATATTTTTGCGTGTACTAAGATGTTACGAAATTAAGGCTTTGTAAGAAAATATGATACGTGATGTTTTTGATTTCTTCAGTAACAGTCTACAAGAATTACATATGAAAGTTTTTTTTTTGTATTTATGTATTTTTACCTACGTTCATGTACCTATGTAGGTAGACCGACGCGTCAATGTGTGTCTTTTTCTATATTAAATTAAATATTGGAAAACATCACATACGTTAGTCTGATCCTATGTTAAGTAGCTTAAGCACTTGTGTTACAACAAAAACAACGACGGTACCACAACACCCAGACCCGAGACAATGAAGAAAAGTTATTTGACTACATTGACCGACCGGGAATCGAACCCGGGACCTCAAAGATAGCGACACTAAGTTCGGTATGCTCGCCTCTCGGCTACAGAGATCATTACAGGCTATGATCATAATTATTAGAATTATATCAAAATAAAGGAATGTCCTATTCTTCTGCACACCCTATATATTTGTCATGACTATCAAACAAGGTTAGCGAAGATATGACAATCAAATAACCTCCTCGGGCTCAATTTATCTCCGGTTTCACAAAAAATGGGCCCATAAACTAATATTACGATAACAAAGTCACAATTCCTCTTTACACCTATACGATAATAAAAAAGGAGAGAGAATAAAAAGGACCATTCTAACAAATTGGACCTTGATTTAGTTGGGTAACGGTAAAGGTACTGACCGGCATTACGCGGCGTAATGTAACATTCGCTGTGAACATGTCACGAAACTAGTGTTGCCTAACTATCGATAGTTTGGCTATCGATGACCTTGAAATATATTAATACTATGAATACGCAGCAATACTATCGATAGTATCGATACCATCGGAAATATTTAACATTAATCAGTCAGTGTGTGTAATAGTAAACAAGATTGTTATATTTTGATTGACTATTAAGTCTCTACTGTAACCATCATACAATCAACATCAATAAAAATCAACATGGGTCTCATAGGAAAGCTCAAGGTAGCACAGCATGCTATGGAAAGGGATATGCTCGGTGTTTCTTTGCAAGATCGAATCAGGAATGAGAATATTCGTAAACAAATAAAAGTCGCTGATATAGCACAACGGATAAGCAAGCAAGTAGGCGGGGCACATATCACGTAGAACTGAAAAGCAAGCGCAGCGTAGGACGCCCACTCACAAAGTGGACAGACGAGCAGGTAAAGGTTGAAGGAAGTTGCTGGATGCAGGGTACTTCTAACCGGCCAATCTAAAGGTCAATGGGGGAGGCCTATGTTCAGCAGTAAACGTCCTATGGCTTAAATGATGATGATGATGATGATTAAGTCTCAATAGTTAAATACTATTTAGGGCTACGTACTATTTCAATACGCTGAAAAAAAAAAGTATGTACTACCTACGAACATTATAAGAAAACGGTATCATCCATGTACCTGCGGTCTGCGTGGGAATGTCAATATAATTTGTGCAACGAGCCACCCACTCGCATGCAAACACCAACGACTGATCAAACGTAAGAATACGGAAAGCGAAAATAGATCTATACAATCAACAATAACCTTTACATTTTACGTCAAACAGTTTAAAAATGGAATGCCATTACGTCAAACAGATTGAAAATGGAATGTTAGAACCCTACAATTCTTTATCGTGTAATGTCACGTTTATAATGTAACAATCAAAGTTAAATCCCAGTTATTCGTCCACAGTCCCGCCTCTGTCTCAGGATAGAGGCAGTTGTGCAGATAGATTTATGGTTTATTGTAAAAAACAGACGTTATTATTTTCGCACTTCCCGCGCCGCATCGTGCCACCCCCTCCCTTGCTTGGGCCAAACCCGTGCCACCGCATTTGTCATACACCGGAAGTGCACCAAAAATATAGCAAAATTATGAAGACGCAAAGTCAGGATCGACGACATTATCACAATTTTATTTATGTTCTAGCGAACTATACGTTTCAAACACCTTATAATGTTTATAAATTAAGTTAGTACAAACATATCCATTGTTTGATAGCGAAATCTAAACAATTATCCACATATATCATGAACACAACGATCTCAAAGACGGCCGACTGATGAGTCATTGCGGCGCATTTTTTTACAAATGCTCGAAACCTGATGCCTGACGCGTTCTTTGTTCAAATTTTAGTGTGGTAAGTCAGTCTCAATCTTCCTTTTAACTAATTTAACGCAGCAAACAAAGATAGGTATAGGAACCGGCTGGTACAACCCCATTGAAGAAACACTTAAGTGCATTTTAAGTGCATCCCCGTAGCGGGTACTTGGCGCTTATATGTTTGTAAAAACACAGCGAATATGTCGGCCCTTGAAGGGATAATTACTAACAAGATACAGTTACAAGTAGCAAGCTCCACTTATTCATCTACTGCGACAGTGAAATATGAAATAGAGTACACATTTATAAATGAATACTCTTTAATGCACACCACACAAATAAGTTACAGTTGATGTGTAATTTACGCAGTCTTATCACTAAAAGCTATCTCTAACAGACAAACAACAGGTAGGCAGAGTGCTTAGTGTAAAATTTCAAATACCAGATGGAATATATCAATAAACTTAAACACAATGCACATTTACGTATCGGTCCCAGAAACGGTTTAGGTGTCTCAGCGCAAGAAAGTTTGAGCCGCCTTTTTAAAAAATGATTTTTTATAACGCACAGACAAAGTCCATTGTCTAGTATACCGTAACACATGGACGTTAGTTCCCTACTTCAAGACCATGACAAGTGATGTCTGACGCTTAATTACTTATTTATATTTTTACAGAATTAAAAGAAGCCTTGCAAACAGCCAGAAGCCAAGAGATCCGGATACCATTCGGCGTGGGTGTGGCAGGACTGGCAGCGCAGACAAAGCATCCTATCAACATCAAGAACGCTTACGCTGATCCGAGGTAAGATTATTACAATGCACAGGTAATGTTTCACAGACAACCCTATTTGTAAAACATTACTCTACTAGGAACTGATTCTGGTGGTCGAAAATAACAACTTTATTCATGAGATCAATATCGAAGTCTTAACAAAATGCACTTAGATACCTGATCTAGTTATATGTATATATTTTTAAATCTAGATCATTGAGTCTGTAGAAAGGGCTCTCCTAGCACAAGTTTCCAACTCTAAAGGAGAGTCCCAAAACTATGTAAAAGTAAATTGGAAACAAATAAATAATTTATAAATTCGTAACTGGAATTCGTGCTACGATGGAGCTTAGGAGTTGTATAGTGCAACTCTTTAACGACTACTTAGTAAAACCATTGTGTTTGGGTTCTTTTGATTCGTATTGAGTCGTGCCCAATATTTAAAAGTTTATTTTATACTTTAAAAAACTACGATATTAAAATAAGTGTATACGTACTATGAAACCATGACAACAATTGATGTGTTGTCCAATCAAAATAAATAAAACTTTATATAAAAAGCTACAGTGGCAGGATCACTGCCACATCTGACGCAGAACCGATGAAAGGTGGAGTAAACGGGTTCTCCAGTGGAGACCACGTTTTGACAATTGTAGTGTAGGACGCCCCCAGCTCGATGGACAGACGACCTTAGAAAGATGATTACTTTTAAACTTTCGCGTTACTTGATTAATACACACTAAAACAACGACTCAATAATCAACATGAATTATAAGAGCTCAGCAATACCTTCCCCTTTCCCTAATGATTGTCCTCTACCTGAAGGTTGTCTGGAAGAGATCGCTATTATGGATAAGACCGCCTAAATTGTACGTCTTTCTGTAAAAATCATGTGTAATTTACTTGTATCGTGTGCAATAAAGAGTATCTATCTATCAGTGTTCAAGTCAGCCTGTTACCACACGGTCGGTGAAACCCGGTCAAAACGTCAGGCAAATAAAAGTTAAATAGGCATTAATTCCCGTCTTAGGAAGTTGCTGGCAGTGGCTGGATGAAGAAGAGATCGTGCTTGTGCGTAATTGGAAGAGGGTTACGTCTAGTAGTGTACTGGAATCGGCTAATAAAATGATGATTAACATATCAAATATCGGTTATTTCGGTCGCGCAAAATTTATGCGTGTATTTTTTGTTGAAACATTGAAAACTATCATTTTGAAAACAACCAATGCTGGCGAGGCTGTGTTGCAGAATTTTCGCGACATTGCCATCCATAAAATAGCCTGCTATTCAAATTTCATCTACAAATCTGTACTTCTGAGGAAATTTAGAATTTACAAACATATTCCGCCAATACACGTGGATTACGTAGTGGGATGTGTTACTAATTTTATTACTTAAGTTTAGCAATAAGTTAACTATGTAATGCATTTGTTTGTAATCCCTAAAAAAAATACAATTTAATTATTCTTGGTAAAATGTTTTTTAGTATTTCTAACTTACTGTTTTTTCTTGCTTTGAAGTTTATTGGTACAGGACTATAACATAACAATGGGCATAATACAATACGCTCGATTGATTGACACTTTCAAGATTTTGAGATTTATTTACATTTGTATTTAGGGCCAGTTTCACCACTTGCTAATAAGTTCCGGATAACCTATTTAGCACTTGTTTTGACAGATAACCCATACAATTAGCTGTCAAAAAGTGCCTGACAGGTTTGAATAACAATTTTATTTTCAGATTCAACAGCGAAATAGACGCTCGAACAGGGTACAAGACAGAGCTGATCCTGTGCATGCCGATTTGCAACTACGAGGGCGAGGTGGTCGGCGTCGCGCAGATCATAAACAAGACTGATGGTAAAACAGCCCTTAAATGTTTGTTTAAAATAAGACAGGCTCAAAGTTAAAACTTATTGTTCTAAACAATTTCTTTTTAAATGTCGACATTGCGGTTCGTTCTATTTACCAAAACATGGCTCACACAATATCGAAGAAGTTTTTCTTCTTCTTAATACTTATGTACGCACAATGCAATACTAAAAGGTACTGGCAGCCCTGGCAGGTTGACAACGAAAACTCCTTTCTTAAAAGAAAACTTTATTATTTATACTTTTTTAACCTCGTTTGTGCTATAATTTATTTCTGGCCCGTATTTTGTTTGTAATTTTTCATGTTGACTTTCATTTGTTTTATAAATAAAAGTTTCATTCAAACCATGTAAATCAATTAATAAATTGGATGTGTTCTTGAATCTAAACAGATAAAATCAAAATCAAATAATCAAAATCAAAATCAAAATTGATACATAATGATAACAACAGACTAAATTGTAATAAAAATACTTGCCGCATTAAGGATCATTCAAACGCACCCTGACAGAAAAAGAGAAAAAGTTAAAATGGATTTTTAATATTATGTGTCCTGCAGTCTCTTTTCTAAATTACTCTAAATAATTTAGCTGGTACTTTTTTCAACATCCTGCATAACAAATGAACTGATACGATAGTGGTACGTAAGTTAGTTTTTAGATATGGCATTAATTTTAATTGGGCAGCGTTCGGAAAACTGCGTAACGTCTTTTCGTCCAAAATACCTCAGTGCCTAAAGACGAAAGTCTACAACCAGTTTGTGTTACCAGTGATGACATATGGAACTGAAACGTGGCCTCTCACTAGGGGCCTCATAAGAAAGCTCAAGGTTGCACAGCGTGCTATGGAAAGGGCTATGCTCGGTATTTCTTTGCGAGATCGAATCAGGAATGAGGAGATTCGTGAACGAACAAAAGTTGCTGACATAGCCCAACAAATAAGCAAGCTGAAGTGGCAGTGGCGGGGCACATAGCACGTAGAACTGACGGCCGATGGGGCAGAAAGGTTCTGGAATGGAGGCCACGTACCGGCAAGCGCAGCGTAGGACGTCCACCTACAAGGTGGACAGACGACCTAAGGTTGCAGGAAGCCGCTGGATGTGGGCCGCTTCAATCTGGAAGTCACTGGGGGAGGCCTATGTTCAGCAGTGGACGTCCTATGGCTGAAATGATGATGATGATGATGATGATAATTAATTTTAAATTCTTCAACAGGCTCCAAAGAGTTCTCCAACCGCGATGTCGAGGTCTTTCGACGCTACCTCACCTTCTGCGGCATCGGTATCCAAAACGCTCAGCTCTTTGAGTCCTCGATCCTCGAGTACAAGAGGAACCAGATACTCTTGGCCCTCGCGAGGAGTATATTTGAGGAGCAGAGCAATTTGGAGTGTTTGGTGACGAAGATTATGACAGAAGCTAGGGAGCTGTTGAAGTGCGATCGGTGTGCAGTATTTATATTAGATACAGATCATTGTGAATCGGTGAGTTATTTTAAATTATTGCTGTACTATACAGAAAAACTCCTTAAAACTACGTAGGTACCACCATATATAACAACTTGTTTTATGGGAGCAACATTAAAAACGTGAAAAAAAAAATATGCTTCATACATTATCATCGAGGTTTGCGTTAGTTTGTATTGAGCATCTAAAAAAATATATACTAAACAGGGTTATTTTAAAACATCAACAGCCCTGAGGGCGTATTCTGGTGATCAAATATAACAACTTTTTCAAAGGAGCCAACTTCGTAATCTTAAAAAAAACACTGCTTTACACAAACTGATGTCAAGCTGGTATTTTTTTTTATTTTGATGTTAGTCCCATAGATAACGTTGTTGTTCTAAAGCATCAGAATCAGCCCCTAGAAGGTTGTTGATGTTTTAATAATAACCCTGTAAACATCTACTCGTATATATGTTTTTTTCTAAATCTATATATATAAAAGAAAGTCGATTTAGTTACACCATTTATAAGTCAAAAACGGCCGGACTGATTTTTATGATATTTGCTTTGTTGAATTTGTCTCCGCCCCAAATAGCAGAATAACTATAAAAAAATGCGGGAATTACAGGAAAAAAAAGTAGAGAAGAGGCTGTACGAAGTTCGCCGGGACAGCTAGTAATTTAATAAATTCGAAAAATAAGTCGCTCAAAGTCAAAACTCTTTGCTAGTACAAGTACAGATCAAATAATACTGATACAAGTCCGTATTTGCCAAAAAGTTACAACGCTGTTGTTTCTAGAACATTTCTTTATCTCCACAGAGTCACTTAGAAAGGATAGTCCAAAGGCCTGGCGGTAGACCGTCGACGACGCCAGCGTTACCACCACCAGCCCCCACCCGGTTCCATACACTCTTCGAACTAGGAGCCCACCAGTCTAGGACCACTCTCACACCACGGCACGACTATCGGTCGACGCTAGCTTCTATCGCTCTAAAGGTAATTTTTAAAGATATCTTAGATTGACTTCATCATTCCAGCAATAGGACGTCTATTGCTGAACATAAGCCAATGACTTTCATCGGGGGGAATTGCCAATACTTGCCACGCTTGGCAGGTTGGCGAGCGCAGCATTTCACAAGCAGATTGATTTGGCTTTTTTATAACATTTCGCAAGCAGATTGACTTGGCCCTTCAAATCTAAAGTGGTGATAGCAGGCTACCAACTGCTGAACTTACAACCGTTGGAGAAGAAAGGTTTTGGAGTTCTGACCACGAACTGTACGAGGCAGCGTGGCCAGCCCACCCGGTAGACTGACGATCTAGTCAAGTTTGTGGAAAGCCGCTGGATGCACGTTCTATGGGCAAGGCATATCCAGAACATATCTAACAGCTGATTATGATGATTTTATATTGATGTTAGATATTATTGCATTAAGGAATTTGAAGAAAACGCCATCTATTAATAGCTTGCAGAATTGCTTGACCCTTAACTGCTACTGAAAGCTAGCCGTCTAGTCTTCTTGACACCATCGATTGACTAAGACAATTTATTGATAATGCAATCTTTGGTAAAGATAAACTTGTTCTTCTCCAGATGTCTGCAATAGTCACAGTAATGTTAGTTTTAGGTATATTTCATTAATTTACGTGAACATATGTGATACTAACCACTTAACTTGCTTTAAGACCGATGTAAATAAATTTTTACTTAATGAATAAGTTAAGACAACTGACAACCTGCCATCTGGTTATGTTAACTTTTGTTTAACTTTGTTTAAGTGATTAAAAGAAACTACGCAGACATAGGTCACTAAGATGGACGTGGTGCACTGGATTAGTTTAATGAGGGATGACACTCTGTTTTTAAATTACAATTAAATTATGTGTATTAATTAAAGTAGTAATTCTGTTTTTGTCAACGTCATTGAAACTGGCATATATATTATATTTAATACTCTGTTTGTGAATATATTTGAGTGATTAAATTTGCGAAATGTCTCATTTAACAAGTCTGTAGCCAGTTTGGTAATCGACAACAAGTTTTAATTTTACTATAATTTCTACCGCAACTTATTACTAAAACATGTAAAGATCTTATTCGTTATCTTAGCTCATTCTTCCATATTTGCAATAACATTTCTTTCGTACGTTAATTTAAGTTACCTTAACATTAATGGAACAATGCTAGCTAACAGTATAACAAGCGTTTAAAGGAATTCGACGAAAAGATTAATATCACTATTTTTATCTGTAGCTCAGTTCAAAGAGTCGCCCGGATAGCTCAAGGATGTGGTTTCAATTCCCACATGAGGTAGTCGACGTTTATCATGTAAAATATCTTGTAAAAGTTGTCAGTTGTCAGTCATGACGCTTCTAAAAGGTGCTGAGATTTTGCTCGCCTTGATTTCTTCTTTAGTACCTATATATGAGCTAGCGCCAGCAGCATACTGACCGTGGCTCGGAACAGGATGGACTATGCATAGATTCGCTGCAGCGCCATCTCTAATGGGCTTGAGCTGCAGTGATTTATAGTAGTAATTACAATACTTTGTACTGCAAACTATCTCTACATTAAGATCAGACTGTTCCTAACACCAGGGACTTTGCTCTAGGAAACAATACTTATATTTACTTTATTTTATTCAGGTGGCCCAATCGAACAAATTCTTGAATATTTCCGACCTGGACTACTGGCGAAAAGAGAACAATATGACAGCCTCAGACCCAACTGTAGACGACGCGGCTGAAGTTAGAACCATGCTGTGTATGCCGATCGTAAATGCAAATAAGGATGTTATTGGTGTGGCACAGCTAATCAATAAGGTTTGTAGACTTTCTCTTTCCTCGGCTAGACCTAAAGCATTTCTTCCCTTCGCCTTTTATCAACTAATTAGGGGCATAAAGTTTATTTTACTAGCTGCTTGACCGTTCAGTGTTCGACTGAAAATTAAGGGTGAAAATGGCCTACGGGATGGGTTAAGTTAGGTTAGTCTGTAGTCCAAAGTCCTAAATAAATAAAAATTACTTACTTAAACTATATTATTTTTAACTGTGTTTTGTTTTTAGGAAAACAGCTGCCAGTTCACAGATGGAGACATATCGATTTTCGAGGCGTTCGCCATCTTCTGTGGTCTTGGCATCCATAACACGCAGATGTATGAGAACGCTTGCAAACTGATGGCCAAGCAAAAGGTAAGATTATAACAACTTAAAGAATAAGCAAGCTAAAGAGGCAGTGGGCTGGAAACATTTTGTATAACCTATAACTGATGGGTTAAACTTGATCTTTCGGGAAGACCGCGAATTGGCAAACGCAGTGTAGGGCGATTTGAAGTTGGAGCGATGATATATACTTTGATGCTGCTGGCTGGAAATCTATAGCCGAGAATCGGGCTCAGTGGTGTGCATTAGAAAAGGCCCATGTTCCAATGGATTGGCCTAGGCTGATTATGAGGATGATCTAAACTTCAAGGAGTAGAATTATAAAGTTCTAAGAATGTGATTTCATAGCAGATGAACAGCATGTTTTTTAAAATAAAAGCTTGTGTTTTGAGAAATATAATTAAACATAGACTCAAAAATCAATACCTTCGTCACTACAGTCGCGTTATATCAAAACTTTATGTTATTAGCATAGTATCTTTAAGTAGATTAAAATATCATAAATTTCTTTTAAATTTTATCATTCGGGGTTTGATCATGTCATTTAATCCTTTAAAATGTTTATACCTACCTACATACTCGTAATGTTGCAATACTTGAAATGCCCGTACAGTGCCATATTACGGGACTACTTGTATTAATTTTGTATTTTTCTGCCAACATGATGAAAACACATATGACTATGTCTGATGTAACTTCTTGCAGGTTGCCCTGGAATGCTTATCGTATCACGCGACAGCGTCCACCGATGACACTAGCAAACTATGTCAGGACAACATACCCTCAGCAGAGACTTACAACCTCTACAGCTTCCAGTTCCATGGTAAGAACAAATGACAATAGCTTTAATAACGGTGTACGAGATACTCACGCGGGCGGCAGACGCTGACTGGGAAAAGGCGTTATAGGTGTCAGCAGCGATTGGTGGCGCAGTGGGCAAGTTAAGAACATGATACTCTTACCTGATACTATTGATATTATATACTTACCTGATATTATATATCTTCGTAAGGACAGGGCGGACAGCACGTCAAAATGTTGCCTCTAACGAGGTCCTACTAATTCCGAAGTGACGTAGTCACTGGATAGCTGTCATCCAAAGCAAATGTAAGTTAAAATTAGGAAAATGATAAGTACAGATTGAGATAAAAAGCACGACTAAAAAAATGAAATATTTAATATCCTAGGTAAATCGAAAATATAGTAATTAATAGACTAATCTAAATTATTTTTAAACTTTGTTTTCTCATTATCAACGCTTGGAATATTAAAAAGCAACGTCGTGTATGATGCAGTTTAACCGTTGACAACATAGTACCTGTACATCAAAATCAAACCAAAACCGAATTAAGAAAAGGTAAAAATAATATTAGCAATATTAGTCGTAGGCAGTTATGTTTAGAGTCGGTGCCAGCCAAGGAAAGTTTTGATGTTAAGAGCCGTCTCGATGCTAAGCCGTATTCGTAGTAGCTAGTGATATTCTGCGCGTTACCAAAAACGAACTGCATTTTTAAATTTGCTCCTTGCGGGACTTAAACCTACAACAGTGCAGGTTTCAGAAAGCAAGCACCACTAAACGATCGTCAATGAAAATAAATATTTTTTTGTGTTTGCTTTTCATTTTTGTAAATAGTTTGTGCGTTTTTCTGTACTATATCGAGTTGTGTGTCTGTAATAAATGTTTGAATTCGAATCATTGTTTGATTTCAGACTTCGATTTATCAGACGAAGACACGTGCAGAGCAACGCTGCGAATGTTCTTACAGTGCAACCTAGTTGAGAAGTTCCACATACCTTACGATGTACGTAACATATCTTGCGTTTTGGCTTTTCTTTCAATGACCTGTCATTGGGGGTAATGCCAATAAATACTCGCCATGCTTGGCAGGCGGGTTGGCGAGCGCAGTTTTTTAATAAGATTTCGCAGAGACACGCTTCCGTTGGCGGTAGGGAAGTGTATTCTTTACGGCCGTTTCACACGGCACACGGTGGCCCTTCTTTATCATCTTTCTTTCTGAGATCATAGAATTCATATTGGTCGTTTAACGTTAGCCACCCTTTGCTTTGTCCGCGTTTTTTAAAATACTTTGAGCCTAACCTTTGAACCTACTTACTAGAAAGGCTTACTTATTATGAAAGATCATATCATAGATCGATCTTAATGCAAGCGTTACACATTATGTAATTCAGTCAATTACCAAATCAAAGGCCTATCATCGTCTACTGCGGGAGTTTGAGATCTTCATTCCATAGGGATAAGAGTTAGTTAAAGTTAAAAGCGACATTGAAATCTTAGAGCGATGTCCCTCTGGGTAACTTAACCGCGCGGCGTATGACATCGCCAAAAGTAGAGCACGCTTGTTTAGTCGACCGCCCATCGGTCCTTCGGTAAAGAGAATGACACTGCTACGTTTTGTTTTCCTACGAGCTGTATATTTTTAAGTAATAAATTAAACAAGTAAATATATTTTTTAACATTATCAATGTAAGTTATTATTTTATTTATTTTATTTTATTCGGAACACCAACAGCATTGATACAATATATGAGTACAGAGTTATATGAGGGTTACATGGACCATAATGCTTTAAGCTCGGCACGAAAGGTCGTGGATACCCATCTGAGGCAGTTAAAAATAAAATAAGTGTAATATTATCTTCTGTAAACACCAACTGTAATTACTCCAGTTCTAAACCCGGATAAACCCAAAAATCAGGATCAATAATCGATATTTTTTCATATTTATCTAGGTCCTATGCAGATGGATACTAAGCGTCAAGAAGAACTACAGACCAGTGAAATATCACAACTGGCGACACGCTCTCAATGTAGCTCAGACCATGTTCGCGATGCTAAAAACAGGAAAAATGGAAAGGTTTATGTCAGACCTGGAAATTTTAGGACTTCTAGTAGCTTGTCTATGCCATGACCTGGACCATAGAGGTACGAATAACGCGTTCCAGACGAAAACGGAAAGTCCACTAGCGATTTTGTATACGACATCCACGATGGAACATCACCATTTTGATCAGTGTGTCATGATTTTGAACAGCGAGAGCAATAATATTTTCCAGGTGAGTGAAAGTTATTTATACACCAACCGGTTTTTCTTTTTATGGTAAACGCACACACACACACACATATAATTTACACTTACCGCGCTATAGGTATTATTCTTACCAGTTTCTAACGCCAATGCGCCAAAAAAAATAATGACAAAAGTTAATTGGTCATGTCCATATTAATACAATGATAGCTACTTCAAAGCCGCTCTCTTCTGATAAAACTATAACCTCCATGTTCGATTGCAGGCACTGTCCCCCGATGACTATAAAGACGTGATGCGTGTAGTGGAGACAGCTATCCTGTCCACCGATCTGGCAATGTACTTCAAGAAGAAGTCCAAGTTCCTGGAGCTCGTAGACAACGGGGAGTTTGACTGGCAGAGCCAGGAGAAGAAAGAATGTGAGTAACAGCTTTTATATCATCATCAATCGTCAACAATCAGATTTCGTCAGTCCATTAGACTTAGACCAACGCTTCTGTCTAGGTTTCACGACTAGAACCAAGCGATAATACCTGGGACTTTTGACGTAGGTACATTTTGAAGCATGGAGATGCTTGTGACAAATGTCACTAAATATGGTCGGAATAGTCACCTACCCGTGAACACTTAACTTTGGTAATGATGAAGCGCTGCTACCACTAGCTACAATCTGTTAGCCCAAAGGTAAACTGACATAAATTGCCTCATGGCAATAACTTCAACAAATACACATAGTATTTGTGTATTGTCTGCATTAAAATTTAATGAACCAAAGGCCCAATTCCCGTAATTTAATAATAGCTGCAATTTGGTGTCGATCCGCTCCCAGTAACATTACGATCACAAACGGTATTCTCTGTTGCATGACAAACATTTTGGTAATTAATAAAGTGAAATTAAAAAGTAACGAGATTCCGTTTTTGATATTAAGTAATTACTGGGTACGAAAAGACACTGGATTGCGGTTAACTCGGAATTGGGCTTCTGGCTATAATCTGACACCTGACGGAACAGATGTCATGGTTGCGCAAAGCCGCTACTTGTGGCGTTTTATAGGTCTAGTAGACTTTCAAAGGCAGTTAATGATTATGATGATGAGTCTAATGTGTTTGTTACGTCGAAGTAATGAATAAACATCGCCTTCCCCAGTGCTATGCGGCATGATGATGACGGCGTGCGACGTGTCGGCCATCGCCAAGCCGTGGGAGGTGCAGCACAAGGTGGCGAAGCTGGTGGCCGACGAGTTCTTCGACCAGGGAGACCTGGAGAAGCTGCAGCTGAACCAGCAACCAATCGCTATGATGGACAGGTAAATGTTGTTAAATAAGGTCCTATTTTTTCAATTAACTTCCTTATAGGTGCTTTTATTGCTTAAAATACAAACAATTTTAGTATCTGATCAACATCGAAAAAAAAAGAAAGAAAAGTAAGGCTTGAAACAAGTAGAAGTGGGTGGACCGTATTGCCGAAGAACAGAACAGACAGTGAGTGGGGCAGGAATGTGCTAGAGTGGAGGTCTAGAACTGGACGGCAAAGCGTAGGCATGCCGCGAATAGATAAACTGACACTGAAAGTGTTAGGAGAGGGTGCAGAAGGCTCAAGACCGTTTGAAATAACGTGCTATTAGGGAATACCTACACAGCATTGAGTGGAAGCTTGTTGAAGAAGTAGGGTAGGTACATTTCAAGTTTGGCCAATAGTTAAAGGTTTTGTACAATAGAATCACGGCCTAAAGAGAAATTAAGTAAAAAAAATCCGCCAAGTGCGAGACTGACTCGCGAATCGAGAGCTAATTTAAACTTGTTACCTTCACATGTTCCTGGTAAATAGGGTCTTGACAGACAAACAGACAGACAAAAAGACAGACAGACAGATAACAAAGTGATCCTTTAAGGGTTTATTTTTACCTTTTGATACCCCAAAAGGTTAAAGGAACCCTAAAAGTAACCTTTTCAGTTCTTTTGCCAACAATTATTTTGTTTTTGAGAAGTTGAATTGTTGCTTCGCCTTTAATTTGTTAAACACCTTTCTCAGTTTAACGACCACTAATTAATAATTTTATTTCCAGAGAGAAGAAAGATGAGCTACCCCAAATGCAAGTCGGTTTCATTGACATGATTTGCCTGCCGCTGTACAAGGTGCTCTCCGACACCTTCCCCTGGATCCAGCCACTGTACTCCGGCACTATGGAGAACCGGCAACGCTGGCAGGACCTGGCTGAGAAGGTGGAGATGGGCCTTACGTGGATAGACCACGACACCATTGACAAACCAATAGAAGAGTTCACTGGTATGAAATGATTGAAGTAACTAGGCAATCTAAGCATCTTGCCTTCCTTCTTGGAGTCGAAGTTCTGCTGAACATCATCTTGTCTTACTTCTTACTAATCTTACTAATATTATAAATGCGAAAGTTTAGATGTATGTTTATTACTCAATCACGCTAGAACGGCTAAACAGAACTGGATAAAATATAGCACAGAAATAGATTATGGCCTGGAATAAAAGATAGGTGAACGTACTAATCCCAAACCAGTTAAGCTCAATTTTAGACTTTGAAACACTGTCATATACAGGTTAACTGAAATAGGGCAATATATGAACTGTGTTTACTTGCGTTGTTTATCGGCAAATCAAGATAAAAAATATTATGCATGTAACCCTTCTAGTGTTTTATTAAATAATTTTTGAATTCTGAATAGTGTGATTTGCCTAAGTTTGACCAGCAGGTGCTAGTAATTGACCTAATTTGTGCCAGTAATTGACCAACATTATTAATAGGAAAGTGAAATGAAACAATTGTAAATTAATGTCAAAATCAACTGTTTATTATTCACCTTTAGGTAAATAACTCTTACATAACAATTATTAATAATATTATTTAAGTAATTTTGATCTGAATCAGACTATCACTGTTACAAGACTATCACTGTCGCTTAAGTTTACGAATTTTTTACAACTAAATATAAGGAAGTTTTCATTACGAAAATATTATAAATCTCTAACAAAAATATATTTCCTATTATAGTCAGTCAATTTGAGCAGACTTTATAGACGAAAGTCATACTCCTCCAGGTTTAGCAAATAAAATAAAAAAATCTTAAAAGTTGGCAAAATTGAGCAATAATCAAGGAAACTACTAGGTAACTACACCCAAGGCAAATATTTGCTCATCTCTTCGACTTTGTAGGTACCTCTGGTATTTATTGGAGTTGGATTTTTAATTATTTCAATGATATCTTCCTTTCTATACTAAATTATGTCTTCTTTTTCCGGCCATTTGAAAGTATTGGGAGAAGAAAACATCATGGTACTAACATGCTTCAATCGACATCAGTATTTTTCACAAGTCCTGGATAAAACTCGCCTTCATATTTTATGATCACATAGGTCCCAACTCCGGCGTCATTTACTATTTCTGACAAACTTTTATAAAAACTCAAAGGTATTTCGTCTTCTGAATCAGAATCTATTGTAGGTCGTACTCGCTTTCTAATCTATCTTGAGAATGTCGGACAATCCTCTTCGGAATCAGCTTCTTCTTGGGTTGGAACCCGCCTTTTAGCAATTGCAGGTTTAGACTTAGTCCTTGCCTTTTCAATTTTATTTCTCTGCTTACTTAATCTTTTTTCTTCGCGCTCATATTTTTTTTTCCTTTCCTTTCCTTTTCCTTTTTCCATTAATTACATGAATGCGATGGTCAACTTAAGGAACACAATGAATGCACCCATAACAAACCACTGGTCAATAATTGAAAAATGTTGATCTTACTTTACATTTAACATTTATATCATCTCAACATTATTACCAATGCAAAAACAATTAAAATGCATTAATTAAGCAAACGAGTGCAAATCCCGGTAGTTGACCACTGTGGATAACTGCTGGTACTCCATACAACCGGTGTTCCAATAGTTAACCAGTGTAAAAAATCACCGAAATATTTAATTTATATTAGTAATATGATTGAATAATACATCATTAACAATGAAACTAATAACATTTCATGAAATTAAAACATTTAGCTACTAAAATACAACGATCAAAGCAGATTTATTCTTACCTTGCATCGCACGCTCTTTACTGCAATGGCGGTCAAATGACAAATGAACGAGACGTGTGTCAAGAAAATATAAAAAAAAGCTGTATGTTCTATCTCATTCACTTGGAATAGTGATTGAATGATTCACTAAAGTATTATCTTGCAACACTATTTAAATCGTCGGCTTCAGTTGGCGGGAATTCTTAAAATAGAAGCTTTTACATGAAATTGGTCAACAACTGGTGACTGGTTTGGGACTGGTACATCCATCCTACCTATACTTTTATCCTTGCAAAATGTACTGTCCCCGAGGGATGCAACATAACTGTCACTATAGATTGCGCATCTTACCGCTAGTAGTCGCTATTTAATTGGAAAAAAAAAATATGTGAAAAAAAATGCAACAAGTGAAGCCGCGAGCAAAGCTAGTTAAAAATAAAAGTCTGCTTTCTGGATCAAAGTAAATAGAGTACATAAAACGGGCACTAAATAAACTTACTATGGATTTCTTTTCCCAGCATCGAACGAGCCCATCAAAGACGTGGAACTAACAGTTACAACCCTCAACTGTGCCAAGACGATTCCCGAGAGCAGCAGCATGGCGTTGGTAAAACCAATCAAGACGCCCTTCCATTCCCTGAGGAGAGGGAAAAGCGGGAATTTCACCTCTAGGCCGGCGAGGAGTAAGCTTACCAGGTAATTTGAGACTGTAGATAAATATCCAATGGATTAATTGTTTTCACAAGCACACCATTAATCTAGCCCCAAACTAATCAAAGCTTGAACTATGGCGACTAGATAACGAATAAACATACTGAA
Source organism: Anania hortulata (assembly GCA_963576865.1). NCBI lineage: Eukaryota > Metazoa > Arthropoda > Insecta > Lepidoptera > Crambidae > Anania > Anania hortulata. The sequence goes on along the minus strand of OY756412.1, from coordinate 8,674,488 downwards.
ATACGTTTATAAACATCCATGACATGTTAATTTGTACCTTGCTCGCGCTCATCACACAAGCATGTACCCCTTGCGGAATTTGAACACGCAACCGCCTGGCTTTGTATTCTGGAGCGCGAACCACTACGCTAGACGGTTGTCAACTGTACATATAAGTGGGCCCAATTTTTATCGTGCCTTTTGAAGCACGAAGATGATTGCGATAAACATCACTAAAATCTAGATTACTTAAGCCGAAATCCGAAATAACATCATTTGACTTATTAACAACATTTGCTAACGGTAGACAAGAAACAAATACATCTTTTTCAAACTTTATTAGATTTCTTACACAAGACCAAATGTCGTTTCCTCGAACTTACTGCTTCTAGTTTTTATTACCACCAGCAATCAACTATAACCATAACAGTTGTAAAATCAAAGTGAAACCAAAGCCTGTTGCAGATCCCTCTACGCGGTACCAAGCAGTCAACGCGACGGCGAGAAAGAGAAGCAGATAGTGAAGAAGTCAACGGTGGTGAGTGCGGAACCCAACCACACGACAATCGTCGAAACAGAGACAAAAACGAAGCATAAGGGCCGCCTCTGCCACATGTTGTGACGACTAAGTTTTAACTGGTAAGTAAATTGATAAGGGTCCTGACTTGCATCTAGAAAGGAAAGCAAATACTGTAGAAGCCAACTATGGTGAGCTTGAAAGAGGCAAATAGTAAAGAAGTCAACGGTGGTGAGTGCAGAGCCCAACCATACGACTATCGTCGACACAGAGACAAAAACAAAGCTTATGGGCCGCCTCTGCCACATGTTGTGTGTGACGACTAAGTTTTAACTGGTAAGTAAATTGATAAGGGTCCTGACTTGCACCGATAAAGAAAAGCAGATACTTTAGAAGCCAACTATGGTGAGCTTGGAGGCAGATAGTTAGTAAAGAAGTCAACGGTGGTGAGTGCAGAGTCCAACCACATGACCCTCATCGAAATAATGACAAAAACGATTCATAACGTTCCCTTCATAATTATTTTGTAATAAGCGTTACAAAATATGTAATTTAAATATGTATGTAAATATGTTACAATAAATAAGAGAGTATTTGGTGTGATTGATGTCCAACTATGATCTTAGTTAAAAAAATTGAAGAAGTCAATGGTGGTGAGTGCAGAGCCCAACCTCAGAACTGTTGTCAAATAGAGATAAAAACGCGATGCTTTGGCTACTATGTTTCAACTGGTAAAATTAATTATTATTATCATCGTATAAGCACATTTGCTGCACTAAATGCTAGGTAATACATACACATAATTAACAAACATAATATTATTATGGTCTCCTCTCGAAATAAAAGCAAGAAGCTCTTCGCGCTACATTTCCTGCAGTCACTCAATATTCAGTCAATCCAAACTCCTGATCCGCTGTAACCTTTGTTCTTCTTCTAACTGGCATGAAAAATAAGTCTTACTTAGTAATTTAGTAAACAAGTATAGAGTTTCATATCCCAGTACATCTGAACATCAGCTTTTCTCATTAAACATTAGCCTCCCCCATTATACGATCGAGAATAACTTGTTTCAGGAGCAGCCAGAATAGCACAGAAAAAGTTGACAAAGTGGACAGAGTAAAGCCGTCCAAATCGATCGACTAGTCCGCTCGGACGCGCTCCTTCTGATGTCTGTTAGATTTACTTGTACATTTCTACTATTAGACACTTTTTGTATTAGCTAGAACAACGTGAAACTAGGTTCGTTTCATTTGAACAAAATTATTAACAATATTACATAATGCCATCCAAAATTGTGAGTAAGACGTAAACATTTTCACTGTTGTTACAAAGAAGGAAGGTGTCATGCCAAAGGTATGATTTTTTAATTAATAATCTTGTTCATTCAAACGAATTTTTAGATGACACTAAAGTGTAATTGTAGCATTTTAATCTCTGCGTCGTCGTTTGACGGTATGGTTTCCTGTAAACTCTAGGTAAATGTTTATTCTAATTAATATATTATTTACATAGACTGTGATCTAGTATTACTTCACGAGATTCTATTTTAAAACTATTAATGAGGGCAGCCATAGACTCCGTTACCTATGTCACTCAAATCACATAATTTTAAAAGAACATTAATTCTACTAAATATTACAAAACAGTAACCATAAAAACAAACATCTTAGTCTATGGTCAACAACTGTACTTTTAAAATAGAATATTCGTCTCTTGGCCTGTGAAATAAAGTTTATGGAATAAAACCGTAAGTAATAAGTATGAATTAAGAGGTTTTGAATAAGTTTACTTACATTACGTCCTCGATCAATTAAATTATTAATAATTTATTTCAGTTTTTACTTTGTTGAAGCAGAAAGTATTATGATGCTAGTCGATTAGTTTCAAATAATTCGATTATTATGACACTACGAACACGAATAAAAAAAATTATTGTTTTATTGACGCACGTTGCATAAATACGTCCATATTGCTTATGAAGCCATAGAAGTGCAATATTTAATTATAATATTTTGATTATGCTTATTAATAATTGGGAAAAAGGAAAGTTTTTAAACTTATGTTAATTGAATTTTGCTTCTCGGGGGACTTATAAATACTGAACTCCTTTCTAAAATATGCCCTTATTTAAAGGGGCTGAGTATAAATGGGGTTTGTAATGCATAATACTGGGCACCTACCTGATCAGACCTCTGGTTTGAATTTATTTAATGAGTAGGACAGAATGTCATAAAATATTAAGAGTTTCTAAGAAAACTTACATATTGCTGACTTCGACATTAAAATGATGTTATGATTAAAATTTCAGCTAAATTGTATAATAAAAGCAATCATTTTAGTAACTAAAAGACAATTCAATTATAATTTTTGTTCTTAATAATGTTCTTAAATCAAAACTAAACACATTTTACAGTAATTTTACATTTTAGATTCTATTTTGAAAGCCTTTTGAATAATTACATGTTTTAAAGATGTGCAATTTTTGCTGTTGTTATAGATATTTAAACCTGTATGTTAGAAAAGTGACTAGGATTTTTCAATTTCTAACTTAGCGCGTTACACTAATCACCGTTCTAACATACTGGGTTTTCATAGATTTCAGATGTTGTGAAATAGACTATAATAAACTAAATAGGGACTATTGTGACTGTATCGAAATTTATGTGTAATAAATCCTTCAGATTGTCATGTAATTTCGAATATTTTGTTTGAAAAAGTTCCCTTATTATTTGTCTAGACACTTTTTATGACTTCCTGGGCACGAAATACAATACACTAATTAGTGTGAAGGTCCCTAAATAAAAAGAAATATTTACGTAACGTTAGAGTCTACGTAAGCCAGCTAATAAAGACTTTATTTGAAGATTTGATCAATGAAAATGTCGACTTACGTGAAAAAATATAGGATAAATATGCAGGTTCGGTCCTAAGTTAGGGAAAGCGTCATGACGAAAATAAAAAAACGCGAAGGTGAAAACATGTATGTATGTATGGGACATATAAAACCATAACACAGTCTTGGCCAAAAAAAAAATCATTTGACAGGACATCCCATTTATCTTTAAAATTAAATTTTTATCTTTATGTGACTTGCAATACAAATATGATAAGAATCTTTACATATTATGTGTCTAGACAGAAATTTAAAAAAAACATTTTCATTAACCATGGACATATAGAGTAAAAAGGTCTCCCATGCCACTATGTGTATACCAAAGTAATCGTGCTGGCAAGCTTTAATTAAAATACACGCTCGCTCGCTAATACATATCGTGCTGACAGGTTGGATGGAATGGATGGACAGTTGGAAGGGACTTCACTTGACACTAAGCACTATGGAGTCCTGCTTTTTTTCCAGTTTTTATTCCTGCCCAGGATTCATTTATACTTGTTCCAAATGGCATTTTTAATTATTAACACAATCCAAAGATGTCTTTTCTTTAAGTTTAGAATAACTAGTGTTTAATAAACAAGACAATGATATTTTGTTAAGTTTTTAATGAGATTTTTTAACAGAGTTAATTGTTGTTGTGTTTATTTATGGAAAATTCTATTTTTATTATCTGTCAATTCATTGCTAATGTGGATCTCGACTGGTTTGCTGACAAGGTTTCTTGAAATAGTTTTATTAAGATAATAATCCCTTACATGTTGAAGATTTTTTTTAAAAATTCAGTTGACTGATACTGACCATGAGATTTTCAGAACTTTAGGCGCAAACAAAAAAACTAACTGGATCTAACTAGTGAAAATAAGTACATAATGAGAAAATAATTTCTAATTTGTCTGCTTTACCTACCTTTATTGTGTTATTTAAATCTTTAGTACTGTTTTTGCTAAGAGTGTTTACATCCTAGGGCCCTTTATTGCAGTCCATAAATAATTCCAAATCTTTGAAATTGATGAATCAACCTCAATATAATACACATACACAGTATAGGTAGGTTTAAAGAAGAAGAACAAATATTTATTTGAATCCTCTTTTAGTATGGTCAAATTGATATAATTTTGCTGAAAAACTATTTTACAAAAATATTATCTACTAAGTTTCTAGGCGTATTTTGTTTAAACGCACAGACAACAGCACGTCAACACACCACAAAATGTCAAAATTTCTTAATTGATATTGATCCCTACGTGTCAGACTTAAAGTTGATAATCCGTTTAATGACCTTCAAGTTTTAGGGTAGGTCATTGAGTATATACCCTATAGAGCAGCAATACAAACCATCTTTCTCCGAAACTAGTATGTGATTTTTTACTTACATTAGGATAAAATGACAACTTCTGTCAACGCTCGCCCATACAAAAACGCACAGATACAGATAAAAAATTCACCAGGCGACGGACCGTATCGGTTGGCGGCAGACAATGAAGCGTCTAAGGAGTCACGATCCTCAGCAATGGGGGAACGATTGAGAAGAGAGACAGATAAAAAAATGACGGAAAATTTTGTCGAACAATTTCTACTCTATAGGGTGCGTGCTCCATGGGGCAGGTTGACCTGCCGTTGTCTGTTCCTATAAAATTTTATTACAATTGGTTCATCCATTTCGGAAATTTTGTAAATAAAAGTTTGTATAAACGGTTGTGAAATGTAATCACTTTTAACAACCAACTACTCTGAAGATTTCGCTAAACAGATCAATAAACGACCTGAGCCCCAATTCCCGTAATTTGACAGCAGTCGCAATCCGGTGTCGATCCGCTCCCAGTAACATTACGATCACAAACCGAATTTTTTTAATTTTTTTTTAAAACAAAAAAAATCAATTATAGTTCGCAATGCGACTGAAAATGGAAGAAACCAAATTTAGATTTTTTTTTGCTCTCTTTTTAGTCGTATTGTGATATTTTTTGGTAGTTTTACGTAAAATTCAAAATTTACGAGAATATCGTTTGTGATCGTAATGTTACTGGGAGCGGAGCGACACCGGATTGCGACTATTGTCAAATTCCGGGAATTGGGCCTCAGGACAAAGCCGCTTAATATCTTTATGCGCAGTGCTGTTACAAAGACACCCCCTGACCTGTCAACCCCCTGGGGTTACGAATCAGAGTAGGTACCTAATTATCCATCAACCTAAAACTGTCAGAAAATGTAGTCGATGAAAACGGTAAATCTGTAAAAATACTACTGAATGTTTTTCGACGAATTAAATATTGTGAAAAATCAAGCATTTGTATTATTTCTAGACTTAGGTACTTACACCGTTAAGTACACAGACTCGCCTTATTATAGTAGTTCAAAATATTTTAACAGTTCAAATAAATGTATAATTTTTTTTAATAAAGTTCCACAGACTTGTTGAACTAGCTGTACATGAGTTCAAAATTCACATTAAAAAAAACCTTATGAAAAAAGGGTATTATAAGGTAGACGATTATTTGAACGACAAGAGTGCATGGACTTAACCTGCTTAGCTCGCACTTACTTCATGTCTTGTAACTGTATTTCCTGTAAAAAAGGCTGACAAAGGTGACTGAGTTTGTTGCGCCGTTTCTTCTCATCACCAGCCGATATGTAGTCCCGAAGCGGTCGTAGGGTAAAGCTATATTTTGGGACGTGTATAAGTGCCCGGAAGAGCTCCTAATACTGAATAAATGAGTATTAATGAGTATTAGTATTAGTTTCGCGAAAATTAGAGGTAAGATTTTTGAATTGAACCTAGCTGGAGTTGTAGCCACGTGCATTGGAAAGCAGACGTCACGGAAACCAAAATAAAAACTACTTCTATTTCTCTAAATCTTTAATTGAATAATTTACCTACTTGTTATTTGTAATTAATTTGTTGGAAATTTCCAGTGCATATTCGTTATAACCATCAATAACAAGTGAATACCTACTTCAAATGTGTTTCGTAGCATGTATTTCTTAAGAAAGTGCGAAATACTAGACAAACAGCACGTGAGACGTTCCACGTGTTTGCAATTACGCCGCCCACTGAAGCGCGCGATTTCGTGCAGATACGCGATGCGTAAATTAATATGATGCAATTAAGATGCCCCTATAAAGATAATCTTGATATTAACTACTTTCATTTGTATTTTATTACAAAGATAGAAATTAGTTTTTTTTTTAATTAAATTAAACAACAAGCCTGTATTCCGTCTATCGGTGCAGGCCCATTTAGGCGAATAATACACTGCACTGCGAGTGAGAGAGGCCTTGGACGCAACCGGGATTGACCGTATAGATGATGATGATGACACTGCACTGCGAGGTGCGCAGATATTTATTTTTATGCTTCCACGCTACTACGAAACCTGCGGCCTCACGCACCGGGGCAGAGCACGGCGTGAATTTGTATCACTTGGATGAGTTTTCACTAAAACGGAGAAGAGGTCCTCTCCTTTTCATACAAATGACAGACAAAAGACACGAGTGGACTCCCCCTCATTTGCATTTGGAAGGGCGGAGTTGATACCTATTTGTAAGGTACCTCCAGGCAGGAGACGTATTTTTGAATCATGCGAATTCCAATCCGAACACGAAAGCAAGATTCGCATAGGAATTCCTAAAATCACTATTTTTGAAAATTCGTTCCATGAATTCTGCAACAAGTGGTCCTACCCACTCGTTTTTCTTTTTCTACTAGTAGAAAGTACGGAAGAATGACATTGACAAGTAAACATAACAGAAATTTGACATAATAACTTTATGTACGTTCCGTTTTAAGTGATTCACTAAAATCAATGAGTTTTTGCATTCCGTATCATATTTTCTGCGTAAAACGAAAATAGTTACGAGTGATTCAAAAATGCGTAAAGTCGTGAGCAATAGAAATTAATTTCATACACAAAGTGTTTTCGTGTTCGTATTCGAAATTCATTTCTAATGCTTCAAAAGTACGTCTCCAGTCCGCGCGCGAGTTGAATGCAGTTGCGGTACGAATAAAGTGAGGGCTGGAAACTCCACCTCCCGCCGACTGCACAATGCACAACTCACCTCTTATACCCGCAGTTGTTAGTGCTGAGCCTCTAAAGCGTACTTATGTCGTCGTACCTACGCACACTGCTTGCCTCAATAGAAATAGAAAATCATTTATTTGGTACAAGACAGAAATACAGTAACTCTTACAAAATAAAGTACTTAATAATAAAGTAGGTCGACGCATAATCTTCGTTCAAAATAATGTCTGAAAAATATGTCTGTCTGTCTGTTATGAACCGTATTTTAATAAGTTTTCGAGCTATATTCGTACTAACACGTGTCAAGTCGCTAATTTAGGGGCACTACTGGCCTTAATTGTACGTACATGTGACAGAAAATTCCGACCACAGAACATAGAAAACCGGCCAAGTGCGTGTCAGGCCACGCGCAGTGTAGGGTTCCGTAGTAGCCGTTATTACAATATAAAACGATTCTGTTGTTCTTTTTTCTAAATATAATTAATAGTAAAGCTATTTGCACTATCATCATGAATTTTCTCAGATTTTTAAGCAGGTAGTTTAGCTTTTAGAGGGGGGGGGGGTACGCCCTACTAGAACAAAAAATTGCACTCTGAAGTTTAATATATGAAGCATTTAATCGAAAATAGTATTAGCAACCCCTACGTCATTTAAAAAGACCTACTCAACGATACCCCACATGATGGGGTAGACGGCCAAAAAAAACATACCCACATCGCTTAGCTACCCTAAAAATATTACCCTTAAAATATTTTCCAAAGCAACAAGCAGAGTAAAGTTTACACACCTACAAAATTACAGCTTTCTAGTACTAACAGTCTCTTAGCAAAACCTCTGACAGAAAGACTGACGGACATGACGAAACTACATATAAGTACTACTGTAGTATAATTTGTCAGGACTACGGAACCTTGAAAAAAATGCTTTATCGACTGAAGAAAATTAAAACAATACCACCGTCTCATAAGGGCTCGGCCTTAATTATTATTTCACGCTTTATTCCAGGGAAAGTGGTGCAAAATTACCTAATGTGTAGTTTCAATTCTACCGTAATTATTGGTACACAACAAACAAACATTAAGTTAATTACCAAGAAAATACAACATGAAATTAAAAACGTTTGCAAAAGCTGCAATTTTGTCATAGACCGATAGTAATTTTGTAATTAACGGTACCTTGCAATTAATAAAAAGACGGTTACGATCCTAATGCATTTTTGATGGATACCAGGGTTTTTCTGCAAAAATTGAATATTTCCGGAAACCACAAATTTTAAGGTAACTTCTAAGGCCAAACGAATGACAAAATGTTTGATCATGGTCGAGCCACTGTATCAACATCAGGCTTTGGAAGTTCAATGCTGGACAACTGGACATGCTGAACGCCACAGCGAGCGGCTTTGGGTCATTTGCATCTAGCTTCTTCCCGAAACCATTACAACCACGGGGTGGGAAAGGCCTTCCCACTATTCCAGTTCGTGTTAGTAACTCGAGAACTTTTCTTCTCCAACAGTGATGTGATCTGCCTACTTTGCAATACGAAAAGCTAAGTCGATTACTTTGGTTCTTTTAAAGTATCCTCATAAAGCTTTAATATCCACAGTATATCTTCGAAGTTTCTTAAGTTTATAAATTCGAAGAGGTAGAAATTCATTTTTGTTTTAATTACAGTTTTGGAAAAGTTATATCAATTGCCAATTTAAAGTAGGTTATAAGCACAAAAAGTATATAGTATAAAAGTATATATATAACTTACTTTAAATTTTTGATTAATTCCGTTGCTTTAAAAATCTTTAATTTAGGCCTATTTGCAGTAATAAATTGGTTCTATTGGTAATTATTAACCAAAATTGTTGTGGTAAATCTGGATTTTATTCCATAATGTTTTCTTTGTCTTACAACTAATTTTCAAACTAAATAGTGACACACGCAGAGAATTGCCCACATGCATCAATTAAATCAAAGTTACTCAATATTTGCGATATTCTCTCACAATTCTTTTTGAAAGTGTTTAAAGATGGCGCCTATGAAAATCAACTCCAAAAAGCGAGTATGTATAATTTTTGTACTTTATGTAATACTTTGAAAAAAAAAATTTTGACTGTTATATTAATGTCCCAGCATCGGCCACAGACATTCCCCAAGTATTAAAACAATCTATGGAATGCCCTGCCCAATCCTACATACTTTAGTTTTGTAGTCTTTGGTCTTTCTACTATCGTTGGCAACTCCGGTCATAATAGTTCCCCGGTTAATAATAAAAATGCATTATTTCAGGTGTACGGCCCTAGCGACTACGATGAGACTTACAATATCATAATTAATAATGTTTTGACTCTCGTGGGAATTCGAATCACGCGGAAAGATTCTTCTTTCGCCAGGTAAAGCCACAAAATACAAGATGTAAAAAATTATAAAAAGTAATCATTACTCGTATGTAACAACTATGGGAGCAACATGGAAATCAAAATAAATGAATTTGAACATTTATTTTGTTATTGATGATATTTCTTGACGATGTAATTTATTAGGTTTGTTTAAAATTGTTCCAACACGAAGAGGCCCCTTTGAGATACGATAATGAGTTGGGATTTGTACACCTAGCGGATACTATCTCTGCCTGTACGAGTACTATTGAGAAGATACAGCCAAAGACATCACCCGCTAGGTGCAAGGACTATTGCAGATAAGATGGAAACTGTACTGGGTCTATGGAAATGGGCCCCCGGCGTTATGACATTTTACACTCCCAACTCTGCTCTTGCAACTCCACTCTCGGCCGGCCAGTTAAGGCAAGCACAAGAGGCGAGGGCCAAATAAATACGGACCCTCTGAAGGATCGGGGTACGAGGTGTTGCCACTCACCTACAGCTTGCCACAAGCTGCCCCTGCGGTTATTATTTTTATTATTATTATTTACATTGACATTGTTTTTCTCAGACTATGTTGGAACATTCTGTACTGGATTGAATTTGCAAATATTTTTGTGGCTTTGGTCCTCGATGCCGTCACAATGTGTGATATAATAAAGAGCGGCGCCTTGAAGGAAGAGAATATAGTTTTCATGATGCTGCCGTGTATGGGGTACACAGTTCTAGGTTAGTAAGCTGTCAGCCTTCGTGCTTACTAAATGTACTTTTGGGCTCGAACTTCACTCAAGTGTTCCGACATGTTGTGTCCGTGAGCGATGTTTATACGAGTAATAGGCTAGTTTTCTGGGTCAAAAAAAGACTATTCTATTTAGTCCGTCTGTTAAGATTATCAAAAAATTTTGGACCCATATTTTGTCTTTTGTCAATTAAACAAAAAATAACGAAGTTAAAGCGCATCAAAGTGAGCACGTGACGTCACGCCTTGCTAAAAAGTGTCGCAAGGCGTGACGTTACGCGGAACTTTAACGGGCTATATTTTCATCATTTTTTGTTTTATGAAGTATGAAAATTATTTCTCACAGCAATGCTAAAGTCATACAAGATGGTGTCTCAGCGTGACATATACGAAAACTTGGTGTCGGAACTGCGAAGCATGTGGCCACAGGGGCTTGTCACAGAAGAAGAACATACCATCATCAGCAGTGCTCTGAAGGAACTCAACATTGTAGTCAAGGGTATCAGTTTTTAGAATAAAATAAAAGAATGTTTATTTAACACAAATCACAGTCACCTACAGCTCTTCAAATTGCTAAGCTAAAGTGGCAACGAGTAGACCCCATCGCTCGTAGAAGTGACAACTGATGGGGAAGAAAGGTTCTCAAGTGGTGACCACGATCTCCACCATCCACCGGTGAACTGAAGACGTGGTCAAGGCTGCAGAAAGCCGTTGGATGCAAACGCTCCAGAACCGCTCGTATGGCGCTCTATAGGGAAGGTCAATGTCCAGCAGTGGGCAAAGTCTGATGATGCTGATGATAAGATAAATTGAATTTAATGTTTCTGTGTTATAATATGACTTGGGTCACTTAGTAGAGATAACACTAGATATACTCACGCTAGCTGTTTTTGACAACCCGATTGACGTACCTAGTGGCGCAGTAATTTGCATTGAATGCAATTCGTCCCGGATTCAATTTTCGGAAGTTCATTACGAGGAGGCATGCAAGTATCATTTTAGCCAGAGGACGTCCGCTGCTTAATATAGGCCTCGTTAGTAATTTCCGGATTGGCCGGTTCGAGGCGGTCTGCATCCAGCGGCTTCATGCAACCTTTACCAGATCGTCTGCCCAAGGGTCCACCTAGTGGGTAGACGTCCTACGCTGCGCTTGCCGGTACGTGGCCCCCATTCTAAAACCGTGCGGCCCCACTGCCACTTCAGTTTGCTAATCCGTCGAGCTATATCAGCGACTTTTCTTTATTACGCATCTTCTCATTTCTGATTTTATTTCGCACATTATTATTTCTCTCGATTGTTTTGAACGTATTTAATTCTTTTCTTCAGGTTACTACTGGTGCAACTTCATTCTTTGCATCTCCGTCATCGGTCCCCCATACGTGAACATCGTCAGGCGAGCGTTCGGGGCGAACGTTCCTCGCACACTGCCGTACTTCTACTGGCTGCCGTACGACGAGTTCCAACCGATCGCTTACGAACTAACCCTCGCGTTGCATGCTTGGCAAAGTAAGACTTTAAAAGCGATAAGGCAGAACCCAGCCACATGACCACATAACAACCGAGCGGTGTCTGATGATGGTGCCCACGTGGTGGTGATGGTAGATGGTGAATCGGTATGGCACCGAGCCGTAAGACAGTGCCAGAATGTACAAAACCAGTAATTTATTTAACCCTAGTTTTTCTTAATGCCTCTTCTTAACTGTAGCAGGAGAAGAATACGTCTCTTGCCGTGTGGAGTCGGCGGTAAAAATTACACTTCCCCACCGCCAACAGGAGGCGTGTCGTAAAAGGGTAACTCCTGTAGCACTAGACGTGCAGCAGCATCTGCATGCGAAATATTATAAAAAACTGCGCTCGCCGTGGCGAGTATTGTCAATCTCCCTCTTTTGGCGGAGGGGTGGCTATTTTCAGAAGAGGACGTTCTGTGGCTATGATGATCATGATGATATTGTGCGATGGCATCGTGCCGAGAATTTCCACGGTAAACGGCATGACGCGCGCCGTTTCACGGTGACGGACATCGGTTTTGATGTGGCTGGATCCTTGACGCTCTCGCACATTAGGTATTATGGCTCATTTGTTTTTCTAAAAAGCGAAAGTGACATAAAAGGTTTATTGTGATGCGATCAGCCCTGATCTGCGACAGCCTTTAGTCAACCCTGGATTTGGCAAAGATGTTGCGATAGGTATTGCAGCGGTGCGACTGCGTCATCGCCTACGCTCAATTCTGCGTATTTGGACTTATCTGATGCGATTGAACGAGTTCAATAAATATAAAAGTATGCTTTATAGTTTTTCAAACTATGATATTAAAATTATTAATCTGATCTACTAATCTATTTATCCAACTACTATTCTATCGATCCAACTTCAGCTCTATTGACCCTCTGGTTTATGCTGGCCGGCGACCTCCTATTCTGCGCGTTTCTCAGCCACATTACTACGCAGTTCGATTTGCTGTGCATCAGAATCGAGAAGCTATTGCACGTACCGGTTGACCATCAACTCATCACTGAATATCCTTTAGGTAAGAAAATCATCATCATGTCAGCATATTGTAAGCCTCCCCCAAAGAGCACCAAAGAACACGATCTCCCCTTTTTTTATTCATCCACTTCATCATTCATCTTCCTAAGGTCGTCGGTCCATCGAGCTGCGGGGCGTTTAATCATATTAATATATATTAATTTATTTGATGAAAGGACACCGTTTGTCTTGGTATGGACATGTGATGAGAAGGGAAGAGGAGCACGTAACGAGAAGAGTGATGGATATGAGTATTGATGGGTGGAGAAGTAGAGGACGACCTACGAAGAGATGGATGGATTGTGTGAGGAGAGATATGACTGAGAAGGGAGTGAATGACTCAATGACGAGTGACCGGATTGCATGGAACAGAAAGACATACTGCGCCGACCCCAGATGACCTGGGAAAAGGGCAGACAAATGATGATGATATATTAATTTATTTCATCCTTAGGTTTACTTAGATACTCGTACGGCATTTTACAAAAAAAAAACAAATAAAACATGTTAACCCAAAATATCAGCTACTTTTTCTTTCCTTCCTTGAAATCTTTTCTTTCGGTTACATTCCAAGATTTACACTATCTCTTTTCAAAGTCAAAGTCAAAAGTCAAAAAACATTTATATTCAATTTAGGACAGAAAACTGCCTCTTATGAACGTAAATAATAACATTATTGGCCCCTAAGGGGCTGAACTTGTCTCCTTATTTTATGGGCCCTACTACTTTTGTTTTGGTAACGTTGTAAATCCTCTTCATCTCCGGACAGAAGCCTTATTTTCATAGAAATTGTATTCTGTCATTTAAAATATTTATATTAGTAATATCAAATTAAACATATTTTTTATAACCAATTTACCGTTGGCAACTAATAATTTTAACTAAATGAATACCATTTATTCACCTCGTAAATTCTAATCACAAAATCTACTTCTAATCACAAATAATAATGTATATCTGTATGTATTTAAAATTAACACCTGTCACGTAACATAAAATAACGTGATAAATATATTTAAATTTCAGGACAAAAAAATAAGGAATCTTATCTGGAAAATGATATCTTCTTCCTATATAATGAAAATGACATACGTTTTAAACGAGAAAATGAACTCAAAAAAATTATAGTGCAACATAACGACTTAATCAGGTAAATACAAAACGTTTATTACCTAAACTTTTCTGCCTTAACATCCAGACTCCGATACTTACATAGTTAATCTAGGGCCATTTCACTATCGTCAATAAACTTACCCGACTTATAATACGCCTAAATCAAGAATGTCATCGGCAATTTTCCTACATTAATATTGAAAGGTGTTTAATAATCAATCGCATTATATTTTAATTGTCAAAAAGAAGCTACTTGACGTAAAAGATACAAGCCCTTACAAATTGGCCCTTAAAACACTAATGGACATCAAAAACACATAAATGCCAGTATAATTATCTAAAACTTATAGGTATATTAGTATATTAGGTAAACTGTGCCAACAATCAATTGTGATTCTTTTTATGATTCATCAAATCGCAATATTTTATGGCAACGCAATATTTATTTGGAAATACATACCTAGGTATGACGTTATTTCTACGTAGCCTAAAATTAAATCAGATTACTAAATATTTATTAATTTCAAAGCAATTAAATATGGATCTAAACAACTAATTAAAAGAAAAAAAATTGTTAAGTATTTTAAAAATATATTATATGTATATGTTATCGGTGTGCCAGATTGGCACTTGATTTGCGCAGGAAAATCGTAGAAAAAAAAACGCTGGTTTGGTCTTCAATGTTGCTTTACTTGAAAAGGTAGTAAGAAGTCTTACATAGAAATTTGAGTCGAGTTATGAAAAATACGGTACAATTTGGCACTTGCGGATTGGTGTACAATATTTATCGCGTCATGAAGGTCGTCGCTGATTGGCCGGTGATCGCGTGATAAATATGAGGGTGGTGGTGGTTGTTGTTGGCTTCCGCAGGATCGTCACAGATGGCACTACGGGTGCCCGAACAATGGGTTTTAATATCCTTAATGAGCTGATGTAAATTAAGTAAATTGTTTTCACGATCACACCAATTATCTAGCCCCAAACTAAGAAAAGCTATGGCGACTAGATAACGGATAAACATACTTAAATACTTTTATAAACGTCTATGACTTAGGTACAAATGCTCCTGCTCATCACACAAACAATTGCCCCTAGCAGGATTCGAACCCGCAACCGCTGGCTTTCTAGTCCGGAGCGCGAACCACTACCACTACACAAGACGATCGTCACTATTACTTTTTGTTTAAATTTAAATTTGACAAATTTCTAGTTGGCTTGTAGCTTCTTGATATAATTTTAATATATTTTGCATCCTAATAAGTTTGTACCCGTTATTTCACAAAAAATACTTATTTATATACTCTTTGCAGATTGTCAAATGACGTCGAGAATTTATTCAGCTTTGCTGTTTTCATCAATTTCTTGTATAGTTCTATTATTATTTGCTTCTGCGGATTTTGCTGTGTTGTAAGTAATATTGATTACTATGAAACTATAATAAAATATAGAAGTTATTATAATTTAATAATAATAATACCAAGCAGAGCTGCCATGGTGCTTATATCTTAATTAAACAGACTTATGTCAATTTTAGCAAGCTGAAGTGGCAGTGGGCGGGGCACATAGCACGTAGAACTGACGGCCGATGGGGCAGAAAGGTTCTAGAATGGAGGCCGCGTACCGGCAAGCGCAGCGTAGGACGTCCACTCATAAAGTGGTCAGACGACCTGCTAAGGGTCGCAGGAAGACGCTGGATGCAGGCCGCTTCCAACCGGCCAATCTGGAAGTCAATGGGGGAGGCCTATGTTCAGCAGTGGACGTCCTATGGCTGAAATGATGATGATGATGATGATGATGTCAATTTTATAATTATATATTACTTTAAAAAAATATACAAATGCTTAACGTGCTCAAATACAGTAGTAGTGAGTTAAAAAGAAAGGATTCCCGATTCATGTCATTAATAAATATATTCTAAATTGGCTCGAGTCTGGGTGTGCGAGAAGCCCATCAGGTGGAAAAAACCACTTGCAGTACCTCGTATGAAAGTATGGGCTTCATGAGAAAGCTCAAGGTCCCTCAGCGTGCTATGAAAAGGCTGGGCGTTTTTTTGCGAGAAGGAATCAGAAATGAGATCCGTAAACAACCAAAAGTCGCTGACAAAGCCCAACGGATTAGCATGCCGAAATGGCAGTGAGCGGGGCTCATAGGCACATAGAACTGATGGCCGATGGGGCAGAACGGTTTTGGAATGGAAGCCAAGTACCGCCCAATCTGGAAGTCACTGGGGGACATAGGCCATGTTAAGCAGTAGACGTCCTGTGGCTGAAATGATGATGATGATGAGCAGCTAGTAACACTAGGATGTTGATTCCTTACAGTTCGAGACCATTCCAAATGGTGTGATATCTGGAACATTTTTTATGGTTTTCGACTATTTTTATGAAATGATTTTGTGTTTCAGATGGTAGAGAAATGGAATGCTTTTATGTATAAGACATTCCTGGCTACATCCCTTTCGCAGACGTGGTTATTATGCTGGCATGGCCAGAAGTTGTTAGATTCCGTAAGTATTTTTATATAAGTCTTTGAGGAAGCAATTGGTGCAGTAGTAGGACGTTATCTAGCTTTTCCTGCTTGCTATTCTTGCTACAGGTAAAGTATTTGACAAAAAGGGTAACTATTTGATTCAATATTGAACTTATGTGCTTTCGCAATTTACACTAGCGTTGTTCAAAGTAGGTTGAGGTACTATTACAGCATTTAAAACTTTCATATATTATATTTCTTGGCGTACCTACATCATTTGTGGGTTTAAATAGTCATTTTTTTACAGAGTTCCAGAGTAGCAGATGCTTTGTATAATTGTGGATGGTATACTGCATCCCACGGAATAAGAAAGTCTATTCTAATTATGATCCAGAGGTACAAATAGTTATTGATATGCAGGTCCTATAAATCAAGGATAACCTTGTTACCAAATATTACATATATTATCATAGTGAACAACTTTTGTTCTATGACTTAAAAAAATATGCATAATGATTTTTTAGTTTTTCTATCCAAATTCAATCGGCTGTTTGGTAATTTTGTTAAGGAAGTGGACACATTTTCATGCAAATATGCAAAAGTCAAAGAACAAAAGTTGGTAACAATGATGTTTATAATAATTATGTGATTACGGCGGCATTTTTACGGCACCTAAGTTTAAGGAACTAGTTTATGGTAGTTTATAAAAGCAGAACAATTTTGTAATTACCTTAAATGATAGTACACCACTACTGCCTATCTATGTAAACCATTTAAATTTAAAAATATATATATATTTAAAAAAAAACACTTTTTTAAATTTTTAAAATTTCTCTTTAGTATTGCTACACCAAGCGACCTTAAGTAAACTCTATTGCCAAATCTGAGGATAACATTAAGACAGATTATTTAATGTGAAATGTGTAACTGTTTGTTGTCCCTTAATAAAAATAAAAATTTTAAAAAAATACATTATTCTTGACTTACTGGACACCCTGCATAAATAAAATAAGTACTAAGTATAGGTTATAAATAAGATGGTATTAATTATCTAATTATATAAAACAATCTTCTTGCAGGTCCCAAAAGAATGTTTGCGTAACAACATATGGATTCTCAGTTATTTCTTTATCAAGTTACACGACCGTAAGATATCATTATAATTTATTTTAATATTTAAGTTAAACGGACTCCGTCGATTAGGTAGGTCCAAAGAAAAGATGACGTTACGATTGGAAAAGGTTTTACCGGGATAGTCAGACTTTGGCCCTCGAAAGACATCGCTTTAGAAATGCATGAAATCCTCCATACGGGTTCCCATACATATGCTTTTTTTTTTTGTGGGAACCTATGCTTGCTTAAGAAACGTCAAGAAAGTTTTACCCAATCTGCTGCTGCTCCTTCGGCGGTAGGTAATTGTGGCATTTCTTCTACCTAAAAAAGTAACTCAGGAAAGACCTTTGCCCATTAGTGGCACTGTAGCATGGGCTTCAAAAATAAAAACTTTTTTTTATATTTAATAAAGGATTTTTTCTTTTTCAGATTATCAAAACTGCTTGGTCGTACTTTACTCTGCTTCTCAACACTTACAACCAGTAGATTAAAATAAATTAAAGATATTTATTTATTTATTTATTTATTTATTTATGGACAGCTAACAAGACATACACCTACATTAGCACAAATACAATAACATATAAACATGTTTACAGTGTTGCCCTAATTAAAAGCTGCCACGAGCTTTTGACGGTTAGACGATTTTTGTTAGATTTACATTTAATCCTACGATAATATTGTTTGTTTAGTTTTTTGTGCGAATGTATCATTTGGTTTTATGTATTTTATTAATGTTTTGTAGATATATATTTATAAGCTTTGAACGGGAATATAAGGGGACCTTTACTAGTGACATTAAAAACGCCACAGACGTGTCACATTCGCGCCAACGACACGCGAAACTCACGACGCTACATAGGTCAAAGAAAATTAATAAAGAAATCGTTGCTTAGGTACAAAAAACAGCACGTCAACCTACCACAAAACGTCAAATTTTGTCAATTGATATTGATCTCTACGTGTCTGACTTAAAGTTAAAAATCAATTCAATGACCTTTAACTTTTTGGGTAGGTTGACCTGTCGTTGTCTGTACCTACCTACTTTTGCAGTAGATAAGGCCAGTGACTAAACCGTACTGTGAGATGTAATCAAACCGCCTTATGGCCTCTGACGA
Organism: Anania hortulata; assembly: GCA_963576865.1. Lineage (NCBI taxonomy): Eukaryota > Metazoa > Arthropoda > Insecta > Lepidoptera > Crambidae > Anania > Anania hortulata. The sequence goes on along the minus strand of OY756412.1, from coordinate 8,655,634 downwards.
TTCGGTGGGGGGTAGTCGAACGAAAAGCACGGTCGATCTATTATAATGGTTTTTATTTATCATTTAGAGTGCAAGTTTGGTGTAGTTTGTGTTCTAATGTTTGGTGAAGTGATAAAGATCTGAAACTATTGAAATATCATTGTATTCAACGCCGCATCGAGTGTCAAGTGACTTGTCTCAAGACAACTTGCTTTAGACCCGATAGCGTCCTGAAACCTGCTTCTACGGGAAGAGTAGCCTCCACTGAATCCAAGAAAAGCAATAAAAACTAAACACCCGTTATTTATTGCGAACTTTGTCAAGCTTTGACTTTAAGTAAACGATACACTCGACATTGGCAGAATCACCGCTCTTTTTTAAGAGCGGGATGAGTCCATAATAAAAATAAAAAAGGCCTCTGACTGGGCTTTACGACTAGTACCAATTGATATTAACCGGGACGGGTACGGTGACAAAAGCGACCGTACCCTGCAGTGGGACAGATGAACTAAATCATTGCAAGATGTTAGTTAATTATTTTTAGATGTTAGTTACCTAGTTATTCTTAGTAGAATAAAACACTGAGTTCTAGCTAAGTTATTTATTATGTACAAATAAAGTAATTACTAGATATAAATAAAGTTAATTGCCTTTTATAATTCAATAAAGATCCCATGATACATAAACACGTAAGATAAAAAAAAGTTAAATAGGTACTGACATAACACAAGTTTTAATCTGGAATAGAGAAAAGAAATCTAGTATTACAATCACATCATAGGGATCAATAATTTTTATGCATACACGAGAAGGACTCTTGTTGTTACTTGAGGGTGCCTCTAACATTCATCATCATCTTCATCATCATTTCAGCCATAGGACGTCCACTGCTGAACATAGGCCTCCCCCATTGACTTCCAGATTAGGTGCCTAAATTAACAACTTGTTTTATATTTAGTTAGGTACGATTTGGCAGAAAGCGGCCAAGAACGGCATCTTAAAATAAAAGGTTTTTTTTATTAGGCATGTAGTTTCCATATTTTTTACCAAAAATAAATAATAAAGCAGTCTGGTTAAAAATAAATTACCTAACTTACAAGTAAAAAAAAAATTTATGTCGTCCCTAACGGCTAGACATTACAAAACGTTTTTCAAAGATCATGTTTTATAAATTTTTCTTTTCTTTTCTCTTTTATTCTACTGTACTGTTAAATTTTAAACAGCTTTCTCTTTTATAAGATCACCATATTAAAGTTTATAATACATTTTAAATTTGATATAAATAATAAAATATAAAATTGATAAAATACATTTTATCTTATCTTACCATTGAAATTATGAAAAACGAAATATCCGATCAACTGTAATAGAATGTATGGAAAAATAGTAAATAACAATAAAAATAAAATAATTTATTCAGAAACCTAATTACTTATTAGAAAATACCGTTTTTAGATTTCGATGTTAGATACTTCTCGTTGTATTTAAAGTGATTTTTCATTTACATTAAGTTACCTAGTATGAACCCGCCTTATGGCCTCTGACGATTCGGTGGGGGATAGTCGAACGAAAAGCACGGTCGATCTATTATAATGGTTTTTATTTATCATTTAGAGTGCAAGTTTGGTGTAGTTTGTGTTCTAATGTTTGGTGAAGTGATAAAGATCTGAAACTATTGAAATATCATTGTATTCAACGCCGCATCGAGTGTCAAGTGACTTGTCTCAAGACAACTTGCTTTAGACCCGATAGCGTCCTGAAACCTGCTTCTACGGGAAGAGTAGCCTCCACTGAATCCAAGAAAAGCAATAAAAACTAAACACCCGTTATTTATTGCGAACTTTGTCAAGCTTTGACTTTAAGTAAACGATACACTCGACATTGGCAGAATCACCGCTCTTTTTTAAGAGCGGGATGAGTCCATAATAAAAATAAAAAAATAAAAAAAGGCCTCTGACTGGGCTTTACGACTAGTACCAATTGATATTAACCGGGACGGGTACGGTGACAAAAGCGACCGTACCCTGCAGTGGGACAGATGAACTAAATCATTGCAAGATGTTAGTTAATTATTTTTAGATGTTAGTTACCTAGTTATTCTTAGTAGAATAAAACACTGAGTTCTAGCTAAGTTATTTATTATGTACAAATAAAGTAATTACTAGATATAAATAAAGTTAATTGCCTTTTATAATTCAATAAAGATCCCATGATACATTAACACGTAAGATAAAAAAAAGTTAAATAGGTACTGACATAACACAAGTTTTAATCTGGAATAGAGAAAAGAAATCTAGTATTACAATCACATCATAGGGATCAATAATTTTTATGCATACACGAGAAGGACTCTTGTTGTTACTTGAGGGTGCCTCTAACATTCATCATCATCTTCATCATCATTTCAGCCATAGGACGTCCACTGCTAAACATAGGCCTCCCCCATTGACTTCCAGATTAGGTGCCTAAATTAACAACTTGTTTTATATTTAGTTAGGTACGATTTGGCAGAAAGCGGCCAAGAACGGCATCTTAAAATAAAAGGTTTTTTTTATTAGGCATGTAGTTTCCATATTTTTTACCAAAAATAAATAATAAAGCAGTCTGGTTAAAAATAAATTACCTAACTTACAAGTAAAAAAAAATTTATGTCGTCCCTAACGGCTAGACATTACAAAACGTTTTTCAAAGATCATGTTTTATACATTTTTCTTTTCTTTTCTCTTTTATTCTACTGTACTGTTAAATTTTAAACAGCTTTCTCTTTTATAAGATCACCATATTAAAATTTGTAATTAATTTTAAATTTGATATAAATAATAAAATATTAAATTGATATAATAAATTTTACCTTATCTTACCATTGAAATTATGAAAAACGAAATATCCGATCAACTGTAATAGAATGTATGGCAAAATAGAAAATAACAATAAAAATAAAATAATTTATTCAGAAACCTAATTACTTATTAGAAAATACCGTTTTTAGATTTCGATGTTAGATACTTCTCGTTGTATTTAAAGTGATTTTTCATTTACATTAAGTTACCTAGTATGAAATAACAGGTCCTGTCAATTGTCGCCCATACTAAAACAGTACAGACACAAATTAAAAAATGGCGAAAAATTGTGTCGAACAAAATTAACGACATTTACGAGTACCTATACTCTATACTCTCATGTGCTCTATGGCTGCAGCCCAATGGTTTTACACCAAAAGAGTAAACGCACTGGTACGTTCACTCTGGACGCTTACGCTGAGTGGCTGACTATTTTACGAGTGCTGCTGTCACTTTCGGCGTAGGCGGCGTACCTACGAAGTCAATCCGCGTCAATCAGTCAGCGAAGTCAATCAGTTCAGTAGTCGGCCACCAAAAGTCGCGCATTGTCGGCTTTGATCATCAATATTGCTAGATGTCCGGTCAGCGGCTTAAAAACGGCTTACTTTCAAGTGGGTTCTTAAAAGACACAAACAAAATGCGTCTTAACTATAGATTGGACCGTTATTATTGATGTTTTTCTCTCCTTGATACGTATCGTGGTAATAACATGGTGTTATATTTGAGTTCTGTTTGTGACGCGATATCTAGTAGTAGGTTTTTTGACACATCAGCAGCCGACAAAAAGTATGGTGTGAACATTGCCTTAGTGACTGACTAATGTCTCTTCTCAATGCTGACGTAGTACCCAGACGCTGGTTTGAGCATCACGTCCAGCTTGAGTTCCAGCTTCGTGTGGTCTCCTTTGAAGTGGTATTGGCGCAACACGTGCGCTAGGGTGGTCTTCATCGACATCAGCGCGTATGTTTTACCTGAAAAAAAAACGATTAATGGTAATTGTAAGACGTGTTACTCATCAAGGTAAGCATGCTGTTGTTGTGGGACGACCTCCGGAAAGGCGAAGCGAAGAAATACACAGGGCTGCTGGCAGTGGATAGAAAGGATTGGCGGGGATCGGGCGCAGTGGCATGCATTGGGAGAGGCCTATGCCCAGCTGTAGACTGATGTAAGAAAGAAAGAAAATATATTTATTAAACATTTAGACATCACACACAAATAGTACAAATGACACAAAAAGAAAAACAAGTAATAAAAAATATAAAAATATAATAATAATAATTGAATAACGAGTAAACCGAGCGGTGCCACTATGTGCCTGTGATGTCCTGGATAATGGGACCTCACTCAGCTTGAGCCACGGCCTGAGTAGGCCGCGACGCTGGTTTACAACTGGTACACGGACGGACAGCCGACCTGCTAGACTTAAATAATATACATATTAAATATAAAAAGAGATAAACTTAAAGACAATAAACAGTACGTAAAGTATGTAAGCTGATGATGATGATGTATTGTTGGCCGTCTGATAGGAGGCCTGCGACAGTATTCCGTGTGTTTAGCACGCCGTTTGCTTGAGCTTCGGGGGAAGACCCCAGAAACCGGACAGCACTTGCTAATCAGCGAGGCACAGCCTGAGACGAGACTGCCAACGAATGCTCATGGCCAAGGCTCAATTTACTTTGCCACGTAATAAAATATAACTAAGTCGTAGAACTGACGGCCGATGGGGCAGAAAGGTTCTGGAATGGAGGCCACGTACCGGCAAGCGCAGCGTAGGACGTCCACCTACAAGGTGAACAGACGACCTGGTAAAGGTTGCAGGAAGCCGCTGGATGCGGGCCGCTTTCAACCGGCCAATCTGGACGTCACTGGGGGAGGCCTATGTTCAGCAGTGGACGTCCTATTGCTGAAATGATGATGATGATGAAGTCGTTTATTTCGTCTCATTGCGCGAGATGACACCGACAGTAGCTAGGGGAATCCTCAAAAATGCGCGAGGATTCCCGGAACCCGTACTTACTAATAAGTACTAAGTTATAATCCCTCTTTTGATTCCCATATTGGGAACACCGTTTAGGTCGGAAAGTGCTCATCTGCCACTCCGGTCACCGCGTACTGCGACGGACCACCCTGGACCTGGGAACTGAAGCTGGAGCCTGGAGACAAACGATGGAAAGCCGAGGAGAGTGCGGTATTTCTAGACGAAAGCAGACGGGAAGCTCGAGTTGTGACCTACACATTATACCCACCTACTAAAACCTATTTATAAATAAATATTTTTTTATTTGCCGCGTTTACAGTTCTTTCATTATAGTAAACGGGACACACTCACTGCCAGATACAACTACAAGATAAGATATAATATGATTTGTTTGGGAATAAACGTTATTTTTGACATTTCATGCATTGCATTTTTGCACCTCTATCACCTCGAGAAATGTATCGAATTACCAATTATCCTGTAAGGCTTGTACTCACCTATACACATTCTCCTGCCCAAACTGAACCCAGCAAACGCGTTGGAGTTGTCCGGGAGAGTGGCCGGGTCCATCCAGCGGTCTGGCTTGAACTGGTCGGCGTCGGGACCCCACATAGGGTGCCGGTGGATGCCGAAGAGGAACATGAAGCAGGTGCGACCAGCTGCGAGTGTGTAGTTCTCTGGAAATTTGTAAATAGTTAAGATGCTATTGTTAAAAAAAAAGAAAGTAAGGAAATAATTAGTCATGTGGTAGATCAAAATTGTTTCCGCTCATTATGAGGCAGTGACAGCGGTAAGCGCATCACTACCACTTGTATTTTGTAAATGCTGATTATGACAGAGTAAGCGTATAGTGTAGTAGTGAAAAATATGCGTAACGATACATAAACACTACTGAAGCCACAGTTACTTTACAGAAAGAAGTTACTTTACAGAGTCACAAAACAAAATTTTACATAGAGGAATAAATAAATAATAAATAAATGTTAACATTAAATATCTTACTAATATAGCTATCTCTGCTCTTTCTTGGAAAGGCCATAAGTACTCAGAAGCAACTTTAACTAAAGGAACAACAGTAAAAATTTGATAATCTATGCATATTATTTTTTATGTAGGTAAGTAGATGACGTTATGGTTTTGTAAAATTGTTGTACCTATTGAAAAGCCAATTATCAATGCCAAAAACCAATAGTTTTTGAGTATTTAAGAATCTACAAAATCGTTCTTACTCAGTTGAACATTCCTATCCAATCGTCTCGCCACGACCGGGACAATGGTGTATATCCTCATGCTCTCCTTTAGCACAGCTTCCAGAAAGACCAATTGGGATAGATCCTGCTTTTCTACGTCACGATCTGAGTCCCCGAAAATATCTCGCAATCTGAAAGGTTTAAAAGAGACTAAGAAGTAAGTAATTGCTTCAAAAATACACCATCCACTAAAGCAAAGTATAGGTTATTGGGAATACAATTAGGATCGGCTGACAGACTTTTGTTTCGGTTGTCTATCCATAAAGTTCTCAGTTCAGTTTCTCAATGGTGCAATCAAGTGTAAGTAGTTGATTTGACCCAGAAGTTCGTAAAAGATTTTTGATTTACAAACCCTATTAGGTCTGTGAATACTTGGCTGCATGTCATTCAACGCACTATCTTGGTGTGATTGTGGAAACAACTTATTTATTTATCTTGCGGCCAGCCATTTTCCGGCCTGGTTGGCTTGTATCTTTTAATGTGTTTTCTGGCGAATTATAATTAAAAATATTGCTATCAATATGTGAAAGGTATGCTGGGGCCCATGGACTCAAATATAATGCTAAGAAGAGTGAGATACTTGTTTTTAAATCAGGGACAAAAACTTACTCGATTCCGCCTTTAACACTAAACGGTACTCCTCTACGAACCGTCAAGCAATTTAAATATCTGGGTCACTGGGTCACAGACGACCTCAGAGATAACCTGGATATGGAGAGGGAACGCAGGGCACTGTCGGTGAGGGGAAATATGCTATCTCGCAGGTTTGCACGCTGTTCTCGAGAGGTGAAAATTACAATATTCAAAACATATTGCCAGACATTGTACACTTGTAACCTATGGAGCAACTACACCAAAAAAGCCTTCAGTGCGCTGCGTGTCCAGTACAACAACGCCTTCAGGGGGCTGTTGGGGCTGCCCTGGCGCTGTAGTGCCTCGGGGATGTTCGCCAACTGCCGCACCGAAGGCTTTCACGCCGTGCTACGCAAACGTGTGGCCTCTCTGTGGGGCAGAGTGCGGGGCAGCACCAACACTCTCCTGAAGGTAATTGCTAGCAAACCTGATGGCCCTATCCTTGCACATTGGGTGGCAATCCACGTAAAACCCAATGTGCAAGGATAGGATAGGATATACATGTAATATATGTATATTATAATTACTAACATAGCTATTAAGTCATACTAACAACTTATATGGATATCATATGTGTCTGAAATAAACAATTTCATTTCATTTCATTTTCATAATCAAGTTCCATTTTAAAAAACTCACTCCTGATATGCCTTCTCCTGAACCTCAGGGTGTGATCCCAACAGCAGCAGAGTGTACATTAAGACGTTGGCGGACGTGTCATGTCCACCCACGATCATGGTGTCCACATGCTCTCGGATCTCTCTATCATTCAGTACTCCTTTCTCCACGGACAACTCTAGGAGGAGGTCCATGAAAGCTTTGAATTTTTTGCCTGAAATTTTGAAAACGTTAATATTACAATCATTATTTATTAGTTACATCAAGCTTTTGAGTGATGCTCGGGTAGATAGGTTAAGGTAGCAGAAACAATAAGTCGCAGTATGCGAAAGCATCGTCTCTGTCAATATTAGAATAAGGCATGAATAATCAGCTAAATTTGGTTTTGTAGAACATAGTCTTGGGAATTCAATATTTTGTCGGTAGCTTAACAAAAAGCACTATAAAAACCTCACTAGCCAATCTTGAGCAGTGTCTCTAAAGTCATAAAAGGTCATCTCATATCTTTGTAGACTTAGTTTGCTTAAAATAACAAGCTCCAAAGAAAATGATAAAAATCTTGACTTGTACCTGAAGTATTTCCAGTTTTTCTTTCAGGGAGTATGTTGTTGCCATCAAATTCCGATTTTCTTTTTTTGAGTACCTGAAATAATCAACACTGAGATTACCTCACTTAATTAATTATTTATATTTAGGTAGACTTGATGCAGAAAGCAAAATACTAGGAGTGGCGCTTGTCAAATAATAATTTTTTTTTTCTTCTATTTTTTGCATTTACAATAATTAGGTAATTCAAATTGATTAAGCTGTATAATCTTAACTGATGGCTAAATATTTGCAATAATATTTCTTTCGGATGTTTCTGGGTATAAAATCCAAGACATTAATAAACAACGCTGGCTTACCAACAGCTATAAACACGTGTGAAATTACTCTATCCTCCGTAGCTTAGTTGGAAGAGCAGTCGCCCAGATAGCGAAAGCTCGTGGGTTCGAATCCCAACAGTTAAACATTTTTCAAGTTAAAATATTATCCTTGATATAATAATAATAACATAAACTTTTATTTACTCTTTACATAGGTTAACACAATACATGCAGTGCTTAGCTTTGGCATAAAAAGGTTTTTGTCTAGCAAGACAGTGGACCATGACAGGCTGTGATAGTGTCAAACAATTATTTTTTGACCTAGGAAACTATCCTGCGTGGAAAAAATATTATTATATTTAGTCTGTCTGTTAGATTATCAAAAAATTTTGGACACATATTATGTCTTTTGTCAATCAAACAAAAAATGACATCAAAAAATCAAACAAAAACACACAGAGCATCAGTTTAAAAATGGAAGCACGTCACGCGGAACTTTAACAAGCTATATCTTCATAATCTTTTGTTTAATTGAGAAAAGAAAAAGAACTGTTCTATTATTTTCTGTTAATCCAACTGGCGGACTAATTAGAATTTTTGAAAAAACTAGCTTATTGCTCAGTTACAATTATCATCACTTACAGTGTAAGACATATTATGCAATATCTTCAGACACGCATCCTGCTTCCTCTTGACGCTGCTCCACCTGAAAGTGTGACGGCTGTGTAGCCAGAACTTCTGGAAGCGGTCCACCATGGTATTGAAGATCTGCTCCGTCGCGGTCACGTATTGGCTGTTCAGGATTGTGTGGTCCGTGAAGTCCACACCTAGGGCTGTTACTGAGAGGTAAACAAAAAAGTAGGAACTAAAGTTAAGTATTAAAGTAAATGGGTGAGTATACAGGGTTATACTTAGGCCAAATTTTAAAAGTAAGATCTATAGAACAAATAAAAATACGACTTTTTCGTAATTAATTCTAATGAATGTATTTTCAGTATAAAATATGCTTAAAAACTAAAAAAAAAGAAAACACTAGGTTCCCTGTCATTCATCAGAGATGACAGGCATACCCAGCCGCCGCTCCAACAAGAACCTAATGCACGCACATGCGCACACACACACACACACACACCTAGTGCAATTTAATCGACTGATCGTAAATTTTTCACGAGTTCTATTTATTTAACGCCGATATGAATAATTAAAATTAAAAAAAAGTTTTTTTTACTACGTAGATCGACAAAGTTACTGATTCTGAATCACCCCTGAAAATTTGGCGCTATGTTGCAAAGCAACCCTGTATATATATAATATGAGATAATAAGAACGTGCCAAACGAAAACTGTAGATAGAGCATACAAATATCTATCTCCTGTCCAAAAATAATCCTACTGAAAGTCACGGCGTTTTTATTTGATATTTTCTTTTAAAAGAATTGCTAAGGAAAACAACAAATCGTAATTTGTGCAAAAATTATGTGACGTGTCTAGTTTCGGAGAGAAGAATTTTTGCTCTATCTACGGTTTTTGTTTGGCACGCTCTTTACAGGACACCTGTATAAATACAGTCTGAAAGAAACTTACAGCATATAGTCTCAAGTGCGTTATGCCTGGTGTACGTCCAGTGGTCGAAAGGGCCTCTACCCAGTTCTTTCTTCAGATCCTTGACCAGCTTCCGTGCTTGGTCATTGAACACTCCAAGGAAGCCGTCCAGCACTATTTGGCTGAAAGCTGGGTTCAGTAGTTTCCTGTGATTCTTCCAGATTGATACTAGAATTATACGAATAATATTTTTTTATCTCAGTAAATATATTGAATTTTTGTGTTATAACATCTTACGGTTGGAAGAGTAAACGCTAATTTGTTTACCAGTCAGGATGGTACCACGCTATCAAAACCTTATTTTTCTAAGAATATCAGTGTTTACTCTTCGATCGCTTATAAGTAAATAACTAAGAATGGTCTTTTCAGAGAAAATATAGGCTTGGAAATCTGTTAACACCTATTCATCAGATGCGGATTATCCTAAAGGCAAACTAGGCTAGGCTAAGTGCCTAAAGAAAAAAAAAAAATTTAATATAACATAAAATTAATTGCTAATAAATTAATATGTTATAGCATAAAAATGCATAATTTTTATACATTCTATTTCGCGCTTACTTCGCTCGCAGTTTCTTCCAGTTATATTAAAATTGTATTTTTCACCACTATACTTATCAATAGTAAAAAAAAATCTTAAAAATTTGAAAAGCTCAAAAAAAATTTCGCCGTCGCTGTTGCGCTGGTTGCAATAACAGACTGAATCGAATTACGGTAGGTTATGTAGATAAATAATTGTAGTCTTTTTTGCTGCGAATAGAAGTCTAACCTGGCTGGACTTGGACTACCCCCCCCCCCCCCCCCGCGGGCCCTGATTCGAAGGCTGGATGCCCCCCTTAGATAAAATCCTTAACTACGCTAATGCACCGCGTCTACCGCCGCGTAGGGCGCCGATAAGATGCTTGCCTTCGGCGCTCACAACGTTTTATCCGCCTCTGCTGTTCATACAGTATAATAAGCAAGAGAGATGGGTTAAATACATCTGTCTCTATTTCCAATCCCACTGTATATCTGCGCGAGATGTAGATGCTTTAACCCTTCAACTGGTATGAATTTTTTTTCTTTCATTGCTTTGCAATCATATCTCAAGAGAATAAAGTTCAAAATATATGGCCACTCCTTAAAGACAGCTCTGTCACCCTTAGCTCATTTACCGATACCTTGAAAAATAATCTTACTAGTTATTGTGAATGTGTTTTTTATGTTTGTTACTCAGTCACGCTATAACGGCTGAATGAAATTAGCTAAAACTTGACTCACATAGTAATTACACATAGGTAGGTAATCTAGTGTAACACATAAGATAATTCTTATCCTGTTATTTTGTTTTCGAGAAACGATTTTTTCCTTTGACTTTATACTAAAGTCTACGCCAACGGACTAGTTAATTAATTACAGAAAATAAGGTAAATTCTTACTTTTTCCAGTAACGAGTCCTTCTCCAAGCCATGGTTTGGCGAAATCATAGAAATCATCTTTCTCGAGGCTTGTGTTGGCCACCGTGAAGAAGTCATCCGGGTCCGTAATCACTGAAAAAATACGAAAAATAGATTACAAAAGCAAGTAACCAAAAGTAAATATAAATCAATAAATTATTCCGGCAAGGCAGGAGATCATTCAAGGCAGTCCGGCAGTCAAATTTGAATTCCTTGCGTATTTTTTTCAAAATGTGCTGATTTACTGTGTAACTTTGTTTGAAGGGTATTTAATAATAAATTAAAAACGACTATGTTCAAGCAACAGTTTTTATTGTTTTCATACACTTAGGTCCACTTGCGCACTATTGAATTAGTTTAGTACGGCATTAGGACATCTATCTGTCTCTGTCAACGCCATACACCCTGACAGCTATAGAAAGATGTTTAATACCACAGAACAGGAATGACACGCTAAGCTCCGCTTTAATATCGTGCTAGTGGATAGTTCAGCCTGCCTAGCATAAGCACTAAAAACACGATATGATATGATATGATACAGCGAAATATCGACACCAACTTTAAAAATATGATAGATTTAGCCGCCATTTAATTTTTTTATCGAGACAGCGATCTTAATATGTGACGGCGATTCAACATGGCGGCTATATCTATCATATTTTTACAGTTGGTGTCGATATTTCGCTATATCATATCATATCATATCGTGTTTTAGTGCTTATGCTAGGCAGACAGGATTAAATTCGCTAATCCTGAAATGCGCAAATGGACTTTAGACCTACCATAAATCGTCCGTGGCCCGATCGAAGCCGCGACCACGCCTCCTACCTCGTAACTCTTGTTCGCCATATCGTTTACAGCATTCCACAAATCTAGAAAATATACAAAAACACATTAATGTATGTGTAAAAAAAACAATTACCGTGCTGTGCGCCAGGCTCGAGAAAGAGTCGACCTTTTTTTGTTTTGTGCGCCTCAATACCAACTTGAGTGGTTTAGCAAAAAAACGGGAAACCCTAAAGGAACCGCAGAACAATCTAAAAAATGTAAATCAGTATTTTTATGGGAATGCACTTTAGGTTGTACGAAGTTTACTAGGTCATCTAGTGATCAATAAAATAAATAAAATAAAATAATTTTGCAAAAAAGTTTCCGTTAATGGCACTTCTAAGTATATTCCATAATTTTATACCCTTCCACTGTTTCGGGACAATTTGTGTGGGCCTAGTGCCGGGAAAAAGCAGCGCAAAACAGTTTGAAATAATAGTTCTCTGAATTGACAATCCGGGAATCGAACCCTTTGCATTCCGCGCCACTACACCGATTGGGTCGACAAAACGTTCCAGGCGAGCTCGGCAGTTTTTCATTCAATAACTTGTCCTGCTTCTACTTCGTCCTATGTAAAATGTAAAATTATTGTATAGGTAAAAAGTAGATTTTAGGTATTAGGCCTTTATGTATGTAAATTGGTCCCTTCATTCTGACGGTCACCCTACAGTCTACGTGGACTCTGCATTCTTCGCAAAAGTTATTTAGATTTCTAAGCCACCAAATTAACGATTAGTAACACTAGCTTTTGCATGTGACATCTTTTGCATTACTTAAATAAACGTTATTCTGTGTGTTACTAGGACGTGATCTAATTAGGTGAATAATTATATTCAATTTAGTAGAGCCTTTTATGTGTACTACTACTACTACTACTGTGTGTGTGTGTGTATGTGTTACTGATTGAGTCGTTAATCGTTGGTCCACTGCTAGTATGTCCAGCTGCTGGCATATCCCAATCAATGCAGGGCCAGTCAGGCCAATCCTCAGCTATTCTTCTCCATTCGCTGCCAGCAGCTTTACATAACTGATCGCTTCATCTTGTCAGAGGGCACTACGTTGTAATAGCAGAGTCGCGGTCTTAACTTAGTAAACGTTTGGGGTGGACGGATCGCGGTTAACAGTTCTACGGTGAAAGTGACGCCCACTGCCACTTTGGTTACTTTTAGTGCTTACCTAATAGAAATAAATCGTCGTAGGACGGTTTATCGTAGGACTTCCTCCCACAAGGTGGACAGACGACCTGGTTAAGGTTGCAGGAAGCCGCTGGATGCAGGCCGCTTCCAACCGACCAATCTGGCAGTCATTGAGGGCCTATGTTCAGCAGTAGACGTCCTATGACTAAAATGATGATGCTGATGATGGAATAAATAAGTAAATGTTTTATATTTTTAAGATACCTTGTCGTAAAAAAGTGGCATGCTCCATAAAAGGTTTACTAATGTTTGGCCAAGAAACGTTTCCCAAAATATCACATCGCAAACTATTTTACGCAAATTTTCATTTGGCAAAAAAACGTTTGTCAAAACAACGTACCTATTACAAATATTTTTTTATTTAGCAAATCTTTTTTTTGGCATATTATTGTTTAACAAATTATTGATTGGCAATGTTTCAATTAACCAAATATTATTTAATCAAATGTTTTATTTGGTTACTTACTATTCCCAAAATATTGCAGGCATATGATTTACAAAACAATGTGAGTGGTGCACAGAATACAAACTAGCGTAGGATTACAGGACAGGAGCATAACTTGATCATGGCACTAAAAGTATGTGTATTAGATTTCTTTACTCTTCATGTTTAATCATTTTTATCGAAAATTCCAAATTATTCATTAACAATAGAGGCGATCTAGCGCTCGGCGGCCACTGCCGCGGCACGATAACTTTACTCGCTTCGCTCGCTCCGTTCGCTCGCCTTCGCGCGTTGATGGTCACTCTTCTAACCTAACCTAACCCAGATAATCTTACTGAAATATACTTTTTGTTTCGGAAAATTCAACCCCAATGTGTTTGTTTTACTTATATTTGAAATTCCTGTATTAGCAAAAAAACATATGCTACCTCTTTGATTTGAGTACCTAAGTATGCGAAGTGATAATTTGAGAAATATTTTTTTGGAAAATAATATTTTCCAATATTAAACATTTGCTATAATAACATGTTTCCTAATAAAACTAGACTTAGTAAGTTTGCCAAACGATAATTTTACCAAATGAATTATGTGCGAAACGTAGGTACAGTTGCTAAAGGTTAATTTGCGAAATGAAACTTTTGAACGAATGAAAGTTTTTTGCGAAGTGAAATTTGACGAAAAATAATTTGGCAAAGGGAGATACCTCCATAGAAAGAGTCAAATAAGAAATTGATTTCCGTCACTCAAGGTTAACCCGAAAACGCGGTGCAAGTGTCGAAATATTAGTTACAAAAATATTTAGTTTTCTTTTAGACAAACAAAAGATTATGTTTTTCATGTTGGGATTTGGTGTAAATTTTCACACTATTTAAGTCAAACTTAGTAGGTGCACTGGTCTTTTAATTCTAGATGTTTTCATTCATGACGTGAACTGTATTTCGCAAAGCAGTTCACCAAACCAAATTATACAATCATTAAAACATAGTTTGCGATTTGCAACACCTTGCGGATGTAATTGTTGTTTAATTGCATTGCAAATATTTGCATGCACGGATGAGGTAGGGAAGTTGCTAAAATTCAGTGGTAATCTTAAAAGGTAGGACGCTACCTAAATCAAAAGGTTATAGTCGTAATAAGTTTATAAAAAAAACTTTTTTACAAAAAGTGAAACCGACTTCAACTAAAAGGAGGTACATAAATAAATTATATAATTGTGAAATGTGAAGTCGCGCGGAACCAAGTATGATAAACAATGGATTAGTTTAACATATTGTAATGACGTATTCCGTACTTGGACCCGCCTGACTTCATAGTGATGATTTATTTACCGCTATAAATATATCCGTCAATTATAATAAATCAATAAATAAATTGGACAACATCACATACATTGCTCTGATGATGATCCTATGATAAGTAGCTTAAGCACTTGTGTTACAGAAATCAGAAACAACGACGGTACCACAACACTCATAACCAATACAGAATGAAAAGTCATTTTTCTAGATTAACCGACCGGGAATCGAAACCAGAACCTCAAAGCTAGCGACATCAAGTCCGGTATGCTCGCCTTTCGGCTATGGAGGTCGTCAAAACCACTTCTTTTTATTTCAAGTTGGTAAAATTTTCTGTAAAAAGGTTTTTTTCCATACAGCAGTAGACAGCAATAGGTTGCCATGATAATCATCATCATCATCATTTCAGCCACAGGAGGTCCACTGCTGAACAGAAGCCTCCCCCAATGACTTTCATTGGGAGGATTGCCAATACTCGCCACGCTTGGCAGGCGGGTTGGTGAGCGCAGTTTTTTATAAGATTTCGCATGCAAACGCTGCTGCCCGTCGTGCTACAGGAATTAGTCGCCTCTTAGGACACGTCTCCTGTTGCCATGATAATGATAACTACAAAATATACTTACGACAACTGTCTCCTATCAGCGAATGCGCATGCCCCAGTATAGGCAATGCTCCGGGAAACTTTGGGGGCTCATTGTCAGTATCTGGACAACTTTTCTTCCACAGATAATAAGAGTACAAAAAACACACTACACAGATTAGTATTGGCACTAAAAACGTCATTTTGTCCCACTATTTGATTTTAAGCTTGGATTTAAGATAACCTTTCGTTTTTAGTGATAAATGGTTCATTAGATGTTGTCAGAACAAGCTTCGGCTGAGATAAAAATGGAAAAGGTAATTAAAATAAATTAGTTACACTTACGATGCAACTACAACTTTAAAATTTATTGATACTAAGACAAGATCGAAGTTACTAAATCATCTTTATCAATATTTACTTCACATGCATATTTTGCAAAATATTACTGTCTTATGTTTAATTACAAATTATAATTATTTATGTTACACGAAGCTCTAAATGCGAAACTAATTAAATTATTGCATGCTAATAGCATAACAATAAAAATAATAATTATATGTGCACTAAATATATAAACAAAATAAGTAAAACCAGAAAAGCATTAATATTTTAATTAAATGAATCAACGCGTTTATTTCGTAACGAGCACTGTTATTTTTAAATTACGCAAACCATAACAACATTGTTTAGACTAAGAACTAAACAACAAACGCTATATTTATCAACCAAAACTATTGAACTTGTCACAGATTAATTAATCACTATTAGGTACTTTTTAATTGATATTCTCTCGAACTGAATATCTTTCGCTATTCGACACAAGGCTGAATCCATTCGCCAAATTGTTAGATAACTAACCACAGGCAATTATAAATTAAATATTAGTTATTATGACAATAAAACCGACCGGTCCTGTCTAAAGGAAGGTAGAGCGTAACGGACTGAACAGGACATTGCTTAAGTCAGTTTTATATTAGCCCAATACAGCCCTACGTCGGTGCTTGCCTGTAATGATAGGCCAGGGGATGTAGTGCAACATATTTTGAACAATAAACTTAAGGCCACACATGGTGGTCTTTACCCATTCGATAGCAATCGTCAAACGAAAACCAAAGTGACATTTTAAGTTATTTAGCATTAGTGTCACGTGATTAATCGATTCTCAATTCGTTATCTCCTTCGATAACCCTTGTTTAAATCGGAGGTCAGAAGCAGGGTTATTAAGATTGCTTGATTAACGATGCCATTTAAGTATTTCCTTACTGTTATGTGTTTTAAGCAGCTTATTCATAAGATGGATGTACCAAATAAACTTCTGCGCTGTTACCTAGGCTATTGAAATGGCTTTAATAAAGCCACTTAGTTATAAATCATCTAATATTATGTCACATATTCTATCACGATTCCCTTGAAATGTTTAGATTTCAAATATTGATAGTCTGAAAGGAATGTTGTTTCCCATAGCAAGTTAATTAAATTTTCTTTATTGCGGCCATCATCACGCCAAGCGTGACGCATACATTAAGACTACATTTATTGAAATAGTAAGTGTATTTAATCGTCTTAGATGTGACAGAAAATGCTAACAGATTCACTGTAAAAAGTCTATCATTTCCAAAAAAACCCATGGTTTTTGAAGCACGTAACAAAAGGAAAAAAAACTTATAATGAAAACCACTTTATGTAGGTAAATTAGTGATTTAAATATACATATTTTATTATACTTATCTAAAAGTCATGTGTTTCCATTTTTCTGCGAAGGCAATAGCACTTTAACTAGTCCTTAATATTAACGCTGACCAAAACTGTCTCCTAAAATTTTACTATTTTTTTTATTAGAGTACATACTTAAATTAAAGTACAAAAGACAGTAGAAAGGCGCTCTAAATTAATAAACGGGCAAAATCCGAACTCTATTGTGATGGAAATGGATTCTAGCCCTCGGCCTAGAAGGTAAGGCTTGCGCCACTACTGTTTAGTCAGTGATCCTTCAGTTTTTTCAGTATCCGCTCACGAACAGCGTATCTACTGTTATCACGTTTCCTTCGTTTGGCAAGGTTAGTTTTTGACATACTTTTCAGGGCGTGTGTACCACTGTATCCTTGAAAGTCATAGCCATTTTTTTAATGTCTCAAAACAATAGCTCTGCATAGGACTGACTTTTACGGCGAGTTTGCGGCAGCCCCTACAATGTAACACAGGGCATAGCTGACTGTGGGGACTATCCACTAGTTGAGAACTTGTCAGATTCTGAGGTCACTTATAACCATTCCTTTAAGGACATACCCCTACCAAAATTTTAGCGTAACTCATTTTCTCCTACTTTTAAGAAGCTTTTTGTTAATTAAACCCATAAAAATAATCTTTGAAGTTTCATCTTTTAAAAAAATGTATTTACTCTATTTTATATTTACAAAAACAAACTTATAACTAAGTCGTTAACAATGTATTCAATGCAGTTCCTCCGTAAGTAATCCTTATCTTAATTTTAGGTTTTGACTAATCGACAGAAAACTTAAGAAACTCAGAATTGGCCGAAAAATCGTTTAGGATTGGTCCATTATTGATTATTTCTGGCAATTATTAATTATTCACGAACTTCTGTTTCTCTAGCGTGCCGTACGGGATAGAGAGGAAGGTTGCTGAAAGTCATTCGCACTGGGAACCGCCTTAAGTAATAACGTAGTTAATAATTTTGATACTTTTAAATGGATCATTGCAGCCTTTATAGGATATAAATAAATATTGATATTTTTAAGTTATTGTAGAGCGGGCCGCTTCCAACCGGCCAATCTGGAAGTCACTAAGGGAGGCCTAATGTTCAGCTGTGAACGTCCTATGATGATGATGATGAGTGTTTGTTTCATCATCCAAACACGCTCAATTCATTAATTCAATTGAAAAATTAAATGGAGAACAGTGAATACATACCAATGAAAAGATTACATTTTAAATAACATTTCTCAACCTGCCAATAAATTAAGGCAATAAAGTTTGCCTTAAGAAACCACTGGTTTTATCAGATTTTAGTAGAAGGCCCTAGAACGCTACCCTGTGGCACTCCAAGCGTACTCGCTTGCCCAATAATGCGGCCTAGATTTATGGACTAAACTGGCACAATAAATACTTGGTATTGTGTGTGAGTTTTG
The DNA here is from genome assembly GCA_963576865.1 of Anania hortulata. Classification (NCBI taxonomy): domain Eukaryota; kingdom Metazoa; phylum Arthropoda; class Insecta; order Lepidoptera; family Crambidae; genus Anania; species Anania hortulata. The sequence continues at coordinate 8,636,937 of OY756412.1, read as the reverse complement.
AAATTAGTGATATTACACCTTCAAAGTGTGATTGTGGCTAACGACGTCCTATGATAGGCTAGTCTTAGGATAGACTTAGAATACAAAGGTAACTTTATTAAATCATGTGGTGTTATTACCACGTCAAAAATGCATATCAACTTTAGTGTCAAATAATAAGCTAGTTTCCTGGGTTTATGATTATTTTATTTAGTCCGTCAGTTAGATTATCAAAAAATATTGGACCCATATTTTGTCTTTTGTCAATCAAACAAAAAATGACGAAGATAAAGCGCATCAAAATGAGCACGTGACGTCACGTCTTGCAAAAGAGTGTCGCAAGGCGTGACGTTACGCGGAACTTTAACGGGCTATATCTACATCATTTTTTGTTTGATTCAGAAAAGAAAAAATACGTGTCCAATATTTTCTGTTAATCCAATTGACGGACTAATTAGATTTTTTTAGGAACTAGCCCATTCTATTTTAATAACATGAAATCTGCCATGCCGTTTGTAAGGCTATTGACTCGAAAATTAAACAAGTAAAAAAACATGACAATGGAAAGACTTAGGGCCAATTTTTCAAAAGCTAGATGACTTTTATCCGTCGAATAAAATTGAAGCTTGACACTTTCTCTATACGAAAACTATCAACATGTCAAACTTATTCTTCAAATAAAAGTTATCTGGGTAATGAGAAACGGCCCTTAATTACCTAACGCACAGAAAAGTGCATTATACTTATGGATTTTATGACTATGTAAACAAACAAATAGAAACAAACATAACTGCAAAGTCCATCCATCTTTGCTTGGCCAATATTGTGAACAGTCTTGACATGTCCATTTACAAAAATATTTGTGTATTCAATTAACAAACTGTTAGAATAAAAAGGATTTTGTTTTAAATTATTAATTACTAAAGTAGGTTATTATTTTTGTGTCTATCGTATTTTAGAGTTAGATTAGTTAATAGTAACTGAAAATATTTTTACTACACTTACATGACCAATAAAAATATCAATACTTTCACTTGAAGTTTCATCAGATATTGAGCAAAACAATGACGATATGACCTACAACTGGTTAGTCTTCGCTATTCATAACACAAGCATTATGAACATATTAATATCAACTGAACATTAAACAATATAGGGGAGATACAGTAGCCTTAGTTATCAGAAACCTCAAAGATGGTACTAAACGCGATGGTACTAAACGCATCTCTCTTAAAATATGCATGCCTTTTTTCTTGCCTTTCTTCGGACAATGGATGACTACAAACATGCACTACAGCGACTAAATTCGCTTAATATAAGCCAAAATAACCTGCCCGACTATCACCATTCACTACCCACGGAGTGCTTTTTACTGGACGGTTTGGGAAGAAAAAAACATTTCTTAAATTACAACAAGCATCAAGTAATCCTAAAAATGCGGTTAAACCCTCAGACGGGCACAAAATCATGTACACTGAAGATCTCTCCATTGAAGCTTTCTCTTGTCTTAAGATTGTGATTCTGTTCCTAACTTCTACAGTCACTGTCTCTGATCTCTATTAGTCGCGACGACGTAGCGAAAAGTGAGCCTACCTTATGACGCTCTTTTATTGATATCGACAAATACTGAACACCTACTTAATTCAAGAATCAATCGGGCGCGTCTCCGCTCTCCAACAAGTGTGTTAAGTGTGAAACATAAGCCATTAGTGTGATTTATATGACGTTTTAATGGAATTTAACATTTCGAATTTCATAATACTGACGTAACGAAAAGAAAAACCTATCTTTTTTTGTGAAATCGTGAAATACTTATTAGGGATCAGAAAAAAAAAGACGCATACATTCAACCTTCATTTTCCTGAGTTTTTAGGGTTCCGTACCTCAAAAGGAAAAACGGAACCATTATAGGATCACTTTATTGTCCGTCTATCTGCCTGTCCGTATATCTGACCCTTTATCTCAGGTATCGAGTTAAAATTATGTACGTAAGTCTAACAGTCCCCTAAAGCTGTGAAAAAATCAAAAAGATGTGAAAATCTGAAACTATACATTTGTAATTACTTAGTGATTAAACTGCCAGACTCGATTTCTATTTATAATATTATGTACCTATTTACGTAACCCTCAATGGGCGAGTCCAACTCGCACTTGTCGGGTTTTTATTTAACTGGGCCCTTTTGTTTTAGAAATGACGGCAGATACAATGCAATCAGCGACCTGTCGAAAAAACCACGATGGATACCTATTATAATACAAGTTACTAGGGCCGATTTTTCTTAACTGGGCTAATCTAGAGCCAATGGAGAATGAGTATTATTACTCCGGTCTTCAAAGGCAAGGGGTCGGTGCAAAAGTGCGGCAACTACCGCGGTATAATAAAGGTCATGTCCCACACCATGAAGTGTAATGTCTCAGAGTGTCAATTTGGGTTTCGTCCTGGCAACGGGACTACCCTGTTTTCGCCCTAAGGACGAGAGATACAGGATGAAGAACACGCCTCTGCACTTGCTCTTTCTTGATCTGCAGAAGGCCTTTGACTGTGTCTGTCTGTAGGTCCGGTATCTACCGGTACAAACCTTTCTAATGAGATAGCATACCTATAGTAAAAGTCAATAATTAAATAAAACTCCAGTTTTGATTGTAAAAGTATATTTCAACTTATAATTTGTATTAAAAAAGGCAATGTCTAGTTAATTTACAAAATTTACAAAGTTTACAAGCAAGAAATAAAATACTGTCGGACGTCCATAACGCACCTGCAACAAACATACATTGATATTAATACAGAGCTAATACAGGGTTTAAAAAAACTGGACTAATCATCAGAAATTTAATGTACTTCGATACGTGGCCTATTACTTCGTCTTCTGCTTCTGCTTGCCTAGTCTCCAGATAAAATAAAAGTACTTCTCAGCAAAATAAAAACAACACGCCAAAACCAGCGTGTTTCCCTGCAAGATCGAATCAGAAATGAGGAGATCCGTAAACGACCAAAAGTCACTGACATAGCCTAACTGATTAGCAAGTTGAAGTGGCGGTGGGCGGGGCACATGGAAGTAGAACTGACGGCCGATGGGGCAGAATGGTTCTAGAATTGATGCCGCGTACCGGCAACCGCAGCGTAGAACGTCCACTCACAAGGTGGACAGACGACTTGGTAAAGGTCGCAGGAAGACGCTGGTCGCAGGAAGTCAATAGGGGAGGCCTATGTTCAGCAGTGGACGTCCTATTGCTGAAATGATGATGATGATAATGATGACAACCAGCCACTAATTGTGGCGGTCGCGTGCGGCTTGTTAAACATTGGAAAGCATCACATACATTGCTCTGATCCTATGTTAAGTAGCCAAAGCATTTGTGTTACAGAAATGTTAAAGAAAGAAACAACGGCGGTACCACAACACCCAGACCCGAGACAAAATAGAAAAGTTTTTTTTCTACATTGACCACCGGGAATCGAATCCAGGACCTCAAGAGATTTCGACACCGAGTCCGGTATGCTCGCCTCTCGGCTACGGAGGTCGCAATCCTACTAATATTATAAATGCGTAAGTTTGTAAGTATGGGTCTATGGATCTTTGTTACTCTTTTACGCAAAAACTACTGAACAAATTTTGATGAAAGTTGGCATACAGATAGACCATGCCCTAGATTAACATGTAGAATACTATTTATCCGAGTAAGGTCAACGCAAACGAAGTCGCAGGCAAAAGCTAATAAATACATAAATACTTACATGTCTAACACAGTAGAAGCAGGTCTTCTAAACATACTGCAGGCCTAACGCCGCTGCGTGGGCCAGCACTGCTTCCGCGGCTTGCCTGGTCTCCAGGTGAGACCGGGCCTGGTTGTACCAGGTCGAAGCTGCTAACCTGGAGGCGCCCTCCAGCGAGCTAACGTAGCGTAGCGCTGCAGCTAAATTGCCTCGTTCTATCCAGTATCTAAAAACGACCGATAGAACTCTGATTGATTTTAATTTTCCGACACCAACTGTATATATATTTTAAATATGATAGATTTAGAAACAGCAAACTGCGATTATACGTATTAGCACCGCCACGGCAATTCAACATGGCGGCTATATCTATGACATTTTAAAATAAAAATACATTGGTGTCGATAAATCGCTATATTACGTCGTATTTTGGTTGTCATGCAGGCACAAATCAAACAGTCTAGTTTACTGCCTATATTTTAAAATCCTAATTTCTGCCCGCGATTTTATCTGCATAGAATTCAAAATTAAGCCAAAGAAGAATGCATAATCATACCCTAAAATTTTGTTAAGAGATTGAATTTTATGATTAAGAATCATCCCTAATTATCCTACGGGAACATACGTAAGAAATAATATAAGGTAATAATATAATATATGGTAAGTGCGGAGAAAGCTCAGCTAAACTATCTAAAATATCAGAGGTGCTTTTAGCTCAATGGCGGCAGCACTTTGGTAGTGACTACTAAAGTTAAGCCACCTACGCCGCGGTTGTGATTGGATGGGTGACCATTCCAACCATATTCAGTGACATTTATTACAAGCATCTCTGTGCTTCGGAACGCACGTTAAAAGTTGGTCCCGGCTAATATCGCTTGATACTAGTCGTCAAGCCTAGTCAGAGGGATTAGGGCGGCTTAATACCATCTGACAGTAAGGTTAAGTCACTGGCCTTACAACACCCCTCCACCGCACCGCACTGGGCCCGCGTGGTGAAGTATGGTCGAAACCACTTCATAGTTGAGGTAGGGCCTGTGCCCTGCAGTGGGACGTATATACAAGACTTTTAGTAAAAATAGTAAGACAATAAATACATCAACACTGATGGCCACGGAATAAGGAATTAATATCCTTGTGTCATAACTTCGTAACACAAGAACCAGACAATGTGTTTTTGCCAGGAGCGTTCTCTAGCACACCCAGACTCGATTTAGAATATATCGTTTTCTTTGATACGTATCAGGAAACGAACAATATCGAATCGAGAATAATGTCTCGTCTTGTGTATAACTTAATAAGGACGGATAGTAATCTAATGTGGCAGTGGGCATAGCACGTAGACTGACGACCGATGGGGCAGAAAGGTTCTGGAATGGAGGCTGCGTACCGGCAAGCGCAGCGTAGGACGTCTACCCCCAAAGTGGACAAACAACCTGGTAAAGTTGCAGGAAGCCGCTGGATGCGGGCCGCATCCAACCAGCCATTCTAGAAGTCACTGGGGGAGGCCTATGTGCAGCAGTGGACGTCCTATGGCTGAAATGATGAACTAGGTAAAATTTCCAATAATCAATATTGGTTCAAGGGCTTAGGCGTGTAAACATAACAAATAGACAGATAGAGTTACTTTCACATTTATAATATTAGTATGGGTAATCTCACCGTGCCCTTTGCAGTAAATCGAAAGTATCTAAGTCTTTGGAAGGCTCCTGCGGCGGTTTATCTGCTTCGGCTTGAGGAATGCTTGATAGCTATAAAAATATGTAAATATTAAATACAATATATATGGTGTTAAACAAAGGGAGACCCAAATTTTAACGGGTGGTTTAGAATCGAGTCTAATACTTTGTTTATATTAAATTCAGTCTGACGCTCCTTACGGCACGATTGCAAATTTTTCGCCATGCAAGATAGCAAATCTTTGGCTTCTAATTGTCCAAAAAAATTTTTTTTTAATGGAATTTATCGAACTTTTTATTTTATTTTAGTCTGAACTACCTTCTATAATTTAGCTCGTACTTTTTTGACAATCTTTTAGGAAATATTGCGTATCATATTCACTGGTTCCTGTATATATGTAATAAGTAAATCTATCCGTTATCTAGTTTGAGGCTAGACAATAAGCGTTAAAAATGCATCTAGGTTACGAAACAAGGAATTAACGTCTTGTAACGAGGTAGGTACACAATAATTTTAAAAAAACTCGTATCCTAAATTGACCCGCCCGGGAATCAAACCCACACTAGCGCTTAATGTCAATCACCGCGTCACTGACCCAAGCAGAAATTTTGCAAAATTAATTAACTCTATGGGGCCAGGGTTGCAGGCAATATCGCGTTTGCAGCGCGTTTCAATTGCGTGAAACGCAAGCGCCTAAAAAGACGTGGGACCCTAAGGTTGTAGGGAGCTGCTAGATGCAAACGACCCATAGCCGCTCGCTGCGTTCATCATCATCTATACGGTCAATCCCGGTTGCGTCCAAAGCCATTGCTTTGGAGCCCAGGGTCCGCTTTCCTTGATTTGCTCCTCCACTTCGCGCGGTCTTGAGCGTATCTAGTTGTGAGATCATTGGCACGCATGTCAGCCCTCACAACGTCAAGCCAGCATTTCTTGGGTCTACCCCTTTTGCCAGGACCTGGCGGTGGCGGCATGGCCAGACATTTGTTTCCTACGTAGCTTGCCGGTTTCCGCAAAACATGGCCGTACCAGCGTAGGCGACTCTCCTGCAGTTTGTCTGCAATATCACGGACACGAAGGTTCCTCACGCGGTCCTTACGCGTGACTCCGCACATCCACCGCAGCATATTCATCTCCGTGACACGCAGCTCCTGCTTGTGTCGCTCAAGTAGCGGCCATGCTTCGCTACCATATAAAAGGACAGGCCTAATAATGGACTTATAGATCTGTCCTTTAAGCTTAACCGGCTCGCTGCGTTCTATGGCGGAAACCTATGTCCAACAATGGACTTCCAAAGACTAATGATGATGAATTAACCTTCATAAAGAGCATCATGGATTGCAACCAGGACAGCAAGAAGACTGGCAGCGGCCCCCCATCTTGCTCCACCAGCGCCACTCTCAAAGCCGCATTCTCCATCTGTCACCACAACTTCTCGGCTATTATTAGCGATGGCAAAAATATTATTTATATAACTGCAACACCTAGACCCGAGATAATAGAGAAAAAAGCATTTCCTACATCGACCCGAACGGGAATCGAACCCGGGACCTCAGTGATGAAGACGTCAAGTCCAGCGTGCTTACCGCTTGGCTACGGAGGTCCTCAAATTAGTACCGAGTAGCTCATTTATAAAACAATTAAATTATCTCTTAATTTTAATTGATTGGTCATAAACGCACTTTAGCGCTTTTTGTGTGGGCCGGCCACATCTGTCACAGAACCGATAAAAGGTGGTTCACGTGGTGGTTCTCGAGTGCATACTACGCCTTGGCAAACGTAGTGTAGGACGCCCCCCAGATCGATGGACCGAAGACCTTAGGAAGATGGCTGTCAGTGGCTGGATGAAAACAGCGGGACTCTTTGGCGCTCTTTGGGGAGGCTTACGTCCAGCAGTAAACTTCAATAGACTGACATGATAATGACGAATGAAGCCGCGTCGAGGGCGCGCCGCACCCGCCCCGCACCTGTACCAAACCCGCGCTGTGTCTCGCGCCTAAAATTAACTTTAACGTAAATACTTACTCTATGATACCTCTCCTTTAGAATGCTTTCCGGCACAACACCATTGGTACGAACCGACTGCGGAATTGACTTGAGAACTGTCTGAACCAATTTGTCATCGTCAGCTGTAAAAATTAAAATAATGTAAAATTGAACCTCTATTTCCCTTGGTCATCGCATCACGCGTGAACGGATTGAACAATTTCGCTAATTCTTTTTTTGCTGTGGTAAATATTGTCAGGAGATCGTTCGTTTTGCTCAGATTTTTTTAATGAATAAACTAACAGCTAGTATGTATGATATAAAATCTTGTGGCGAGATTTAGGTACTCGTATCTTAACGTTCTCCCGGCTGAAATAGGCTATATGATGTCATAATAAAAACAGTATGGCGATTTATATACTCAATAATGTGCGGGCTATCAAAATAAAAGGTTTACAAAAATATGAATAATATATGAACTTTTCGATTACTGATTGTTACAAAAAGTACCTACCTATGAAATCTATCTTTTATATAAAAACTAGCTGTTGCCCGCGACTTCCTTTGCGTGGTATTTAGGGGTATGAAAAATAGATGTTGGCCGATTCTCAGACCTACTCAATATGCTCACAAAATTTCATGAGAATCGGTCAAGCCGTTTCGGAGGAGTACGGGAACGAACATTGTGACACGAGAATTTTATATATAAGATGAATCGCTATTTCCCTTGGTCATCGCATCACGTGTGAACGGATAGAACAATTTGGCTACTTCTTTTTTGTTGTATTAATTATAGTCAGGAGAAGGTTCTTTTAAATGAAAAAATTAAGAAAGTTAGGATTTTTTTCATGAAACACCTCGCGAACGAAGTCGCGGGCAACAGCTACTCAAATATAAAAACACGACTGCCCTAAATATATATATTTTTTAAAACTTTAATTATAGCAGTAACTAAAACTATAAGCTCGCGTAAAATTTTCGTTGCAAATGCAACTAATTTAAATGTATTCACAATGTATTTTTAACTTTTAAATCGGCAGTCGTGCTTATTAATTACCTTTTTTTTTCGAGTTTGTTCAAAAAATTTAGTCCAATGACTTGGCCACTTCTTGTTTTACGATTTCGATGTTGATCCTTAAGTCATTCGTATTAGGGAACACAATCGCCTCCTTCAATATTAAGATTAACTAAGACTATACTACATTGTCGCACCGATTTGACGGATCTGTTGATAGTTCCACACTACATTGTCGCACAAGCTTGACGGATCTGTTGATAATTATATACTACATTGTCGCACCGGCTTGACGGATCTATCGATAATTCTACACTACATAATTCTACACCACATTGTCGCACCAGCTTGACGGACCTATTGATAATTCTACACTACATTGTCGCACCAGCTTGACAGATCTGTTGATAATTCTACACTACATTGTCGCATCAGCTTGACGGATCTGTTGATAATTACTTGAAGCCTTCTCAATAGCCTTCAGTTCCTTGTCCACCTTAACAATGGGGTCCCCCTTCTGAGTGGCAGCCAGGAGAGACGAACCAGCCGCCCACAGCTCTTGTGAACGACGCGAATCGCGTTCTGCTTTCAATCTAGCTATGAAATTCAAAATAATAACAAAATCTTAATAAACGCCGTGCCGTGTGGGGACGGCCGTAAAGAATACACTTTCCCACCGCCAACAGGAGGCGTGTCGTAAGAAGTGACTAATTCCTGTAACACGAGACGGGGAGCAGCGTCTGCGTGCGAAATGTTTTTAAAAACTGCGCTCGCCAACCCGCCTGCCAAGCGTGGCGAGATGTTTGTTTGTTACTCTTTCATGCAAAAACTACTGGACAGATTTTGATAGAATTTGGCATACAGATAGACCATGGCCTGGAATAGCACACTTAGGATCCTTTTATTCGAGTAAGGTCAACACAGACGAAGTCGCAGGCAAAAGGTAGTAATATATACAAATAAATATAGGCCAACATATGGCTCTGATCCTAAAGTAAGTAGCTGATGCACTTAAATTATCGAAATCAGAAACAACGACGTTAACTAACACCCTGACCCAAGATAATGTAGAAAAGTTATTTTTCTACATAGACCGACCGGGAATCAACCCCGGACCTCTTATTTCATTTTATTATACTTTTAATTGTTTGCCACCTGTAAATGTTTTTAGTGTTAATACTTTATTTAAATGAATCAATTTATTACAGTAGTTATGATAATAAACGAAAGGCAAGGTTCTTGTTAAGTTAACCCATAATACTTAAAAGGTCAGCGTCATACATGCAAGAAAAAACTGCGCGTAAAATAAAAATGTTTTTAATATATTATCTCGGGTCTGGGTGTTGTGATACAGCCAGTGTTTAATTTCAACAACACAAATGCTTTACCTACTTACCTTAGGATCAGAGCCATGCACGTGATGTTGTCCAATATAATCTATATATATATAAAACAAAGTCGGGTTAGTTACACCATTTATAAGTCAAGAACGGCTGTATTTCTATAATTTATGATTTTTTAGATGTGTCTCCGTCCCGAATAGCAGTAAACGATTAAAACATCGAAAAATTTACAAAAAAAAACGAGGCGGTACGAAGTTCGCCGGGACAGCTAGTTAAAGATATATTGACGAGGTACCTATGTTGTCAATTTTTAAAACACTCGTATCATAAAAATTAATAAACGTCCGACCCGTTTCTCACTGGGGAGTGAGACTAAAAAACGATTTTGCCAATTTAATCATCATCATCATTTTAGCCGTAGGTCGTCCACTGTTGAACAAAGGCCTCCGCGCAAATACGTCCCGCGTTACGATTTTGGTTTAAAACGTGGCGTTTCGAATTATGAATCATTATTTCTATTTCTTGTATAATTTTTATTTTTTTTCTACATCACACACTTATCTAGCCCCAAACTTAGCAAAACTTAACTATGTTGTAATGCAAACGAATTTCTGGTGATATTGTTACCATTAATTTTGTCTTCGACGATCTTTAGTTTAGCTGCCATTTCGGCAAGCTTTGTCGCGAATGCTTTCTTTTCTGCCGCTACCTTTTCCGCCACCAACTTATTTAATATCACCGACACCTGTAATACAAGTAAGTAGGTAAACTCCACGAAAAGTAGTTTCTTCTTCACGCTCAATCACCGGACAAATTGCATAGCAATACCACGGTTAGATGATAGACGCATTTTTTTCTAATTAGTCTAGTCGACACTAAGTATACCTACCCATATGGTCAACTATCCCAGGTCTTACCTACAGTATGTCCCTTTTTAAAGTGAAATACGAAAGGTTTCACCACAATCCAGAACTGTTTATTGAGTTATTCCAACAATCAAACACAAAAACCTTTGCTACAACTTTGTAAGGAGTTAGGATTCCTGCAGATTCAAGGTGATGCTGGAGCATCAGTCCAGTTTTTGCAATAATTAAAATAACAAGATACCAACATTTTGTATGATTGTTACATATTTAACGCTAATCCTACGCGCAACCCTCATCTTGTGCACTGGACGAGCCGGCGCAAACCAGTTATTAGATATCGCGGCGCATACTATCCATAACGTAGCTCAAACCGCTAGAACTAAAACAGTGTATGCACACACACACACACACACACACACAGACACACACACACACACACACACACACACACACACACACACACACACACACACACACACACACGAAACACGTGCGCGCGCGTGCGTACGCACACGTAGACTTTTTATAGGTACTTGTCCTTAGGCATTAAGAAATCCTCGATCGTAATGCAGAAATGTAAAAACCTGATACTTAATAAATAATTTGAATTTAAATACTTGTCGAGCAGCCAGTGCTCACGCACACTGGCCTCGCGCGCTTGTAGTAGTGTACCTACTTATTAAAACGCGATTGAATGAAGCTTTGCTTTTGTTCTTTTTTACGCGTGTGCTAATACTGTTGGTTTGGAAAAAACATAATCTTTCAGTACAGACTTATCTACTGTTCTATTTTAGATATGTGTTTACCTCTTTCTCCTTCTGTAGCAGCTTATCCTCTAAAGTTTTATCCTGTCCTTGTCGGGCCTTCTGCATAATTCTGGCGTTCATAGCTTTTTGTTCTTCAACCTACAGGGTAGAAAAAACGTTTTAAAAAAAATGTGGTTCTATCTGCCCTTAGAAATAAAACCGTATTTAAACTCATTTAAACTAACTCGTCTTTTGAAATCTTTATCCATCGCGGCTTTTCGCTTCTTGTACTCCGCTTGTATCTCATTGTTTCTCTTCTTCAAGTCTTTCGGATCTTGCGACAGGGCTAGGAACCATTTTAAACATTAGGCCAAAGACAAGTGGCTTGACAACGCCACTTGACTAGAAGAATAGAATGACAATGTATGGAATTGACATGAGCTATTTAAACATCACGTGATTAGGCTGGAGTAACACTACGTGCCGTGGGGACGGCCTTAAAGAATACACGTCCCCGCTAACAGGAGGCGTGTCATTGGGGGAGGCCTATGTTCAGCAGTGGACGTCCTTGGCTGAAATATGATGATGAACACTATGTGAAAATGCTGTCGCGGTCTTTCCATCGATATATTTCATAGCGTTCTGTATAGTTAACTTCAGAACGGACTCTTGCCTCGTTTCTTGCTTGACGTATGCGTGTCAAACATGGAAATTCACCAGCAAAATAAAAAATAAAATAAATACATGCCAGCGAGGAATGGAGTGCATTATGTTACATTAAGGGGGGATCGTTCTTGAACGGCTGACTTGTCAGCCCGCTAAATGGCACTAAATTGTATTATCTGTCACTTTTTTTTTAAATTTATAGCGCTCAGTAATTTTTTCCTTCGAAATACAAGGGGTGCCTTTTATTGATTTTGTCGTTTGAAGAAACAAACACAACTAGAACTCTCGTGCTTTTTATTGTTTTTTAAAGTATTCACCACGTAGTTTAATACAGTTTTTCATTCGCTCGAACCAGTTATATATCACTTGTTCCACTCCAAAGAGAGCGTTCCAATATGGCCGACTTGAAAGCGTCGACAGCTTGGAGAAGCATGTGCTGTATGATGAAGCTATGCTTACGTGCTGACGCTTACGCGTCAAAAACTATCAATAGTGTCGAGTCGATAGTATCGATAATATTGATAGTTTTTGTGTTAAGCTTAACAATACTATCGATAGTATCGATACCATTAAAAGTTTAATTACTATTATCGTATAAATCGACGGATCCGTCGATTTATAGGCTAGAGGTTAGGTAAAATAGCTAATTTCCATAGATATGTCAAATTTATTTGTTCTACTTACTTTCGAGTGCACGATCGATCCGATCTGTCATACCAGGTGCTGCTATACTTAGTTCGTTTCGCAGTTTGTTAACCTAAACGCAAGAATATCTGATTAATATAGAATGGTCAAGTATTAGAACGGTGTGTATCAAAGAGGAGTTTGGCTGTAAGTATTTCTGTAACAATCAGACCAATTATCTAGCCCCGAACTAAGCAAAGCTCACTACGGCAACTAAATAACTGATAACATACTTAAAATACAGTTAAAAATACTCATGACTACGGTACAAATGCATTGCCTATGCCTACATACTAAATCCCGTGGTAACCCTTCGGTTCACCTCCTCATCCACCTACAAGAGGATGGATCATCGTGTGTCATTATCAACAATAATTATTCTGTTGATGGTGTGTATCAACATTTGATTATCACAATCGCCTACTAAGCGACGCGAGTGTGGGGGGTATATTTGAACTCAAAATCTGTAGTGGTTACGTCTATACAATTTTTTCGGCTTAATCACTCCGGCGACCTTCGTGGCCGCAGCAAATAGCCTAATGAGCGTCAACGCAAGTCATCAGCGTAAAGAAATAATACCGAATCAAATCAGACTCACAAATCTAACATTTTGGAAGAGTAGCAAGTCCGGATCCCCGTGTAAGACCGGTTTCGGGGCGTCAAATTGCAGTCCAGGGAACAGCATTTGGTTCTCCTCAATACACTTCAGCACCAACTCTTCAACCTAGAGAAAAGCCAAAGCAAAAGGTGTGCAAAATCCCAAAATAAAATATGACACCACAGTGGAGAGGAGAGAAAAGCACAGTTCTCATACAAATGACAATCAAAACTAAGTCTGCTAGTGTCCGCTCTCCTCTCCGCTATGGTGAAAACGGATCCTTAGCGCCACGCGCTTGCCCCGCCTACTACCAATGTCCGCCAACTAATAACTCTAAAGGCATACGTAATCGAGAAACAATAGAAATCCATTGTTATGCCGACAAGTTAATATGATTACTGATTCTGTGCTCTTTATAAATGCACATAGTATTTATTATAAAGAGCACAGAATTATTAAGTATCGATAGTGTTATACAGGGCTAGTATCGATAGTATCAAAAGTATTAGCCTATCAGAGCTAATACTTTTGAAACAATATCGATAGTGCTATCGATCGATAGTAATTAAGGTATTATTACTTCAATACTATTGATACTATCGATATTTTAACTAGTTTTCAAGGTCAACTATCGATAGTTTCGCTGTCGATAGTTGGGCATACTTAATTTCAAACGTGTGTCAGAACTCAGACCTGCGTCAAACATATACTTACAATATTATGTAAATGAACTCATTCATAGTTTTGATAATTACGTGGATGGGTTAATAAGAACAGTCACGCTGGCGCCATCTGAGATAAGCTTTGCGCGTGCTTCGCCATTAAAAGGGCCTTACAATGATTTAAATCGATAGTTGGAAGCAGGTCAAAAATGACTTCCATCCCACAATTGATTACTTGGTTAGGCAGCTTTGAATTACTTAAACCTAATCTAACCCTGTTAACTTGATCATCCATCGCAAGAGCCTTGAAGTTTTCCCATTCGAACTCCCTGCTTATTTCCGAGATCTTAAGCCGAATGTTTGATATTACACACTTCAATATGTCTAATTCGTCCTCCGGTGCTTGCACTCCTCCACACTCAACATAGCGGACTAGCTCATCTAGACAAGTTTTAGTTTCGTGTAGGTAAATCAATTTTACTTTATCAATCTGGCGACCTCCGTAACCGAGAGGCGAGCATACCGGACTTGGTGTCGCTATCCCTGAGGTCCCGGGTTCGATTCCCGGTCGGTGTATGTAGGAAAATATTATTTCTATATTGTCTCGGGTCTGGATGTTGTGTTACGGTCGTTGTTTCTGATTTTTGTAACACAAGTGCTTAGGCAACTTATCATAGGATCAGAGCAATGTATGTGATGAAACAAATTAATTGGGTTTAGTAAGGAAGATGAAGGGACTGGATCCTGGGCTATTGATGGAGACTACCAGTCACCTGCCAGGTTCATAGTCTTATTATTATTATTACTTCTCGATACGCCTTGAACGCAAAGGGTCCCGAGTTGGATTCCCGTTCGGGTCAATTCAGAAAACGATCTTTTTTAAATTGGCTCTTCTGGGTGTGCAGTGTGCAGGGTGGGAGACGCAGCTGGCAAAATTAATTGTTTTTACTTATCGATAGGAGAATAATACAGTATGTTAATTTAAGAAAGGCAATCCCGCGAACCCGTAATATATAGCGTCCATACACAAAAAAAATCCAATACTTAATAAACGTACACAATTTCATCTAAATCGGTTCAGCTTTCACTAGAAAAAGTAGCCTATTTCCTTTCCCAAGCTAGTCTTTCTCTGTACCAAATATCATCAAAATCAGTTCAGTAGTTTAGGCATGATAGGACAGACAGAAAGCTTAGTCAGTTACTTTTGCGTTTATAATATTAGTTGGGGGGAGTAGAATCAGGAATATTATTATGTTAAATTAATGTGATATTTATAAATTACCAACTAGGTGGACAGACGACCTGGTAAAGGTTGCAGGAAGCCGCTGGATGCAGGCCGCTTCAAACCGGCCAATCTGGAAGTCACTGGGGAGGCCTATGTTCAGAAGTGGACTTCCTAAGACTGAAATGATGATGATGATGATTAATCTGATATTTTACCCATTTTCCCTCCAGCTGTAGTGATATTTTCCAAGGACTGTCGAATCAAATCCTTACGTTCTGCCTTCGATTCATGCAGTTCTTTTAGCTTTGTCATACAGAAGTCTGACATAGTTTCTTCTGTCAACTGAAATGTTAAGTAGGTCAAAAGTTATTATGGTATTCAATTTTATGTATTTAGGAACACACAAATATTGGACTCGAATGACCACTGAATGTGAAATCATAAATAATGTCATAAGTATTAATATTGTTATGAAGCTCATCGTCAGCAGTAGATATTGAATCATCTTGTTATTGTCTTTTTCCTGTAAAAAGACTGACAAAGTAGACTGAGTGTCTTGCGCCGTTCCTTCTCATCACCAGCCGATATGTATCCCGAACCGAGGGTAGTGAAGGAAGAAGGAGTGGCAGTTGCCCACTTTATTTTTTATATGATTTTAACTTGATACCTCGACGCGATTCTGGTTGAACGGGGTCGTGACAGGCAGGCAGACAGAGAAACAGACTGACAGATAGACATTACAGGCAGATGGACAACAAAGTGATCCTATAGGTGTTTCTTTATTCCTTTTGAGGTAAGAAACCCTAAAAATCAGGCTTAAGGCAAGTATAGAACGTTAACTAGCATGTGGTTTCAAAAGCTTACTACTTAAGCCAAAATTGTGTTTTTTTGGTAAATATGCTAAGAATTATTCTTTTTAATCAAACAATTATTGCGTCCAGGCGAAAAATTATTATATTTCCCAATATTCGCTAGCAAAAGACGCACCGACTGTCGCAACAGCCACGTTTCATCGGTTCGTACTATACGCGTCAAGTCGCTAATTAAGGGTCACTATTCGCCATAATGTTAACCTACTAGTAGATACGCGCGGTGAAGCGCGGTGAAAGTGATCAAACATTACACATACCTTGTTATAATAAATACACGCATCCCTAGCAGTGATATAGTTGTTGACTAACTCTTCTCCCAGTTCCTTAAGGCACACCTCAACATCGCAAATGCCTTTATTGATCGCATCGCATTTGGTTTTTTCTTGAGTTTCTATATTGATAAAATACTTGATTCTATTTTAAATTTAACCCATTTTTGCACTCAAACAATAACGCATCTAAAAGACTTCGAACTTTTTTGTATGGACCCTAGCATACCTCAAGTTGCAAGTAACTTATAATAACGTTAACCTATGAAACATTAAAACAACGTTAATCGAAAGAAGACGATTACAAACAACAAATACTCTTTGACAAAATGTCGTAAATGATATAAGTAGTTACTTTGTTCAGAATTTAAATTTGATTATGTATAAATTATTCCTATGTCATAACTTTACCTTTGCCTTTGTCACTCTGGCATCCCTCTTTGGTTTTGCTTTCCTTTTGTGGGGGAGGAGCTGCAATAAAAAACAAAAACAAATGTACAATAAACGCGTCAATTTTTTTACACACGTACGTGTGTAATACCCTACAAGTGTTTCAGAACCTAATTTACCATGGTAAGGCCTTCCCTAACAAAGGACTTAAAAATCTAATATATTTAGACAGTTTCACAGTTACAACATTGTATATTTGGGATCTTGCTAAGGGATAAAATCAGAAACGAGGTCATCCGGCAGAAGACCAAAACAGTGGACATAGTCCAAAAATAAAGCAAGATAAAGTGGCAGTGGGTCGGCCACATCTGTCGCTGAACCGATGAAAGATGGAGTAAACGGGTTCTCGAGTGGAGATCACGCCACGTCAAACGTAGTATTGGTCGCCCCCCAGATCGATGACCGGCATGTCAATAATGTCGTCTCCAAGGCAGAACGTCTGCGTAAAGCACTGTCGCGAAAAAAAGGCTACATGAATATTTCTACTTATTTAAGAAGCGTGAAATTTACTTGTAAGTACGTGCTCGCCGCTTTCTTCCAGAAAAATAGAGACAGAAAATTGCTATGAGTGTTTATGAAGTTTCAACACCCACACCTCGCCTCTATATACTTGTTCCTGTTTTTGCAACATTTTTCGTTGATGCTCCGCTCTATTGGTCGTAGCGTGATGAAATATAGCCTAAAATCTTCCGCGATAAATGGAACACCAGAATAGAATGGAATATCCAACACAAAAAGATTTTTTCAATTCGAACCAGTAGTTCCTGAGATTAGCACGTTCAACTAAACAAACAAACTCTTCTACTTTTTAATATAGTATAAAGTCATATCGGGGTTTTAGGTTCGCGAAGTTGCCTTAATTAAAATTTGACGACCATCTCGTTTAGTGATTCGTGCTTCGAACTACAAAGCCAGGCGGTAGCCGGTTTAAATTTTGTTCATTTATATTTAACCCTTTGAGAGCTACCGTTGCGTGCGCTGCGTAAACGGTTAAGGTAACGCAAAAAGCATGTATGACGGAATTATACCTATCCCTTTGAAAGTTCTAAAAAAAGTCTGTGACAGCAATATCTATATTTTATGGTTGACTAACCTTTAACCTTTTTTATGATCAAATTTGTTCTAAAATAATGCATTATTTGGTCGTTGATAACGGCTTTATTAAGGGACAGTGACAGATCGAACTTCACGAACGCGGAGCCGCGGGCGGAAGCTAGTTCATTTATAAATGCGGATTTCTGGTAACATATAAAAACTATAGAAAACCTTCTTCAATAGGCTTGACATTTTCTCCGTCCAAAGAGCATTGCTTCGGCTTCGTATCATCGAAGTAACTATTCATGTACTTCTTTATGTCTCCGGCACATAGTTCAGCGAACTCCTTATATGACATGTTTTCCTCGTAAGCTATCGCTATGAAGTCATCGAACCACGGTGCGTGAAGGCTAAGCCAGTCGCGCAGTTCAGGAGATTTCCTGGGAATAAATACTTACGTTTTAGATCAGGGGTCAACAATTGGCGGACCGCGGTTTGGATAATAGATATTGTTGCAAATATTTAACTGTTAGTTATGATGAGAGCTAAAAATATTTAAGTTTTTGTTTGTGCAATTACATGCTAGATAAAAGTACCTAATATCTAAGATAACATAACATTTCGTGGGTAATTCGTTCATGGGAAAATGTATTCGCTTTTTTAACAAACTAATTACCACAGTCTATTGCTGAACTGCCTATATATACATTTTAATCGCATGTCAAGATGATTTTAATGAAAAAACGTTATAACACTGTAAACGACTATTTTAATAATAAAAATGTATGGAATTAAATCCTGTCATGCTCGCACAGTACACTTTATCTTGTAATGTACCTAAACACACTATTTAAAAAGAGGCTGACAATAGTGACCAAGTTTCTTGCGCTGCGCTGCTTCTTCTCGGCGCTAGTCCACAATATTGTCCCGAAGCAGTGGTAGGGTAAAAAAAAATATTGGGACGTTAAAAGAGCTTAATTTGGGCCTATTTCCAGAAATAAATTGGTTTTTATTGTTTTTTTACAACTACCATGTAATTGCAAAACATAAGTTTTAATACTTAGGTAGGTGCTTCATAGTAGAAGTTAATTCTTGCGGCATATTAACAATCGCAAACCAACCCCTGACTCCAATCTTCAAAAACCAATATTTCTGATATTGGTACCAACCTATACTACCAACGAAGCTAAGTTTACCTACATCATAAAGACAGACAAAGAAAGTAGTACCTACAAATTGCAGACTTAATGCCAAAAGCATTTCTCTACTATCCCATGGTGTAAGGTGTCGTTAGGCAGGTCGTTAAAAAATATTGTGGGTCTGTACATAAGATTCAGAGATTTGTTTTATTTAAAAAAATAAAACTTTGCCGCGTAACAATTTTTCAAATGTTTTTCATTTCCGTAACAGGATAATGGTTCTAAATTAGCCTATATATACGATTTGAATACAGGGTGTACAAAAGAATAGGACCTTCCTTAAAACTACGTAATCAGCTGCTCTTAAGCAACAACTTTTACGATGGGAGCAACATCGAAGTTTTTTTCCTGATTTCGATGTTGCTCTTATACAAAACTTGTTGTATTTGAGCATCTGATCACGTGGTTTTAAGGCGTGTCCTATTCTTTTGTACACCTTGTATACCTAATAGTTCGTTTTATTGAAGTACCTATTTTTTTTTCTTCTAAATCAAACGTCCACTTACTTGGCATAGTAAGCGAAACCTCCTGCTAAAACGAGCACGGCTAGAGCGCTCCTCCATACCGCGCGATAATCCTTGGGCGGCGGCGGCGGGGGCGGCAAGGGGTGGACACAAGTGTCCCGCTCGGTCGGGTTCACATACTTCAGCTGGGGCCCGCACCGACTTACTGACTTTAGTTGATACTCAATAGCTGGCCGGCAATACTATCACCAGATAAGCGATTATTATTCTCTGTGCAAAGAAACTTCTAGCATTTCACTAGTGCGTGTTGCGCCCCAGAAGTAGCGGTGTTATAAAAGTGATCGTTCATCATCATCATTTCAGCCATAGGACGTCCACTGCTGAACATAGGCCTCCCTCAATGACTTTCATTGAGAGGAGATTGCCAATACTCGCCACGCTTGGCAAGGGGGTTGGCGATCGCAGTTTTTTATAACATTTTGCACGCAGACGCTGCTGCCCGTCTCGTGCTACAGGAATTAGTCGACTCTTACGACCCGCCTCTCGTTGGCGGTAGGGAAGTGTATTCTTTACGGCCGTCCATAAACGGCACACGGATCGTTAGAACTAGTGTAAACACGACCAGAGACGTTCTGATAGCAGATTTACCTTTTTTGAATACCTAGTAACTTTGTTTAGAGGTTCACATAATATACGAACCAGGAAGGTAAGGAAATATTAAGTACTATATAAACAGGTAGGTAGATAAAGTTTTTATTTAGAATCAGAGCCAACAACAACTGCGGTCCTGACTTCGCCCCCTTTCTCTCTCTCTCTTTCGAGTCGAGAGACTTCTCTGTCTGTCCGTGTTGAGAATTATTGTTGGAAACATGTAAATGTGATCATTAATAACTTTTATTTTTAATTTAAATATCATCTGAATTAGCAGATTGCTTAGAGATACCAAGACAATGAAATTTGCTGTCTGTCACACTCGTGGATTCACCGAAAAATCACAAGTGTCTCACGAAGTATCTTCTCGCCAGCAGCTGCTTGCGTTTACATCTAGAAGTGCGGCTTTACAAGTCTTCTAATGTAGATAAATTAAGGATATTATAATTAATTAAAAACGTTCCAAAAAACTATAAGTAGGGATGTATGCGTAAAGTACCTTATAGTTTGTCAGGAATAAATAAGAAACTGACATTTCTTTTCTACTTCTTACTTTGCCATACTTACCAAAATAGACTTGCTACTCAAAATATGTGACGTTACTCTGTACATCTTGCTTGTAAATAATTTATTCTTCAATATTTATGAGCATTCTTGTAGTTTCTTGTAGTTAGTTGTACAGACCCAATACACACTTTTTTAATTGACAACTGCTAAAAATATATCAAAAAGTGTTTAGTTGCGTCAGTCGGAATCATGCCAGCATCGAAATGTAGAAAAAGAGGATTTAAACATTTTGTATCTACCCATTGACATGTAGTAAAAAGATATAATCTTCTCTAACAATCTCTGTACGAAGCATGGGTATAAATAAGTAGTCATGAAGTGATTAGATAAATTAGTATACCGAAAGGAATCCTTAAGGCTTCCTTAGACACTGACACGTTTTTTTTTCTTGACATCTTAAGAAGAAAATGATGTTTTTCTATAAGTGAGGAAGTTATTAAAAACTGGGGCGTTAACGATCAGACGTTAGTTTGAACACACCCAAATACCTACACATTCTAAGAAATTCAGTGTTAAAACATTATTTTACTTGACTAAGTCAGTAAAATAGAGCCCTTGATACCTACTGCCTATTTTTATAAAATCACTATTTTGAATAGTTGTAACTTGTATGCGACCCTTTCAACTTACGATCTTTACAATAACTTATTTAAATTCCGCCCTGACTTACTACTTGGTCACCCTATTTAGCAAAAGACAATCATCTAGTTCAGTGGTTCACAAACTTATTTTGTCTACCGCCCACTTTGAAGATAATTTATTTTTCAACGCCCCCAATTTTACGCTCCCCTAAACAAATACAACACCCTTAATTTATTCTGGGCCCCTTACCGCACCCGTCTAGGCCTTCAGAGCCCACAAGGGGGCGTTATCGCCCACTTTTAGAAAGACTGATCTAGTTGGTTATCACGGTGGGCATATTTTTTTCGCACACTGCTCAATCCGGTTAGGGTACTATATCCATGTTACGAAGCATGGGTATAGTACCCTAACTACATATATCCATTGTATGGTACTTATATTTGGTAAGGCTGTGCGTACCTAGATAATGGGCGTTTTGTAGACGATTAGACTTTAGTACATAAATAAAACAAAAAGTTCGAAATAAAAATCATCTTTTAATTTAAATTACATTACAATATATTTACATAAGTTACTAAAATTAAACCTTCGCATAGTATCGCTGGCACCGTAATTTATACTAGTCTGACTGGACAGGAGTAAATGCGGACACCTTTGTGCAAAGGAACGAAACAGGGAATAACAATTTTTACACGCATTTCGACTACAGTTTGTGTGGATTTCTTATATAGATTTTCGATCTATGCCTATTTTTTTACACTCCAGATACCCTTTAACCTTATCAAGAACACGTATTACTAATACAACTCCTTAAAAATGGTCTTAATTCAATTTACTTAAGAATGATGTGTCCGGAGTTGTATTTGTAACATAGTGAGCTCCTTACTCTAAAGCCTTGTTGAATATATTAATAACAACGCAAAAGTTATACAAAAATAAAATCGGAGACCCTAAAGGATCTATATTATAAACTTCTACAACGAAAATTAAACAAAAAAGTACAATAACGGCTAATAAACCTACTATGAAACGTCAAATTCCTCGATTGGTATTATACTATATTCCTTCGACTTAAAGTTAAAAATCGATTAAGAAAATTTGACATTCGGTGGTATGTTAAGAAGCTGTTATTTGTAGCAAACAACTAACTGGAGTCACGTATTGAATTTTTACGTAAACAGTGCAAGGTTTCAGAGCAAGGAGTAGTCTTTTCATAACGATTTCTTTATCAAATCGATGTTGGTAACAAAAACACATACATCTTTTTTTCTCGACAGCTGATCTAAAGACATACAAGACCTGAGTGCACAGTCAAAACACAAGTTTTCGCCATAATAAGAAGACTATTCGACTTGCCAGAGCCAAATACTAGACAAAGTAAACTCGTTTTGAAGCGATTCCAGAGAAGTGTCTAATCGAAATGTCACTTTCATACAAACCATTCTGCTAGGGAATAATATAATCGAATGATACTTTGTCTAGTGCCATCATTTCTCAACCGGTTGAATTCAATAAAGCATTTCAATCTTACTACCCTTGAGAAAGGTCTATAGCGGTGCAACTTTTTGATTTATTAATTGTGGAAAATAACAATAACGCATTGTTTTAAACAGGTTGAGAACGGCTGGACTCCAGCCTCTTAAAGAAAAATAATTGGCTAGGTTTAAAAAGTGCCTCAATATTATACAACCAATTAGAAATTATGTCATTATTACTGACATACAGTTCCCATTGTTTAGGTAGTCTGGTTAAAACCTAGTTTATTTTTAAAATAAGGGGGATATGACTACATGGCGTCATGGTCATGGCGACTGAGGCTGTGTGATAATTACTAATATCAGCCAACAAGCATTTCATTTTAAGCACTTAAACGTCATTTTCACTCTCAACTCAACAACTCAACTCATAAATCGAGAACTTCCCTAAACCTGGTTTTAATTCATTTCTAATTTAAAATAATGCATTGTGTATAACAAAGCCAATTAGATGACACATGTTAAAATTCTTTACTTCTCGTACTAAATTCTTTGAAACTGTTACGGTATTTTAAGTTGATAGATGATGATTTAATCTAGATTTAGAAGAGGAGAGGTGCAAGTGGCCAATCAGGCACTCAGTAGTGCAGCCTAGGATGTAACACTGTCGACACTATACGGCCTTATTTCACGACGAAATTTCGATAGAATCTTTTTCGTTTCTAGTGAAATAGGCCTTGAACAATAATAGTCAACTAATAAATTAACTACAGACATTTGCCAAGTCATTTGTGAAGGTATTTCTTTAGCAGCATTGGTTTTAACGGCAGTGTTTTAACACTTAATTATTGAGGGATATTATAAACTGTTTTCTAAACTGATAGCTAGGTTTATACCTACAGTACATATTGGTGAATATAACTGCCATCATCATAATGTTATTATCAATAAATAATTAACATTTCTACAGAGTAAAATGCAACTAAAATCCTCTAGAAAATATGAATTATTGTCATAAGCTTAACGCAGATTTTAAACGACAAAATGTTAAGACAATCATAGGCGAACTAACTTGCTTTGTCGTAAGGCCCTATTAATTTTATTTTTTGGCGATATAACATAATTTAAACGGATTTTATTATGATACAACTAAAATCATTCATTGCTAAGGGAATCCATTCAAATATATTCTTACAAATATAGTTTCTGCCGTTTGTCAAATCACAAGATTTTTTGGACGACATCGTATCTAGCTAAGTAGCGTCAACGCCTCTGTAAAACGAGGTAATTAATTAGCAACTTAGATTAATGACACATAGATACGTAATCCGCGCGCAAAATTTATAGCTACTAAATCCACTCCGCTCCGAACGAATGAAAATCGTAGGCATTGTTTTTATCGAATCTTTCCCGGTTTTGGGGAAAACTACTAAACTATTTTATAGTGTGCGTTTGCACAAAAAACTAATTTATTGTTTCAATTTCGTATTCGCTGTAGGTACCGAACTCTCATTTTTATGTGTCAGCATTCAAAGATTAGCAAGTATTATCCCACTAGAGGCAGTGTTTTTTTTTTAAAGTAAAAATATAATCCTTGATATAAGTGTTACGTATATTTGACTCTGCTGTTATTCCTGAATCTAAGTAGAAAACACGATTTAAATTTAGAAAAAAAACTGTGTATAGACCAATGGCTAAAGAATACCAGTCACGGGTTGTTCTTACAAATACAGCAGACCGCTGGCCGAGGCGTGGGCCATGACCGCCTCGGCCGCTTGCCGGATCTCTAGGTGGCTGCGGGCCGCGTCGGCCCACGTGCTAGCGGCGGCGCGCGGCGCGCCCTGCAGGAGGTTGACGTAGCGTAGCGCCGCGCTTATGTTGCCGCGGTTCATGTGGAATCTGGAGCACAGAATACCTAATAGTAATACCGTACAGAAGACTCACTTCCTAACAAAAGTCAGGTTTAGGTATAAAAATATACCTAGACTCGCCAGAGCTACCCGCCTGCAAGCAAAATTGAAACTTAAAACCGCGCGCGAACCACGAATTTTCTTTGCGCGCCCCAGTTTTATGACCGAGCTGCGAACGACGGCACGGGGTTGTCACTTGAGAAGTTTTTGTACCTAGATGATTTATTAGTTTTACGATTAAAATAAGTAGATTAAGCATTACAAACGTTGATTCTGTAAACATATAAATTCCATCTGAATGTCGTGTGTTCGATTCCTACGGGTGTAGGTATCACTTTGTAAACATTATCCTATCCTATTAATATTGTTTCTGGGCTAATATAACTAATTAAGGATTTTTATTTTAACTATTACTACTTATTATGGACATGGAATTAAAGAAGAATAAATATTTCAATATGGTGTGAAATTTAACAAAATGTTAGCTCTGATTCACTATTCGTTTTATTCAGATAACCGGTAAACCAACAACATCTTTTATACGCATTATTATATTGACGTTTAGGCTAGGAAGAAGACATTGCGAGTCAATTTGCAAAAGCAAAAAATAAAATCAAGTATGCGCTCTCGCAAAGTGACCGCGACTGTCGTGCGAGCCGACGAGCGACAGCCCACTGGCATACGCCGCTTCGGGCGGCGCGCTGGCCGAATATACCTAAACTGCGGAGTGACACCCCCCTGTCTGGAGTTAGGAATTCATGGATCATCATCATCATCATCATTTCAGCCATAGGACGTCTACTGCTGAACATAGGCCTCCCCCACTGACTTCCAGATTGGCCGGTTAGAAGCGGCCTGCATCCAGCGTCTTCCTGGAAACCTTACCAGGTCGTCTGACCACCTTGTGATTGGACGTTCTACGCTTACGTTACTTCCTTACGCTTACGTTCTTACGCTACGTCCATGGACGTCGACCGCTGAACACAGGCCTCCCCCGATGACTTTCATCGGGGGGGATTGCCAATACTCGCCACGCTTGGCAGGCGGGTTGGCAAGCGCAATTTTTTATAACAATTCGCACGCAGACGCTGCTTCCCATCTCGTGCTACAGGAATTAGTCGCATCTTACGACATGCCTCCTGTTGGCGGTGGGGAAGAGTATTCTTTACGGCCGTCCCCACACGGCAGACACGGTATAGGGATGTAATGGTCTATAAGATAAGGTCCGAAGTGAGGATCATTCTTGAAGTATCCTTTTTACACGTTATAACCACATGCTCGAAAAAGGTCTCAGAGAGCGAGAGATGTATATCCGTTTCACGTGATTCCCTTTGAGGCCGTTTTATGTGTGTAACAAAGTTCAACTATATTTCAGAATAATAATATGGATGTGCCCATAAAGTTGAACAAGTTTGACAAATAAAACGAAATAAATTTCTTTTTGTCCCAAAAATTGTGACAATAGATCTTAAAAACTTGTATCAGCAATAGTACCATGATTTAAAAAAAAACGATGCATTTAATTTTAGAATAAAAGGATTTCAATATAAAAATATAATTCCACATACCTCGCCCTCTGTATGATATCAAATGTGTCCAGCTTCGTGAAGTCTGTGGGTTTGTTGTTCAATTCATCTTCGGGGATTTCTGTTACCTGCAATCAAACATAGAACATACAATCTATGCAGAATGGTATCCTGGTAAAGACGTCGTACAGGGTCACCTCTCACTTATTTTATATAGTATGTGAGTGAGAGGTAAACAGTGAAAATAACGCTTATTTGATATGTGAAGTAAAATATAACCTATGTTAAATCCAAAATAGTTTGTATAATTTTCACTTGAAAATAGTATTTTGTTATTTGTTCCACTCAAACTTGCGTGCGTGTATGTGTTCTGCCGTGTCTGTAAATAAAAACATGCCGAAGCCTACGGTCGTAGATCAAATATGAATGTGTAAGTGCAGAAATGCAGTTTTTTTTTTCTACATGTGGCAAATAAGATTTATTAATTACTTTCTTCTTTATCTATTCGCTATGTGCAAAGTGGGTGGTGGGGGGCGTCAAATCGATCGCAGCACGCAATCTGGCAGAAATGTGAAATAACTCTGGACTGTCATGTGTCAAATTGCTATATTTCCATAGAAATTCCATACTTACGTTAATAAGTATTTTTAAGTTAAAACGTTATAATTCGCGATATGGGTCACAGTACGTGTTGTGTTATAAAGTGTAGAAATAATGGGAAAAACAGTTCGTGCACGTTCTATTCGTTTCCAACACCAAGATGGAAATTGAAGCAAAGTAATAAATGGATAGCTGCCGTGCAAAGAAAAAAGTTTGTGGGGAATTTGTGTCACAGACGTTTGAGTTATGATCACAGCTCTTATTAAGTAGCTTTGTCCGTTGGTTTTAAGCTCTTCAAAGTCTCTCACATGCTGTGCTAATACTATTTTTTCCCCTTTTTGGACAGTTTGAGGTTGGAAAGTTTTATCATGTTGTATCGATTCAAATCCCGTACGTATTATAACATTCATATTTTAGTTAGAGTAAGAAAATTACTTATTATAATATGCACAAACTTTTTACATATTTTCATCTAATTTCGAAGAAAAACAATCCGAAAATCATTCTTTAACCATTTAGTTGCCATAATTTAAGAGATCTTAAGTCCACAATACTTGTGGTCACTAGGGGCGCTGTCATCGCGCACAGCGAATACGGTCAATTTCGGTTGCGTCCAAAGCCATTGCTTTGGAGCCTAGGGTCCGCTTTCCTTGATTTACTCCTCCACTTCGCAGGGTCTTGAGCGTCTCTAGTTATGAGATCACTTCTATTTATTAATTAGTTAATATTAAAAAAAAAAACACTTCAAATCACTTTACAAGCCCAATTTTCATCACATTATTTATTTAAGCACTGTATTATTTAAAATAAAATGTGAATGTTTCTTTCCAAAAGTAATTGCGCCTTTGGTATATAATAAGTACCTTCAGGAAGAGCAGTTTGGACTGCAGCCAGGAAAGGAAGTAGACCGGCAGAGTAGCGCCTTCACGGCCGATCAGGGCAACTTTCACCGCAGTCTTCTCCATCTAAAACAATCATTCTTTTGGTTAAAATTCACAGGGTAAACCTCTTTGAAGTGATTCAATGTGCAATAAATATAACTCAAAATATTGATACTAAATGAATGAAATATGAATAATCATGGCATATGTACAAATATAAAACAAAGTCGGGTTAGTTACACCATTTATGAGTCAAGAACAGCTGGAGCGATTTTTATGATCTTTGATTTGTTGAATTCGTCTCGGCCCCGAATAGCAGAATAACTATTAAATGAAACTGAAAAGTTACCAAAAAAAATTAGGAGGCGGTACGAAGTTCGGCGGGACAGCTAGTATTTAAATAAAAATGAATTTCTATTACCCTTGATCATCGCATCTCGCGTGAACGGATGGAACAATTTCGCTAATTCTTTTTTGTTGTGGTAATTATTGTCACGAGAAGGTTCTTAAGAAAGAAGAAATTAAGGTTGCGCAGAGAATCTATAATGAATAAACTAAAGACCACACGAACGAAAATCGCGGGCAACAGCTAGTTAATTATAATTATACATAAGTTAAATGATAAAAACCAATAAAAAACCAATAAAACCAATTTATTTCTGTAAATAGGCCTAAATTAAGCTCTTTTACACGTCCCAATATATTTTTTTACCCTACCACTGCTTCGGGACAATATAGTGGGCTAGTGCCGAGAAGAAGCAGCGCAAGAAACTCGGTCACTATTGTCAGCCTCTTTTTAAATAGTGTGTTTACATTACAAGATAAAATGAACCTGTGCGAGCACGGCAGTATTTAATTCCATACATTTTTATCATTTAAATAGTCATTTACAGTGTAATAACCTTTTTTCATTAAAATCATCTTGACATGCGATTTAAATTCATACATAGGCAGTTCAGCAATGGACTGTGGTAATTTGTTAAAAAAGCGAATACATTTTCCCATAAACGAATTACCCACTTTATGCAGTCTGAAATTTGGAACGGCAAGTTTATCTTTATTCCGGGTATCAATATTATGCATGTCACTCTTTTTAGGAAATAGATGCAGGTTTTTGCGAATATACATGATATTTTCATAAATGAATTGAGAAGCCACTGTTAGTATATTAATTTCCTTGAACAGTTCCTTCAACGAGTCTCGGGGTCTGAGGTCGTAAATTGCCCGTACAGCTCTCTTTTGTAGCACAAAAATAGATTCAATATCTGCTGCTGAGCCCCATAATAATATTCCATATGACATTATACTGTGAAAATAGCTAAAGTACACCAATCTTGCCGTTCCAACATCAGTCAATTGTCTTATCTTTCTCACGGCATAAGCAGCTGAACTAAGTCTTCCCGATAGAGTCTCAATATGAGCACCCCATTGCAAACGGGAATCTAAAGTGATTCCTAAAAAGGTAGTGGAACTAGATGTATCTAGCAGTTCATCTTTTACAGTTATATGTGTTGGGACCAGTTTTACGTTCGGCATTGTGAATTTAATACATTTTGTTTTATTTGCATTAAGCATAAGATTATTGGTAGTGAACCAGTGCAATACTTGCGAGAATGTTAACATGCCATAATCGAATGGTAATTTCTTACATTATTACTAGTATTCTGCTACGAGTGCTCTAATTTGGCAAGGTCTGCACCGTAAACTGTCCTCGTACATGGACAGGTTAATTATATTTAACATAGCTGTTGCCCGCGACTCCGTTCGCGTGGTCTTTAGTTTATTCGTAAAGGATTTTCTCCTGACAATAGTTAACACAAAAAAAAGAATTAGCGAAATCGTTCCATCCGTTCACGCGTGATGCGATGACCAAGGGAAATAGATATAATTTTTTGTTTAAATAGATGAAGATCGAAGACGAAGATGTCTCGAAGCAAAACGACAGCGCAGTGAACCTATCTTCTTACACAAAATATTTAACTCGTTGATTGATTCCTCCTATACCGTCATTCATTAATTTAAATACTCCTTAGAACCCGTAGTCCCAGACTGTTTACTCTTCAAGTATTCTGTAATATTGTCCGGATGTGTCGCCTCTACAATGACCTCGCACTGGCCCAACTGAACATTAGGCATTTTTACACCTAATCCAATCGTCTTCCGATTAAGTAGGTTTTGCTCGCCTAATGAAATAACGACCTTTTTTGGATAATCTTACTCATTCTTTTTGCCTTCTTAGCTTGTACTACTTACACATACTATTATGTTACCCGCCGTACTCCCGACCCGCGACCCGTCGCCGTCCCACACACGCTTTCTGTGTGTGTTACACTTAATGGTTTTCTCGAACAAAATAAATGCAATTTCTACTTCGTATAATATGTGCTCTATGTTATACAAGGTCTAACAAAATCAACTGCGTTCCTTTAAAGGGGGGTATCTATACATCATACTGAATGCGATGACAAAAAATAAGGTATTGTTTTATAGTCATTTTTAAAAGTTATGTTTTCTAACAAAATAAATAAATTAAAACGCAGTCAAAAATGAAACACTCTGTATCTTTTCTTACTCATGCAAACTGTAGTTCACAGATGGTGTGTACGTACACAGCGCACACCAGCATTTTATTACCAAAGATCGTTGTGTGCATCACCCTTGTCAAACCAGCTGATCTGCGATTGGTCGAGTGGCACAGCTAGGCTTTTTCGACCAATCACAGATCAATTGCAACGAAGAATAGCTTCATACACACATGTTAGTACACTAGTGTGTGTAGAATGCACTTTTATGATAATAATGTTTTCGATAACAAACAAAACAAACAATGTCAACTAAATTAATAACCAACATCGTTTTTTTGTTACTTCAAGGCTCTAAGGAAAGATAATTTCTATGTTTTATGAGTTAGATTAAATCTTAGTTGTAGGAACTAGGTAGGTATTTACTTACTTTCTTGTAATTGTTGTTGTACGTAATTCGTTATTTACCTCTCGAAGCTCTTTAGAATCACTCCTAGCAGAATGGCAAGGTGGATAGAAATAAAGGAAAATAAAGCGGTTTTAAAACATTTATTAATTTAATTCTGACTCTGACTGACTCTATCACACTTTCACAGGCTTTGGACTAACAAGTAGGTTAGCGTAGTAAATAATTTATCTGCCGGGTAAATAATTTATCTGACTAACAAAAAAATTAAACAAACAAATCAATCAAGTAGGTACCACTTACTCTCAATCTACGCTTACTTGGCGTGTTTAAGTTCATTAAGAGGTTTACAATCTTTACAACAAATTACATTGATCATAATCACATTACAAAAAAACATTGCACAGCAATGCGACGTGCACTTTTACGCGAAATAACAGTCTCTGTCACTTTTTATGTTTTAAAGCGTTCACACGGTTTGCAATAAAATTCGCTGTCGTAGTTGTGTCGCACTTTCAATGTTATAATCACCTTCACAATACACTAAGTCCTACACTCAGCCCCACACATGGAAGCCCAAATGTTCAGGCTACTGCTACATCTAGTCTGAAAATGATCGGGCCGAACTAGGTGGGGGTTCTGTTCAGCCCAATAGTAGGCGCCGCGGCGTAGAGGTTAAACATCCAACCACTGGTGAAGCTTCTCTCGTCCGTCCAGAGAATGTTGCGACTTCTGCCAAACTGGACTCGTAGTGTGAAGTCATGCGGCTTCAGCTCTTGAACTAGTGTAAAATGATACAGGCGCCTGCCCCTCGTCTTGCGTCTCGCCGCAGAATTCGCAATAATGACGCCTGCGCCCATGAGCGCTTGGCGAAGACGGACGCTGCATCAGTCGCGCTTGCGATTGGGTTGCCGATCAAAAATCTGCATCACACTGTCTTCTCATTGAACAGGCTGGCGTGGCCTTCCCTGGTCCCCGACGGGCATAAACAATCTCACTCCAGTCCCTGAACCGCTCACGAAAACGCCCTTAATATCAGCGTAAAGGCGCGCTGCTTTAGCACAAATTAAAGCTGCGATCCTGGTAGCACATAACCCTGGACTGACACCGTTGCGGCGTCGCACACGCACGCCGCACGGAAGCGAATTAGAGACTGCGCGGCGCGGGGGCCCGGCGGGCGGTCGTCCTGCAAAAGCCGAAAAGGCTCAAGCTAGGGATGCGCCTAAGATGGGATCATAATTTAAAGGATACTAAAAACTAAAACATACCGGATAACTGATCGTGAATTGGGAACTGACACCTCGCATTTAATTAAGTATTATGGCGAGGTAACCTACTACTTAAACGAAATCGTGAGTGCGACACAAGTTTTTTTGTACCTTAGCTTTCAACTCGCCAATCTAGTTAAGTGTAACTCTTGTTTTTAGAGTAAAATTATTTTGTCCAAACCGGTAATAAATGTTCTAAAGTGTCAGTTTAAGACAGACAAAGACTGATAAAACATACAACGACTGAATTTAAAAAGTCACTAAGAATTATTTTTAACGAACTAACTAGGCCATAGCATTTAAACTCGGACATATCGTACTTTATCTAGCAGTTATTTCTTAACTGACAGTCGCAAAATTACCAAAATGTATTTTTAAAATGCTTATTCACATAACTACTTACTTGAGTTTCTGTAAGTGGCAAAAAGGAAACAACTTCGAGAGAAATCAAAACACTAATAACATGTTTTACTTACTTAATATGAAATATGCGCTGATAAGACTATTTTCGAAACTCATAAAACATTGTTATCGTCTCAATAACTTAGTTAAAATCAAATAAAATCAAATTTTAGTTTAAACAAAAATAAAATCTTAATTAGTAATGTAATAAATGAATGATCTGATCTCGTAAAAAACTATGAGCCTAGAAATCAGAACAAATGTGGCACATCCCTATCTATCCGCATGCACACTTTGATTTACCCCGACACGTGCCCGACACCGGCCTTTCGGCTCGAGCGGCATAGTCTGCAGTTTGCGAGTACGGTAGGGCTTCCACGTTAAATAAATATCTAGGACTCTAGGATTACGATTTTACACGAATGTTTGAGTAGGTTTATTAAAACAATCCATAACATTTTTTATTTAATTATTTTAAGCAAAACAATTATAATCGTGTTGAATTGAACGAAATAACACATTTTAATACTTTTCTTTTTGTAATATTGCGACCGGTTAAGAGTTAAATTCTAGGTAACTTTTAAAGCATTTTTTGAAATGAGTTTGTCCCGTGGTTTGTCAAGTTAATATCAACTTTTACGGTGTCGATTTCATTATTTAGACGACTAGTCAAGAATTAATTACAAAATAGCAAAACCTTTTTATTCCAACAATTTTCCTTATAAACAATAGTAATATCTCTAATGTTGAAACTTAAATAATAAGTAAAATGTATTTCAGTTCCTAAAATAGCAAAATGTTTTATTTCCTTACGAATACCTACGATCTTATTTTAGCTAAACAAAATGCTTGTCACCCTATCCAAGATACCGACAAACACGGCGGGGTACTTTTGTCGGGGCCACCTTTGAAACTTGGTCTTGCTAACTCCAAAATAATTTTACCCCCAAAATTAATTAAAAAATAAAGTAGAATTAAAGAAGGCGAGAAATTAGACTTTAATGACCTTGTTATTTTCAGTTTAAACAACTCGATTGTAGTTTTGTTTGTAAAATTTAATTTAATAGCACATTACACGACGAGTTTACAGCCGTGGTGGGAAGTTGGGAACGGTTAGACGTAACGTCGTACAGCCATTTTTATTGAAGCTGAATAGACGAGAGCATTGATCGAAATTGTCGTTGTCTCCGCGGTATCTTCGTTCTTTCAAAATGATATGTGAATACGGCCTTGGTTACTACGAAAACTAGTGAGTCGTTGAAGTTTTGTTACGTAAATTAGGTCACAACAACACAGTCACACTCTCCGGTCAGCTTGCGAACAACGCACTCTGCGGTCAGCTGTTCGTAGTATCTTGATCGATTATGAAGTACCGCCAACTTTTGATTCTCTCGATGTCGGTTCGGTTACGTGACCGCAAAAATCAACAACCAATTAAAACCCCTAATTCCTAATTCTCTAATTGCGAAACACATAATTCTACTCCAATCCGTAGTGAAAAAAGTCCTTATAAAAGAAAACCCACAAACTTTATTTTACCCTAAAATCAGGGTAATTCTTTCATGTTGGTATTTCTGAGTCACCGTCGCCGCACCGCCGTTAGTACTATTAGGTATTCTGTGGCACCGCGCTGTTATCTTGAGTGTGTGCATGTGTGGGTCACTTTTGCTTGTGTGCGTGCGTAGTGTGTCAATGTAGTAGTAAACAGCTGTAAAGGGTGTAGATTTTCGTAGTTACGGAATGAGATTGTTATGATCAATATCTCCGTAACTAGCCTGAATTTTTGGCTCAAATTTGGTGAGCCTGCTCAGCTCGATGTACAGATACCCCCATTAAAAGGAATGTAGTTGATTTTGTTAGACCTTATATATATACGTTATAAATTAAGTTAAATGACATTGCTTGTTTAGTTGTCTAGTCGAATAGTATTAATATGTTAGCGCAACTATAGAAGCGTTGCTTACCGCGTCGAACTTATCTCGCAAGGCCTTTTCGGTCGCAACGCCGCGCTGGCGCACCTCCGACGGGATGCCACTGAGTACTTTCTGCACCAGCTGGTCGCCTTTGCCTGTTCACAAA
This sequence comes from Anania hortulata, assembly GCA_963576865.1. Lineage (NCBI taxonomy): Eukaryota > Metazoa > Arthropoda > Insecta > Lepidoptera > Crambidae > Anania > Anania hortulata. Next base: position 8,602,617 of record OY756412.1, on the reverse strand, counting down.
TATATAAAGTAAGTAAGTATTGTTACGAAAGTGGGTACGGGATTAGAGGGAAACGACGGTACTTCCAGAAAGACGCTTTATTCCTCTTGCCACAAGCCACATCGACGCAGTCCTGATCAGTGACAGAGTTCCGATGTAGCACTGACGTAGTCTCCTTGTCTGACACGGTCCTCTTGACAGACGGCACCGAACGTGGTCCTCTCGACTGACGTAGTGCCGACGTGGACCTCTTGAAACAACACTGACACAGTCCTCTTGACGGACATAAAATGCACACGGCACTATACTGTTCACTACTAGACACTCACTATTAAACTACACAACTTTAACTTTTCTTCCTTCAACGTCAGTCAAGAGGATCACGTCGCTGCGGACAAAGCAGTCGCAGGACTGTGTCAGACAAGGAGACTACGCCAGTGCTAACGTCGGAATTCTATCACTCATCGGGGCTGCGTCTGTGTGGATTGTGGGTAGAAGAATAAAGCGTCTTTCTGGAAGATTTGTTGTTTCCTTCCAATCCCGTACCCCACTTCCGTAACAGTATTTATTTATTCGGCACAATACATTTTGCCAAGAAGGTCTCCCGCTCAGCATTAGCCGTGGCATAGACATATCTAGTTATTTCTAAGGTTGTCTACACGGTAATTTTTATACAACACATTTTTGTATAGGACCACGAAATCTATTATTAAAAGTGAGTTGCAATGCGTTAATCCCGCTAAAACTGAAGAATGGCTTGGCCGATTTAGATCATTTCTTTTTTGTTTTGTTCATAATTGTGAGGACTAAAGTGGATTTCCACTAAAGTGGTTATTTTCATTAAAATCGTGTATTCTGTGGTTTGGCACTTAGACCCTTTCATTCCAAGTAACACCTTCTCTAAATCCTACTGAATTCAACAGCGATCGCTGAGGCGCTCTGCTTGACGGACCTGTGTCGATTGCTCAACGTCATTGGTTAGCGTCTTAATGCTTGCGGTTAAGGCATACGTTAGAACTAAATTATTGATTGTTTTATAGTCCTTTTTTCTACTCAATAATAAGTGCCATATTTGAGTACTGTTTATCTAGTGTATTCTTGATCGAAAGAACAGTCAAATAATAGTCTGTAAATCTTGGCTTATTACTTGTCTAAAATGAACTCCTAAAAATTAGCTCCAGCTACTTATTAGATATTACTTGTTAAATGTATTATTGGAGTAAGATGTCTTAGTTGCTCTATAACTTTGACCAAGTAATAAGTAGACGGACAGTCGAGGCATCGAAAGCTGCAACAAATATTCTTCCAGACCCTGGTCGTTAAATCTCTTCCGAGCATGTGTTCCATCACTGGAGACGTACATGCCGCTAGGCAAAATTGATGTGTCGGAAATGGCGATTTGTCCTAATAAAGTGTGAGGAAACTGTATAGGAAGACAAGACAAATAAAAAACTAAAACACTATCGCTGAGTAAAATTTTGGACCAAAGTTGGCCTGTTTTTTTTAGTACGATTCAGCAGTATGCTCAATCTAGAGAATATAACATCATTGCTCTATAAATAAAAATATCCCCAGTCTCCCCCAGTGCACTCACCGGCCTTCTCTAGCGCCTGGAGCTCGTGGTCGATGCTGGCCTCGGGCTGGCCTCGCCTCGTGGCGGCCAGTAGGGCTTCGCCGGCCGCCCACAGCGACTGCGAGCGGCGGGCCTCCGCTTCCGCTTTGCCACGTTCTAAAACAATATTCACCTGTATTAGTACTTAAATAGACTACGGACCCAAGTAGGCCGAAGCAAGGAGAACCTGCACAGGTGGGGTTACAGCTCGGAGGGCTCATGTTTATGTGGTATTTCCCCAGACAATGGCACATCTTTTGTCATGCCCTGCGTGTCCATAAACCTGCACACGCGAGGATCTCTACAAGGTCCCCCAATAGTCCTATATTAGTGGCTGAGTTCTGGTCCTTACATAAATGAAAGCCTGAGTCGACACGCAAAGAAGAATATTCAAACTCATCAGAAAAACATCTTTAAACGGAAATATTGGACAAAATCAGAAACATTACTCTGATCCTATGATAAGAAGCTTAAGCACTCGCGTTATAGAAATCAGAAATAAAGACAGTACCACAACACCCAGGTCCGAGACAATATAGAAAAGTTATTTTTCTACATTAACCGACCGAGAATGGAACCCGGGACCTCAGAGATAGCGACACCAAGTCCGGTATACTCGCCTCTCGGCCACGGAGGTCTTCAACAATATATTCAAACTCATCAGATGTAGAATACATCTTTATGCGTACCACACACAGAAGGCGTGAGCGGGACAGAGACGGGTCGGGTTGGGAGAAGCGTAGAAACAAATTACGAAATATCTGATTTTTAGGGCCTCTTTCACCACTTGCTGATAAGTTCCAGATAACCTATATTTGACAGCTAAACGTATAGGTTATCTGTCAAAACAAGTGCCAGATAGGTTATCCGGAGCTTATCAGCAAGTGGTGAAAGTGGCCCTCAACGTTGTAATATAATAATAAGTTTTTTTTTTCTAATAATGTTACTACGTAAACTGTACGTAAACGTTCATATTATCCATTTTATGTTTGGAGTTTATCGTCGAATAGAAATGGACTTGGCTTTAGTTTGCTGAAATTGACTACAGGACTTAGTACATTTTGTTTAGTCAGAGACTACTACAAGTCAACACTTTGATCGCAACTGACCGCCATCTTAAAATTTTGCCATGTTGTGATAGACCAAAAATGATTTTGTTTGTTTTGTTGGCACAAAGATCGCGGTACTTAATTTAAAAAATCAACAACTTTATGACACATATTGTTCGTAAGCTGTGTTTAAACTGATTTACCGATTTGACTCATGTCAGCGGAGGACATGAGTCAAATCGGTAAATCAATTTAGGTGTGAAATTTTACAAACTTTTTTTTAATAACCTGTTCAATCCCACAGCTGGGCAAAGCTCTCCCCCAGAGTCTTCCGTCGATCTCTATCTATCGCCAATGACTCTCAATCCCTCTTCAGGTTAAGAGGTAGACCCAAGAGTGGATAGTGTGACAAACTTTAAAAAAAACAAAATCCTATGAACAGGTGGTGGACTTGATACGTTTTGAAATGTATGGTCACATTTATGCTTTAAGTGGTACTCACGCTTGAGTGTCTGCTCAATGGCCTGCATCTTGCCGGTCATGGCGGCCAGCTCGCGCTTGAATACCACGCGTTCCTTCTCCACTTGCTCGGACACTGCGCGACTGAATCTGCCCATCACCTGCACAAACACTCATCATCATCATCATCATCAATCATCACCATCATCATTTCAGACATAGGATGTCCACTGCTGAACTTAAGCTATTGACTAAACAAAAGGAAAAAAAATGGGAATCCATTATTTTTTTGGATGATCGATCGACGACGGACTAAATAGATTTCGATTTTCTTTAAACAGTCGTCATCCCTATTGTCCCGAAATTTTAATTTGGCCAAAACAAAATTGTTTTATGTTCTATCTTCAGTCGTATTGGTATAATTGTAATAATTTTACGACAAATTAAAAGGAGCGGATCAACACTAGAATGACACTACTTTTTACGAGTAAATTACGAGAGAATAGGGCTTTAGGTCATTTGGGGTAACAACATTATACTTACCTCTCTTTCTTTCCTCTTAAGCTTGTACTGCAAAACATCTTGTTGAATCTCATACTGCCTCCTTAGCTGTTCTTTGAGTTTCCTGTTCGCCTCTGCTTGGACTTGTAAGCTCTAAAACATAGATAAACATGTCACAACCAATGCCTTGGTGTCAATACAATCATATTTGCTAGCTGCAGCACACTTAGACGCGCTTAGATTGGAAAAAATCGTTTTGTAAATTGGCCTAACTGAACTATTCCTGGAACAATCAACGCGTTACGTCGTCGTGTCGCTACGTGTCACTAAGCGAGACGACAAAAAATCTGACCATTTCATCATCATCATCATCAGCCTTGGAAGTCCACTGCTGGGCATAGGTTTCTTCCACAGAATGTAAAATCAAGCGGATGTGGGCAGTTTGTCATTATTTTATTCTACCGAATTCTACTTCAGAACCATTCGATAGCGAATTGACAACCGGTAAACCACGAGACACTAATGTTTAATAATATATTTCATAATTTTTTAATGCTTCAAACATACGTTTTTGGGTAAATGTTTTCGTATTATTGATTTTACGTATTCGAACACGAAAAACATCGTGTTTGAAATGTATAGAATTATGTATTTGGTTTTAATTTAACAACTTGTTTGTTTGATTTCAATTAAACATTATTTTGAATTCGACTGGCTGTTGTAGTAATTCGCGCTCCGGACTACAAAGCTAGCGGTTGCGGGTTCGAATCCCGCAAGGGGCAAAGTTTGTGTGATGAGCACAAGCTAACATACCTAAATCATGGATGTTTATAAACGTATTTAAGTATGTTTATCCGTTAAGTATCTAGTCGCCATAGTATAAGCTTTGCTTAGTTTGGGGCTGGATATTTGGTGTGATTGTGGAAACAATTTATTTATTTATCATTTATAATTGTCAAAAAACAAACCTTTAGCTGGAACTCTTTTTCTTTTTGCAATTGTTCTGTTTTTATCATGTCTTCTACTTTTGCTTCAATTAGCGCTTTTTCGTCGTGGCCTAAAACATAATTAGCGAATTATAATTATAATAAAACGTACAGTCAACCGGAGGTTAACCTACCCAAACAGTTAACACTTTGACTGCCACAAACTAGACACAATAGAAAATCTATTGTTCGCGGCTCACCGGTGAACCGGCGTTCAACGTGTAGGTGACTGAACCTGATTTTCAACTTTATGTCATCACTATCATCATTTCAGCCATAGGACGTCCACTGCTGATCAAAGGCCTCCCATGATGATGACTTATCATCAGGGGGGATTGCCAATACTCGCCACGCTTGGCAGGCGGGTTGGCGAGCCCAGTTTTTTCTAAGATTTCGCACGAAGACGCTGCTGCCCGTCTCGTACTACAGGAATTAGTCGCCTCTTTCGACACGCCTCCTGTTGGCGGTGGGGAAGTGTATTCTTTACGGCCGTCCCCACATGGCACTTTATTACTTACTTAGACTTTATTATTACTTACTTATATTTATTTACTTTATGTCAAACATGTAAAAATCAATATCAATTGAGAAAATTTAACGTTTTTTGGTAGGTTGACGTGCTGTTGTCTGTACTTAGAAAATCCTCCTTAATATTATAAATGCGAAAGATGTATGTATGTGTGGATCTTTGTTACACTTTCACGCAAAAACTACTGAATGGATTTTGATGAAATTTGGCATACAGATAGATCATAGCCTGGATTAACACATAGGATACTTTTTATCTGGGTAAGGTCAACTCATACGAAGTCGCGGGCAAAAGCTAGTACAAAATAAATAATGAATTTCTGCTTTGACATGCAATAGACAAACATTACACTAGTCAATATGCAACTGATTAGCTATTAGTGTTATCAATTAATGTGTACTAAATATCAGTTCATATACAGGGTTATTTTTAGAACATCAACAACCCCCTTATAGGGGCTGATTCTGGTGATCCTTTCCAAGAACATTTTCTATGGGACGAACATCGTAAATAAAACATACAACCGAATTGAGAACCTCCTCCTTTTTTTGAAGTCGGTTAATAAAAAATTCACTGCTTCATACAAACTGATGTCATCTGGTCGGCGGCTTAGTATGTGGAAGTTTTTTTTGCTATTTCTATTGCGATTGACTAGATCGTTAGATCGATAATCTAATTTACATCATCATTTCAGCCATAGAACGTCCACTGCTGAGCTATGCTCAGTCACCTCCCCCAGTGACTTAACATTAAAAAAAATATATATATATATATATCCGTTTAGCATAACTTCTGTGCTAGTTATTAATCTGTACACTCATAGATAGCACTGTGTGTGCGTGTGTGTGTGTATGTTAGTGTAAGTATGACGATGGTCACAATGTTTTAAACATTAATTACTATAGTTAACGACTACCGTAGCAACCAGTAACAAGTCCACCTCACAATACTTGCGTACGTCGAAAAAAAACTTACATTCGATTGCTTTGTTAATCTTCACGTCTCTAATGGTTTGTAACTCGGCCAATTCTTTTTGAAGAGATACGATCTGTAAATTAATATAAACACAATTATACTATTAACAATATGGCACATGTTGAAAACTTTTTTTGGTTTTCGACCTTAAGAAAAGTGAATAAGGTTCAAAATATGATGACCAATATACAGGGTGTTTGGTAAGGTAATTGGTATATCAAACCGAAACTAGCCTATGCTAACGTTTGCAAATAAATACTTTGGTGAAGTCAGAAATTTGATATTATAATTAAATTTTTAATTTTGATGTATACAAAACTTAATTCTTAGAATCCGATATGTAAGTTTAAAAAAAAAATATATATTAAATTTCTGACTTATACCATACCATACCATAGTATTTATATGCATATGTTAGCACATACCTTTTTCGTCTTGATAGGGTCTTAACCTAACCCCCAGTAGAAAGAGACCTAGAATATTTAAATTTATGTATCACGTGGGACCTTAAATCTTTAGTATTTTTGACTGAAAGTATTAACTAACGTAATTTTTATAAAGTCGCCATGTCATCTGCTACAAGACATACCTGTTTGAGCGTATACAAAAGTAGCAAGTCTGTGTCCCCCTTGAGGTCCAGCTTGCGGCTGGACAAGTCGACGCCGGGGAACAGAGCCTGCAGTTCAGTCTTGTACGCTTTGCGAGCCATATCCACCTGAGTGAAACAATTATCAAATTAGACAATAATTAAAAAAATATTGGACAACATTACATACATTGCTCTGCCCCGCTAGCATGACCACTACAAACACGATATTATACAGGGTGTAACGAAAAGGTGAAATAAAACTTTAAGGGGTTATTCTACGGCTAAATTACATCAACTTTTTCTATGGGACCAACATCGAAATCGCAAAAAAAAACACTCCCATACTAAAACGCTACCAGCTGGCATCAGTTTGTATGGAAACGTCAATTTTTTTTTTTGAGATTTCGATGTTGGTCTCATAGAAAAAGTTGATGTAATTTAGCCGTAGAATAACCCCTTAAAGTTTTATTTCTCCTTTTCGTTACACCCTGTATAGCGGTATATCGACACCAACTGTAAACATATGATAGATATAGCCGCTATGTTGAATCGCTGTGCCGGTGACGTCACATGTTATGATCGCTGTTTCGATAAAAGTTCAAAATGGCGATTAAATCTATTATACCTATTTAAAAAAAACAGTTGGCGTCGATAAATCGCTTTATCATATCGTGTTTTGGTCATGTTAGGGGGATGATCTGATAAGTAGCTCACTTGTGTTACAGAAATCAGAAACAAGGTCGGTACCACAACACCCAGACCTAAGACAATATAGACAAGTTATATTTCTACATCGACCGACCGGGAACCGAACACGGGACCTCAGAGATACAAGTCACCAAGTCCAGTATGCTCGCCTCTCGACTACGGAAATCATCGAATCGAATAACGTTAACACTTCCACAGAGTACGTACCAGAGTTACTTGGTTTCTGACAGTGAGTTCCTATAGACAGTAAGTCCTATAGAGAGTGAGTGAGGAGTGAGTGAGTGAGTGAGTGAGTGACAAGGGGACCTTAAGACAGTAGATCCTATAGAAAAGTCCTTAAGACAGTAGCGGTCGCTGACCACACACTTACAGCCCTCTTTATAGGCCTTCTCAGCGGTGGTGAGGTCGCTGAGCATTCTGACAGTGTGGTCTTATACAAGGATCGGAAACCGGTTATTTCATTATGGAACCTTAACCGGAATAATAAAGGTTTTCGCTAAATTAATTACCATATACTCCGACTACCTACTTCAAAGCTATGGCAGATTTATTTTTATGGTCAAATCTTTACAACTATTATCAAATATTAGAAATGGGTCTTATACATTCTGAAATAAATATTAACCGGTTTCGATCCTTGGTCCTATATACAGGACTTCTTATAGACAATGAGTCCTATAGACATGTCCTATAAACAGTACAGGTCCTATAGGCAGTACAGGCCCTATAGACAGTACAGGTTCTATAGACAGTACCTTGTCCCAGTAGCGGTCACTGACCACACACTTACAGCCCTCTTTATGTGGTCCTATATACAGGACTTCTTATAGACAATGAGTCCTATAGGCAGTTAGCTCTAGACAGGAGATCCTATAGACATGTCCTACAGACAGTACAGGTCCTATAGGCAGTACAGGTCCTATAGGCAGTACAAGTCCTATAGACAGTACAGGTTCTATAGAAAGTACCTTGTCCCAGTAGCGGTCGCTGAGCACACACTTTTCTATCTCATCTTGAAAGGTCTTTTCAGCAGTGGTGAGGTCGCCGCGGAACTGCTTGATGTACCGGAGGGTGGCTGCCACGGTTTCGGGTGGAGCTTGAACTCCCGCCTTGATCATGCGGTCTAAGGTATCTGGAAAGGAGGATAATGAGTTGAGAAAAGATAGCACGTGTCTAAGTCAACTTTTGTGGAAAGATCAACTATCAACTATGAAAACGTAAAACTATGAAAAAAGTAACAGCAAAATTTTAAAGGGCAATTTAAAAAACAATAATAATAACTAGAAAAACATTTAAAATAATCGTTTGTAAGTTGTGATGACGGTGGTGCAATGGTTAAAATGTTAGGTCCTGGGTTCGAATTCCAGTGCCATGCCAACACTTGTATCCAATTTAAAGGTCAATTTTACAGGCCCCTATTCCAAAACGTTTTGCCCCATCGGCCGTCAGTTCTACGTGCTATGTGCTATGTACCCAACTGGATCAATTGTCCTAAGTCATATTTGTCAACAATTTCGAGAGCAACTGATACTGGGTAGGACGCAACAAGGGCATTCGACATGACCTTCGTTTTGACCAAGTACACCACAAGTCACCAGAAACTAAACCACGTGGTATTTTTGTTTTTTTATTACATAGTGCATTTTCAATCGTATAAGTTTTATTTTATTTGGTTACTTTACACCCAGTCATATTTTTTCCATAAAACATTGACCAAAATACACATAAGACGAAAGAAATTCTATTTTTTAAACTTGATGGTTATTGGCAATTAATTACATTTCCAATCAATTATGTCAAATAGAAGAAAAAAAATTATATGCATAATAAGTGGGTTACAATGCTCATAGTCTGAAGGAATTAAAATCTTCATCGACTGAATAAAAGCATTTTTTAATTTGCCACGTTTGAAATAAAGAAAGGCTAAAGGGAGGATAAGTATATTCTAGTAATAGTAATGAAAGGCCTATCCTACCTATTAACCTAATAATAAAAGATATAAATGCCGAAAGAGTGAGCCAAAGAGGTATAGCCGCTAGTGTTTGTGTTATTTAGAATTTTGAACATTAACCTTAAAAACATTTAAAGGTAGTGCTTTCATTTCATCGCTCGATTTGTTGTAGATTTTTTTAAGTCTTAAATCTATCTGTTGAAGGGTGCGGGGTGACTAACTTCTTACCGATAGCTAGCTTGGCCTTGGCAGCGGCTTCGGTAGCCGTCTTGGCGGCCTTGTCGCGGGCGTCTCTTGAGCCGGCCACTGCACTGTAGTGCTTCTTATCCAAATTTTCTATTGTAGTCTCCATAATCTGAAACAAAGCAGATGTATATATTATGTCGTAGCCAGATCGTAAAATTGACCAATTCATGATGTGACCGATCATTTCATAAAATGGTGGTATTTCATGATATCGCCAACCAAAACTGACCATATCGTTTAAACGTCAACATTCGATGAGCTGTCAATCCACGTTTGGCCATATCATTAAAATAAAAATATGTTTACAAGTTACGCGAATTTGTTTAATATTTGTAATCTTGGCCGATAGATAGTTTAAACATTTTAAATAGTCATTATTTTTAAACAAAACTAATAAATAAAAACACTTGAATCGCTAAATAACCTAACTAAGCTCTCAAATTACGTTCCGATCTCCTCGTCTTTTTGACGTTGCGCTCGTTTTTTTGAGTGACTTTCATAAAAATCGCCTAGCTTGGTGTCCTAACGAAATTTCACTGCACTTTCACAGTTAATTTACACATTATTATTCACTTTTAGAATAAAATATTTGTCCGCCGCCATTACTCATCACAAAAACAAAGGAACATTAGCGCCTCTACCGGTGGGTAATGTAACGATTTTACGATATGATCACTAATGTTTGACCATTTCATGAAGTATTCGTGTGCTTAGCTGTTTATATCGTCAAACGCCGAGTATTCATTGATCTGGTCAGACCACATCATGATGTAGGCAGCGTGTTCTGTTCTATATCATGAAATACCACCATTTTATGAAATGATCGGTCACATCATGAAATTATCAATTTTATGATCTGGCCACGACATATAGATCGACAAGATATCGTTACCAGTGATCGGAATTGGGTGACTATACAAGGTCCCACCTGAGCGGTCGAATTTTTTGAAGTGTTATATTTTCATATACAGGGTTATTAGTAAAACATCAACAACCTCTTAGGGGCTGATTCTCTTGCTCAAATACAACAACTTTTTCTATGGGACCAACAATGAAATCTAAAAAAAAATTTTCACAGCTCCATACAAACTGATGTTAGCTGGTCGGCGGCTTAGTATGCAAAAGTTTTTTTTTTTGGGATTTCAGTGCTGGTTGGTTTTATAAATAACCCTGTATTTACCTAATCTTTGGGATGAGACGTAACATAGAGTTGTTACAACCACAAAATCTCCGGGTTACTCGAAACATAAGAATTATACCAAATATACAATATTTTTTTAAATCAACGAATTTGATTACTGGCTATGAATATAGATTTTTCAAAAATCTGATTTCTTTGAGTATTTTTCGCTTTTGAACTACATATTCCTTACAGTTAAGGATTAGGTCATCCAGAATTTATCTTGTATTCTGAATAAATGACTATCATTGACTATTATTATTAAAAAATTAGCAAACCTTAGACAACGCCTTGATGTAATCCGCACAGGCTTCGGTTGCGACCTTAAAACTGTCGACGGCGATTTTGGTGTTCTCATGCATGTCATGTTCTAACTCCACCATATCCTTGGTGATCTTTATAACTGGAGGAGACTGGGGCTCACACTTATCCGTTTGGATGAGGGTCGCTGGAATTAAAGAGGGTCTGAGTTCAGACTTTTAAAAGCTGTATTTAAAACTCTTATTTTGCTAAATGCTCATAAAGGTGAGTATAGACTAGAATATCTTTAAGAGAATTTTCATCTAAAGTCCGTTTATCCTTACTTGTCCTATTTAATAAACAAACAACAGTGATATCAAAAACACGTCTTACCGACTTGATCTCACTATGTATTCTGTGTATAAATGTCTTTTATTACAAAAGAAACCCATACAAAACATTGTTTACTAAAAACTACTAATATTCATTAATTTTCTAAAAGATTTTACATAAAATCGAAAATTTTCCTGCACAGTCAAAAAGGACATGACTGTTTGATATTTCGTAACTTCTGTTTGTCTTTGGATTTTAGAGATGGGACAGGAGAAGTGAACGAATGACATCAATGTGAATGTAGAAAGCTCGGTGTACTGCAATCTGTTGTATAAATTACTATCTAACATCAACCATGATAATTATAAAAAGTTATAAACAAGTTATTGCTAAGTAATATCCATGTAAGAAAGATTTTAAAATACACGATTCGTCACATTTTTAAAAGTATTATTACTAATTATAACTTATTTTTGACGGTACAACGTTTTAGCAGGTACATACTTCGATTTTTTATGCTATGATATCTATACAAAACATTCGTTCACTATTATTTTATATTTCATTCACTAGTTCATTCAATGGCTCCCAACCCTATTCAAATTCAAATTCCAATTAATTTATTTGCATCAAACATGGTATATAAAGTTCTTAAATACATTTTCAGAGTCGCATGTTAGGCTACTTGAACGAGCATGCAAATATCATTGAGAGAAATTATTATAAACATGACAATAGTTTATTTTTAAATACAAAATTAAATCCAATTAAATGTCACGGCCAGAGTAATAAAAATGTCAGAAATAATTCCAATGATGTCCAATTTAATTACTAACGTCTCGCGTGTCGCCTCTTGGACACGCCTCCTGTTGGAGGTCGGAAAATGTATTCTTTACGTCCGTCAGGACTACGTGCTAGGTGCCCCGTCCTCTGTCACTTTACCTTGCTAATCCATCAGGCTAGGTAGAAGGAATTGAGTGTATTTATTTTGCTATACTCACCGGGTGTCTCAACTTCTGGCGTTTCAATCTTCTTTTCTTCTGTATAAAGCGGTTCGAATTTCGTCGGTGGCACTGTTAGGCAACACAAGATATTATGTTAGATGTTTTTGTTAGTTGTGAAACTCCTAAAGGCATGATACCTAACTTTTGTTAGATAATAGCACACTTGCGAGTTGGAAATCAAACAGAGCTATCGAGGACGTTAGTTAATGTATCGAATTCTTGCAAGAGTTTCGCTATAAAAGCCAGCGCGCGTTGTCTTCTTATTAATGATTTAGTTATACCAACAGAATAGGCTATTTTACTGATTTTGAAATTGACTTTAATTTGTTGGTAATATCATATTGCGCCCCAAAATTTTAATTTTTGAAACTGATTAAAAATTATAAAAACCATATCAAACTTTACGTTTAAAAAGCCAGCGCAAACTCAGTCGGCCGTGATGCACCATTTAGTGACGTCACAAGATCGCTAAATATTCATTGAGTTATACAGGGTTACATTTCACGGTAGTGCCAATTTTTCAGGGACTACTCAGAATCAGTAACTAAATCGATCTACGTAAATAACAAACACTTTTTATTTTTAATCTTTCATTCTGCATTTGAATAATATAATACGTAGAAAATTTACGATTACTCGATTAATTGCACCGTATGTGTACTACATGAGGTTCTTGTTGGAGCGGCGTCGGCGTACGCCTGCACAGTATATATAGAATATATAAACTGTGACGCCTGTGATCTCTGATGAACGACGGCGCATCTCGCGTTTTCTTTTTTTTCGGAATTTTTTAAGTATATTTTACTCCAGAAATACGACGACTGAAATTAATTACTATAAATTAGTACTTTTATATGTTCTATAGACCTTATTTTAGTATTTGGCACTGCCTTGAAATGTAACCCTGTATAGTACTAGAAGAGGCGTGTCAAAATACGTCGACCAATGCACTGCCTATACACAAGTGCGACGTCCTGTCATGGCGTCTGACGTTTGTGTTGGGGAACAATATTACTCATTTGAGAATGAATATTTTACAGTAATCAATTGTTATTTCGAATAAATACTTACTAGTTTATTTAGGTTTTATTTGGTTTCGCAAACTACATAAAATAATTATAGTTGTAGCAAAATTTGCCATAAGTAAAATAACCTCTATGCAATTGTTAATTGGCATGACTTGCTTGACGACCGTCTTGGTCTAATGGTTGGCACTACCGTTTTTTACCACTAAGTGAAAACGCACGTTAATTTGTAAGTAATTAAGTACTTAATTGTGATAATATGAACCAAATAAATAATTTTCTTTCTTTCTTTAATTTGATTTAACTATTAATAAAAGTAAATAATATATTAAAGAATATTGTCCTTAAAGTCCCTACAGTGCAGTAAAACTAACGCACGCCGCTACAAAGTTACGTCGTTCAGTGCCACACTGGACATGTCGTCGCTTGTTATTATGCCAAACGTTGAGGAGCAAACGAAGTTTTAATATTTTCAATTTAACTGTGTAATAAAATATCATACTTTTTTCAATTATGCTTTTGTCTAAGATCACACAATCCTTCATCAACTAGGTAACTATTTTTCAAATTTTATCGTACCTCTGTACGATTCGCTCCAAACGAAAGCCGACCACTTCGGTCTTTGTGGTATTTGAGGCATCATTTTAATTTACATCATGCGGTTCGCCCTGTCCTTACGAAGTAATAAAAAGTCAATGCTAAGATATTTATTATCTAGTAGTTATTTATTAACAACTAGACTAAAGTTGCATTGTCTATTTCTGTGAAACTTACAAAAGTACATAGAAATAAAGAGAGGTAAAAATTTCTTGTCGTATTTGTGTTGTTATCTACTTCCGTTAATTCTTTGTAACAAAATTACTAATAAAAAAAAAATTTATTTGACTGGTGCAACGGGTTGATTGATTTACGTAATTTCCAGTTGTGATCAATACAATATTAAAAACACAGGAACTACAAATGTGATGTGTACCTACTACCTAAAGAAATTAGTTTTTAGTACCTCTAGAATGCAATTGAACTGAAACTCACATTTGTAAGGTTTTTTCCCATATGCAATAGTGGCATCCTCTTCTAAATCCTGTTCAGATTGTTGTTTGAAATCCATTGGAGTGATTCCTTCCTGCAAACAATATTATTGGAGTTTAAGGATACGTTCGCACGAGTTTCTGTTTTCATATGACGTTATAAATGACAAACAATTTTGCGGAGTTTTGAGGACGCGACTGGCTTAGTAGCACCAGTCCAAAAACCAAGAACTTGAGGAAATTTTATGTTTGTGGTAGTTTGGTAAGCTGCTGACTACTTTTTTTTTGTTTGTCGTGTAAAAAAATATAGCGTTTTATTACCCTTCCAAACAAAAAGCCCCCTATCCATGTGGAGGCCTTATTAAACTGGTTGACCGTGAATTTCCAGTAGGTGGTGTTCTCTTGATACACGAGCGCCACGAAGTCGTTAGCCAAAGGGGCGTTCGACTCCAGCCAGTTTCGGGCAGCTTTGCTGTTCCTATAAAGGAGATGGTTGACGTTTAGCCTAAGATTTACCAAAAATCGCATTCGACGCCAACATGCGGCCAGAAATCGCTGCTACCAAGCCGCGATAACAATTCGATAAAATAATAAAATAGCTATTTATTGCAGAAACAATGTAGAATAAGTAGGTAACAAAATAATTTTCGATTCCTACTGTATGTCCCTTGTTTCTGTGTGCCTAGTTCGCATGGCAGTCCAGGATACTTGAGGTAATTTTCGCCAACACCACATCTCAAACGCATCGGTCTTACTGCTATCGCAGCTCTTTAAACTCCGAACTTGGGAAAGTTTCAGCAACGTGCTGTAATACCAATAATAGAGATCAATAATAATGATAATAATACATACTTGGCATACACAACTGCAGCTCCTGTCAGCACGGTTGCCCCAGCGATCCCCCATGGGAACCTTCTGCTCTTGGGCGAAGGCGGTGGCGGCGGGCATTTGTTGTCAAAGTGCGCGAAGCGGCGCGGCGCTCGCATTACGATTAGAGCCGCGCATGATCCGTCGCCCACTTGTTTTCTGACCTGAAGACGTCATTCATATATTTTTTTAAAACCATGTTACCACAACAAGGTCCAAAAATGTAGCAAGCTAAAGTGGCAGTGGGCCGGCCACATGTCGCAGAACCGATGAAAGGTGGAGTAAATGGGTTCTTGAATGAAGACCGCGCCTTGGCAAACGTAGTGTAGGACGCGCCCCAGCTCAATGGACCGACCTTAGGAAGATGGCTAGCAGTGGCTGGATGAAAAAGGCGGGAGATCGTGTTCTTTGGCGCACTTTGGGGGGGGCGTACGTCCAGCAGTGGACTACAATAGGCTGACACGATTACCACGACGACCGTCTCTCTCTGGTGAAGTGGTTCGCGTTCCGAAATACAAAGCCAGCAGTTACGAGCATGAATCCCGCAAGAGGCAAATGTTTGTGTGATGGGCACAAGCATTTGTCATGGATATTTATAAAAAAAGTATTTAAGTATGTTTATCTGTTATTTAGTCACCATAGTATATGCTCTGCTTAGTTTCGGGCTAGATTGGTGTGATTGGTGGAAATTGGTGTGATTGTAAATACAATTCATTATTTATTTATTTATTATTGTCTGCATATAAATGCTAGTTACTTGAAGTGCGGCAGGGCTGAGACAAAGAACCTATACATATTTTTTTTTTAACTGTAAATGATATTAAATTGTCATGACATGTATAATTTAATTCTGTACCTAATATTAATTGCTGATGTGATTTTCTTGCTACTTTAAAATGGCTAAACATGAGATCATTCTAAAAAATGTAACCTCTTTATATTTATTTATTTAGACTTTATTGCACAGATTAAAATAATCATACAAAAGGTGGACTTAATGCCATGAGGCATTCTCTACCAGTCGACCATTTATACCATGTTTGATGCAAATAAAGATCTTACCTAACTTAGTAAAGCTTGTAGGTACTGTAGCTACCAAATAATAAACAAATACTTTTTTTTTAAAGTCCATGACAGTTACAAATGCCCATGCTCATCACACAAATATTTGCCCATATCAGGTTTTGAACCCGCAACTGCTCACTATACTATAAAGGGACAATGGCTATTTGGAACACAGCATCTTCAGACCTCTAATCAACAAGTTCCTAATTTTAATGTACAAAAAAACATATTTTAATTCTTTTCCTACCCACCAAGTTCATAAGTTCAATATAATTCTTAAAAATGATTGATGTTAATTTAAATTTTTCATAAAACATAGATATTTTCTCTTTTAGAACTGTTATACTTTCACAGGTGATCAATTAATTCTATTTAATACTCTTAGTAACTATCAGTAGTTTGCAGTTTCCTAAATCATAATGAACTTAACATAACTGGATTAGGCAAGTAAAATTTGGATTCGATCCAAGTAATCAGCCTATACAAGAAACATAAACATTGCTGTTGAAAATATTAGAAAATAACATTTTTCAAAATCTTTTATTATATGTATATGAATTTTACAGAATGTAAATTGCAGGTAGCAACCGCTCAGAAGGTAAGTTTTAGGTTATACAGGAATATGACGTCCGATCAATGTTATGTAAGGGACAACAATATCAAGGCTTATGTTTATGTTTTTGGCTCCGGTGCCAAATCACAGTATTATGCACATAATTATCACCAAACTATGAAAATTAAACATGAATAAACTGTGATAACCATCAAAACATCCGAAAGACAGGCGTAGAGTGAATAACATCCGAGACATAGTTTGAATAAGAAACAATAATAATATTGGGCCACGGCAACTGAAAATCATAAAACTACGTAGATACGTACCAAAATCAAGTGGGCATTTGTTAAATGGCTGGTAAATTTGTACATTTTCGGCACTGAACCTCTCTCCACTTGGGCTGTCAAAAATCAGAGACTAAAGAATTGTTTTTTGTAATCGTAGACTACAGACTTAACGTCAAATAGTGTGTCAAACGAAATAGGAATCCACATTGTTTGTGGATTCTGATTATGGATCGTCTATCTGTAAATAAATAAAAGAAAGGGTTATAAGTACACTACTTTTGAAAAATCTTTTTTAAAAAACAACACTTAGTTTTGCAAAAAAAACAGGACAAATATACAATTAGAGTAGTAAAATTATTGATTCTAAAATAATCTGTAAGTCTGTCATTGAACTTTCAAGTAGCATCCCTACTAGGCTAATAAAAAAGTAAACTAACCTATTTAGTTCCCAAAATGTTTCGCTGTACAGTTTATGGTAAATACTTGATAATTTAGTTATTTTACTTAACTAAAATATATTCATTTAATTACGTGGTGCCAGTGGATATACTAATTCTGATGTCTTTGTTATTTTATTTATATTTATTGACTTGTTTGTGACGGCTTGTTTTGAGGTTACTTTAATTATTTTTCAGCTGTACGAGCTATACGGCCTCTCACGATTCCTTATTTGAATGCTGCCAGGATCATTCGTAATGATTGCAAAAGTTTTGTTACTTGCAAAACCCTATTGAATGAAAAATCTGCAGGTCAAATTTTAAATGGATCTTTGTTAAACAATAACAAAGTGCTTGCTATTTCCAATAACATAGCTCAAGTACCAGCACGGACTGTAACTAAATTCAGTCTCAAAAAAGGGAAAAGAAAATCTTCAAAATCGGTAATCAAACGATTTTTCAGATTGCACTGGGGGGGTTGGATAAGGACCAAAGCTGGTAGACAAAAGAGGTTGTGGAAGAAATCACCTGCCTGTAAGAGACGTCTAAAGGAACATGTATTTTGTACCTCTGCACAGAGCTATTTACTAGATAAGATGGTTACAAAGTTCTGGAGAAGACCTAAGCATTATGTTGAGGATCCGTATACTCCGTATCACACTAGAGAAGAATATTTTATGACAAGAAAGAAGCCCATTGGAAGAAATTAAGAAGATCCCGGATAATTTATCATTATTGTTTAATTTATAGTAATGCATTAAAACTGCTTAATAGTTGTGTAATACATAGAAAATTAATAAATACCTATTTGGTTCTGTAAATAACCTGCTGTTTTAATTGATAATTCAGACTAACGGATCAAAGATGCTTCAATAGACAATTATCTATCGATATACCTACAGCATATTCTCAATGACTGAGTTTACAAGGTACCACAATACCATATTATCAGAATTAAAAATCTGATAATGTCAGTTTTAAAACATTGGTTTTTCTCTACAGAATTTGTTAGCTATTATTTCCGTTGGTAAATCCATCCATGATAGTTAACATATTAACAACCGCTATTCCTACATAAAATCTGATTGTTATGAATTTATTTAAATCAAATCAAATCAGAAGAAGATAAATGATTTGATTAGAAAATAAATGATTTGATTTGAATTTATTTGATACGTAATTTAATAAATGGAAACAAGAAAATAAAACAACTTAGAACTAAACCTTACCAAATAAATATTTGCAAAATTAGTTTTAAGTTTAGTTTTCTTGTATCAATAATGTTTTTTTTTTTAAATGGACTATCCCGCGGTGATTCTGCCAATGTCGAGTAATTCTTGATATAGTGCTCACATTATTTATGGGTGTTTAGTTTTTATTGCTTTTCTTGGATTCAGTGAAGGCTACTCTTCCCGTAGAAGCAGGTTTCAAGACGCTATCGGGTAATATGAATTTTTAATTCGTGAACGCGCATTGTTTACAAAAATCAGCTGGCTGTCAAGTTAACATTATCATGTCAACTGTCAAAGAGTTGGGAACTTGGAAAATTCTTGAAGAAATATCTTCATTTACATGAATACAAACAATTAGAACTCAAATTAGTTTGCTATCTTCAAGGTCTTCATAAACATAAATATCGTCGCCGACACCTGTTACATAATAATAGTAGGACCGTTTACGTAATTCATAGGAATAGTGACGTCAGTGACGCCTTAATAATAACCTTGATCATGCCTGGAAGCATTTGGGCGGTACGCTGCGTGTTATCGTCTATAAAAACTCGTTTGATAAGCAAAGAACTCGCCAATATCGGTGTGCCGTTTACCGCAGTAAGGTGTTTTTCAATTACGCAGACTAAAAACATGAAGTTAGTTCAGTTTAGCTACAACAACAAACCGGGGGAGATCCGAGCGGGATACCTGGAGGGAAAAGACGTTGTAGATCTAAATAAGGCCGATAGTTGCCTGCCCCTGAAGTTGGTGGACATTTTAAAGTTGGAATGCGCTGTAGATAGGATTAAACAGTAAGTTATAAAATTTGTTTTTCACAAAAAATCTCAAAGCTAGTAACTATGTAGGTAGTCCCTACATAATAAATACAAGCGATAATGACGGAATCCGTATTTTTTCTGGACAAGCTCACGCCGTCGAATCCATCATCTACATACATAATGTATGTCATATTGAGTGTCATATTATTTCAATTGGTGCAAGACGGCCTATTCTGTATAAAAAATATTAGACGATAGTTCAGTAACAAGGAAAAAATTTTCGCAATTATTTTGAATTACTTACCTCAAGTATTTCATTTCCAAATGTATGGTCTAAGTGTCTGTAGCTATGGGTTTATATATATTACTTAAAAAGAGTTAGGTGCCCACACAAAAATCTAATCAATGTGGATCTCTTAAATGTACCTAGTTCAGTACTTATTCATTTGGTTAGTTTGAAGCCTATGAAACACCCAGGACACTTTTGGGCTGGATGTTAATCATCAAATCCTCTACACACGAGTTATAAATGCAAAAAAGGGAGTCCATTTTCATACTTATACAACCAGACACTAATTGGCATGGTTTCTAAGTAAATAATTAACATCTTTTTGTTACGAGCTTATGCTGGAAGCGTCTCCCAGCACACCCAAGTCCCAGAATGATGCCAATTTAGAAATGTATGTTTTCTTAATTCTGCACTGAGAATTATTGACCCATTGAACAGTACCTTGTTCAATTCCTGGTTCGTAATTCTGAAAACAATCCTATGGAAATTGGCTGTGGTCCTGGGTTTGCAGAGAGACACTAATGTTAACTTAGTATCTTGCCTTAAAACAATCTGTGATTTATTTACTTAAAAAGTAGGTACTTCAAGTAAAACCACTTTTTTACCAGTACTTCACCACAAAAATCTTAGGTATTTTAAAATTATTCAAAACATTTCAAGGTGAGCATTGAGGTAAAATTCATCATTTACACATGTTTTTATATTCTTACTTACTTACTTGCTGTATAAATTAAAACTTTGACAGAAATAGTATGTTAAACAATAGTTTTAACAAATTACTAGGTACCTTTTTATTTAAAAAAACTCAAATAAAAGTTACTACAAGTACTTTTGTAAGTGGACACTCTTTTTATATGTTTCATTAGTCTTGTAATGATAGGGTCATCCTCTATTTCTTTCTGTATTCAAGAAGAAGGTTTAGATTTAGAAAGGTTAAGATTGTATTTATTTTATTTCTTGAAAGCTTTCCTTTGCCTGCAACACCTACATGTATGATGTTAGTTATGTTAGTAAGATAGGTTTGTTTTTATCTCGATTAGATTTATTCAGGTTTAGTAACCGCTTTTTAATCCGATCGTGTTAAATAAGATAGAGAACCTATAAAGACTAAAGTTACATTTCCCACAAGGATCCATTCTAGGACCACTTCTTTTCATTATAGTTCCTAATGTGATATCATTTTTGTTTTCACGACTATAAAATAGTGTTGTGTAAAGCTGTTTAATCAACACTGTAACATAACATCCTAAATTAAAAGAGGTAAAGCCTACAAGCACTGACTAGTAACTAATGTGTCATATACAGGGTTACATTTCAGGGTAGTGCCAATTATTCAGGGACCACTCAGAATCAGTAACTAAATCAATCTACTTAAAAAACAAACTCGTTTTTTTTCATTTTTAATTCTAACATTCTGCATTTGAAAAATAGAATACGTAGAAAATTAATTTAATTGCACTGCATGATGTTTTTGTTGGCGTCGGCGTATGCCTGTGATCTCTGAATGTCGGCGCATCTAACGTTTTCTTTTTTTATCGAAAATTTTAAAGTACATATAAGTATTTTAAACTCCAGAAATACAACGACGGAAATTAATTACGATAAATTAGTATTTTATAATGTTGTCTATATTATAGAATGTTCTATAATGTATTTTTTTAAATTTGGCACTACCTTGAAATTTAACCCTGTATATTTAGGGTGCCGAGATCACAATTCTTTTTGATATTATTTACTTATTTTGTGGTCTTACAATAAGGTAAACTTACAGGGTCAAAGCCGAGAAGCCAAAAGGCGTGCCTCTAAGCAGTGTCAGGCTGGAAGCGCCCATCACGGGCCAGGATAAAGTTATTGGTGTCGGCCTGAACTACCTAGACCACTGTAAGGAGCAGAACCTGACCCCGCCGGAGTTGCCTTTGATATTCAGCAAGTTCTCAAGCGCGGTTATTGGACCCAACGACTCAGTGAAATTGAGGACTGAAGTTACACAGGTTAGTTGCTCTTTTAATAATGTTATTCAGACTACAGAATAAATAATAATTTTAGTAGGTATACAAAAGTTAAGCTCTATACAATAGGCATCGAAATAGAACGCCCAAAAGCCAAGTCCGCGTCCGTAAAGTGAGGCAATACAAACTAAGCCATAATGGCTTAGTTTATTACTCGGCCTGTTATACTCAAGATCGTGTCGCGTGACAAACAGCTCCCGAAATATTAAAAAAAACATGACGGTTTGCGAAGTGAACGGATGTCACAACAGTACATCAGGAAAACACAAGAAAGATTGTAACATTACATTTTACGTGTAAGAATTGCGTTAAAACTTACATATTTACGTAAAACATTAGTCAAAAATAAAAATAAATTACAATAATTAATTAGTCTTGACATTTTATGAAAATGTTGCCTGTATGGGGAAAAAATATCTCCCACATTTTGTTGTTTTTAAAAGAGACGTCCCAATTTATATTTTCTTTTGTAATCGAAATAATTGAGACGGTCTTATTGAGGACGGAATTATTAAGGTCCCGGGTTCAGTTCTCGGTCCGATCGGTCAGAGTATAGGCGCTATGGCGACACTTCAAAAATTGACAGCCGAATTTTCGATCGTTTTTTTGTATGGAGCTGGGACTTGAAATTTTTCTACACTTTTACTGAGAAAAATTTTTCCAACTCGCACTTGACCGTTTTTAGAGGTCAAAATATTATGGGCCCGGGTGCAATCTGGGTTTTTAAGGGGGTCAAAATTTCATTATTTTTTGGATCCGATCCGACGCACCTTTACTGAGATATTTGCAGATTTTATACGGGGATATTGTCTAAATTTTAGAACCAGAATCACAGAATACCTAATAGTACTACCGTACAGAAGATTCACTCCCTAACAAAAGTCAGGTTTAGGTATAAAAACATACCTAGACTCGCCAGAGTTACCCGCCTGCAAGCAAAATTGAAACTTATAACCGCGCGTGAACCGTGAACTTTCTTTGCGCGCTCCAGTTTTATGACCGAGCTGCGAACGTCGACACGGGGTTGTCACTTGAGAAGTTTTTGTACCTCTAGTTGATTTAGACTACGACTCGACTCTTACTTAGTGTACGTACGTACACGCTTAGTTTCATTAGTTGATGATCCATAAGTCTTCGATTTGATTGACTGACGCCAGAATAATTGATATTCAAGAAATCCGGTCGGAATTATTTCGAACGAGTAGGTATTACTCGTATATCGATTGTACACGAATAGACTGTATAGCAATAGGGAACAATATTTAAAGATGTTATAGATATAGCAATAGTTAACAATATAGCAAAGCACTCTACATGCCGCTCCACGTCTGGATTTTGCCCAGTAATAACAATACACATCAGTATTCCGTGAATCAATAGGTTACACGATCATTCTAGCTAATAGATTTATTTATATTTATTTATTTATACCACAGAATATAGAAAGAGGTATTCAGTGCAGTCAGTAACTCTTCTACGTACCCACTCCTCTGGTAAATTCCTGGATAAACTTATCTAAATTGACTCAAATGACAGATAGTACGTTTCTTAAGCCATTTCAGATAAATAAGTGTAATTTCCGATTGAGTTTCTTGACAGAAAAATCTAAATATCAATAGATAGCCCGGTTATCAGTCCATGCAATCTATTTGATACTATTTTTGTTACCTACCTCTCTGATTTCTTACAGTCAACAAAAAACAAAAATATATTCAAGGACATCGTATTCGTAACATCGAAATGATTAATTCTCGTGTTATCTTATTGACATAACATTTTTTTTATTTTTATATATCGATGTCGATCACATATGAAAAGTTTGTATGGCGTAATCAAAGTCATACTTACATTGTATAAGACATACTTACATTGTATACATAATATACACCCCCCTTCCTCTGGCAAGTAATCTATCGGGCAGACAATACTTATGCTATTGGGACTTCTCATCGACAGAAAGGAATAATAAATCGGAAAATGAAATCAAATTCCTTTCTAATACGTCCAATGGGTGATGGTAAATCCAACCTAATGGTGAGGTCAAAATTTTCTGACGTGATTCACAAAGATCCTTCTGACCTAAACTGCTCATAAATTGGGGTCAATTACTGAAGCAATTTGAGATCGTAATTCATATTGAGTGTAGGTGGAAATGAAGTGGAATAATGCTATAGTTTGCATCATGGATACTGATTATTGTGGTGGAGTATTATGTGTCCTGCATAGTTCTGATATTAGATGACACGTAATCACTTTAATATTACCAATATTTTAAAGTATATGTAATATTCAGATATAGGATAGTGATCGCTCTTGGCACAGTTTTTTATACGTAAAAAAGGAGTTCACTTTAACCTTTTGTATTTTTAATAAACCTACATAACTATTACGTAGGTACTCTACTCTTACGTAGGTAGTCAAACTGTTGATGTGTCACCTGCTTACCTACGTACGGTCTAAGATTTTTATTAACCAGAATCAAATTTATAAAAAGATAAAGCTATAAAAGTCTTACTAAGTAGGTAATACCATCTTAAGACAAGTAGGATGTACTCGTACATCCCCGAATTTCACTCGATAGCTTCAAATAATCGCGTAACACACACATCAAAAGTTTTCTAGTCCAACACGGAATAGGCCCTCTCTGATCTGTCCACGTCGCAGTGTAACAACGACTAACGTTTTACAATATGACAACACAGACAACTTTTTGTGTATTTTATTGTACTTCTTTCGTTCAGATGTTTCCAAGTAATACTATAGCATTGTTATTATTATATTGAGGTACTTAATAGTAAGAAATGTTGTTTTACAATAAAGAGGTGCATTGTGAATGCATTATAAGAATTTCTTACTTAACCCTCTTACTTAAAAATGAAACCTTTTAGGGCTCTATCTATAGATAAATTAAATACCAAACATAAGTATACGGCACCTTAAACTTCTACCGTCGTCTGAAAATCAGCGTCTAGATACCTCTTACTATAATTTCTTAAAGCAGGCTTGCTTTTAAAATGCCCTGCTTTTTCATACTATGGTAGTACGAAAAAACAGCTTCAAAAGCAGGCCTGCTTTAAGACCTCATGGCAAAGGGCCAGGCGTCAGCCTGTGACACGTGCTAATACCATTTTGCTGCTGGAAACTGCTAATTCCGGCGATATCATAATTTCCGGCGATTATAACCAAATTCAGTCCTTGTGTCTCGATGACGCGTCAACGCGTCAAGCGTTTGCAGCATAAGAAACCGCAACCAACTGTTTATCCAATACCAAAAGAAAAAAAAGTTCCCCATACTAAACCGCCGAGCAGCTGATATCAGTTTGCATGAAGAAGTGTTTTTTTAGAGATTTTAATTTTGGTCCCGTAAAAAAAATCTGTATTTTAGCAGTAGAATAACCCCTTAAAGTTTTTTTTCATATTTCTGGTAAACCCGGGGCGGTAGGTAGAGACTCTTGAGAGAGATATATTTTTTTTAATGATGTGTGCTTTTTTATTAAACTATACAATCCTACCGCTGGGCAAAAGTCTCCCACAGACAGACTCCATCGATCTCTGTCCATCGCCAATGACTCCAATCCCCGGTCCGGTTAACCAAATCGTCGCACAATCTTTTCTTGGCTCTTACCTCTTCAGCGATAGCCGTCTGTATTCACCAATCGTGTGACGATTTATCCTATATAGCAGGATTACTCAAACTTATGGCCCCGCGTACCCATGTTAAAGTGCCCAGACAACAGCAAACCCCTAACCCTAAAAGAAAAGAAAATCTTGCTGTAGACGACAATACAGTTTTTTATTTTAATAAATAAATACAAGTATTCATGTAGGCATGTCATGCTCAGTCATGGGTGAGTTAGTTTCTTGTCGCAAATTGAGTCGATGTCAGAAGTAATTTTGGACTATTTTAACCTTAATTCTGACTCAACATCAAGTCGGTTTCTATATTCGGTTTTTTTTTACCAGACGTGCTGGTGTGCAATCCAGCCGCCATTACATAAATCTAATCGCTTACCCCCAACCGTCAGATGGCGAACCCCTAGGGGTTCGCTTACCCCACTTTGAGGTACCCCACTATCAGGGTTAATAAATTGTTAAAACCATTTTCTCTTCCAGAACGTAGACTGGGAAGTGGAGCTAGCTGTAGTGATCGGCAAGAAGTGCTCTATGATCGATGCTAAAGAAGCGTTCAGCTATGTGCTGGGGTACACCGTGGCTCAGGACATCAGCGCTCGGGACTGGCAGAAGAAGAAGAATAGCGGCCAGTTTATATTGGGCAAGGTTGGTACTTACTTGGGCTATAAAATGTAGGTACAGAGTGTAATGAAAATGGTAATATGTAAGGTGACTTTTAGAGATCAGAGATCTTACTGAAGATGATCTCAGATCATCTTTAAAATTGTCTCAAGTACCTACTCATGATAATTTTTATTAAGGTAACATCAATAAAATCTAGCAAAGACCTATGCTAGTTAAGATCTAGATCTAAAGTCTATTTCAACAATAGATTACCTCCAATAATCGGAGGTATATGTTTCAACCGACAACCAATTTGTTTCTCGATTTTACTATTGGTCCCAAAGTAAAAGTGTTTTCTTTCATATTTAAAATAGAATCTGAATTCTGAAATAGCGAAAACAAAATTGTAATTGCTTTATTATCAGTACATAACGGGAATCATCGAGACACAGATATGATTATTTTCAATTCAAATCAATCACATATTGCATGCTACATTGGTGTACACCATCGAGCATATGACAGATAGGTACTACATGATATTTTGTATAGGAATGGTAAAATTTTCTCGAGATTTCGATTGTTAATGGGTTCTATCACCCACTCTTTGGCAAGGATCGAAACCGGTTAATATTTATTTCAGAATGTGTAAGACCCATTTCTAATATTTGATAATAGTTGTAAAGATTTGACCACAAAAATAAATTTGCCATAGCTTTTAAGTAGGTAGTTGGAGTTTATGGTGATTAATTTAGCGAAAACCTTTATTATTCCGGTTAAGGTTCCATAGTAAAATAACCGGTTTCCGATCCTTGCTTTTTGGGCTATACCTTTTCTGTTAGGTACATCTCTAAAATATATAAAATATAAAACCCACATCCTCCTGTACGATAGAGAGTTTTATTTTTACTCTGTTCTTGAATTCTTGCCACATGCATTGACGTGTACAAGTCAGTATCTATGCATGATTACAGAAAATATTACATAAACACAGATAAAACTGTTATTGCAATCTGTTTTTCAACTTCTTAAGTGAAAGATTACTTGAGATATAAAAAAAACACGATAGTCATCTGGAAAATAAAAATGTAGTAGCAAAAATGCAGTATTGGAAGATTGGAGGATAACAAGTGGCATAATATAAAACAAAGTCGTAGTTACACCATTTATAAGACAAAAACGGCTGGACCGATTTTTGTGATCTTTTTTTTATGATTTGTTAATTATTTGTTCTCGCCCCGAATAGCAGAATAACTGTTAAAATATTAGAAAAAATCACAACGAAGTTTCAGCCAGGACAGTTAGTTTCTAATAAAAATAACAAACGATATCAACAACAATTTCGATGTCCGCCATGCTTGCCTCTTTAGAACCAACTAATGAACTAACGCACTCGCAAGCTTGTAAATGGCGACGTTTGATTCCCGATATCAAGCCAAACGTTTGTAGCGATTTTCAGTTTGCGGCAAGGGCACCATTTTCACATTAATGTTTTTTTTTTGTATAACATTACTTTTTGTAATTAAAATCAGGTATAGATTACCAGCAAAACAAGACTTTTAGTAACTATTGTTAATATGCATTCTCACGCAACCATACATCCAAAAAGTTAATAATTACTACTCAGTAGGGTTATTTTGCGATTGATTTATTTTATTTATTTTAGGAAGACCAAGGTAATTTATTTTAATTCTTTAATGTATGTCCTAGACCTAGTCATACCTATTTTGAGAATACTATATGTACCTAATAATAAGTGGTGTGTGTGTGGATAACCGCATTTTTTTAATGTCCATATTGACACAAAACGTTCATTGACCGATCTCGATCACAATTAAAACTTAACCAACGGTTGAAATTAATATTATGATGCAATACGAGTAATATCTATGACATCAGTGACTCATGCATCACACAAACACTTGCTCCATGCTGGATTCGTGCTATTCTAACCGGCCCTCTTGGTTTTTAGTTCCGTACTTACCTCAAACAAAAGGAAAAAAACGAGACCCATAAACCTAGTATCACAAGTCCGTCTGTCTGTCTGTCTGTATGTCTGTCAAGACCCTTTATCTCGGAAACGCGTAGGGCGATACCTCTAGTTGAGATTAAAATATACTCAGGTCTACGGTCCCTTGAAGCTGCTAAACATTTTTCTTCTAAGTTAACCTATAAAAAAACAAATACGGCTGTTTATGCCGCAAAAAAACGTATATTTCGACACTCAAGGAATTTATAGGGTACTTTCCGTTGACTTAGAACTATGAAATTTGGCAAGTAATATTGTCTTTACAATTTTAAAATTAAACTTAAAATAAAATTAAAGTTAACTGCGAGACTTGTGAGACTTAATTCCTTAACTATTTATAATATGTACTTACAAAGTACCAACCCTCGGTGGGCGAGTCTGACACGCACTTGTCCGGTTTTTTTAGTCTGAAGTTAGACCGAGATTAACTCCGTTAAGGGCTAGTTTCCTGGGTCAAAAAATATTGTTCTATTTAGTCCGTCAGTTAGATTATCAAAAAATATTGAACCCATATTTTGTCTTTAGTCAATCAAACAAAAAAAATTACGAATATAAAGCGCATCAAAGTTTGGGAATGGGAGCACGTGACGTCACGCCTTGCTAAAAAGTGTCGCAAGGCGTGACCATGACGTTACGCGGAACTTTAACGGGCTATATCTTCATCATTTTTTGTTCGATTGAGAAAAGAAAAAAATACATGTCCCAATATTTTCGGTTAATCCAACTGACGGACTAATTATTTTTTTTAAAGAAACTAGCCTATTGAATTTCAGGGTTAACTATCGATAATTAAACTATAGTTCGCCAACACTATTCCAAAGGCTGATGTTTTCTAAATTGACCCTAAACCGGGTATCGAACCTGGGATAACGTTTCACTCTATCTTCCACAGTCCATGGACACATTCTGCCCAATCGGCCCTTGGATCGTCACAGCAGATGAAATCAACGACCCCCAGTGTCTCAACATAAAATGCAGCCTCAACGGGGTGGTCAAACAAGACAGCAACACATGCCAGCTGATCCACAAGATCCCTGACGTCATCGCTAGATTGGCTTCGTAAGTTATTTTTGGTTATTTATATTAATCTGCCTACACTTTGCCGGTGCCGATGAAGGACCTGAAAAAATATATTTTAGTATAAAGGTTGTAGGAATATATTGGATATAAACCATTTAAGGTTGTACCCCCACCACAACTTTAGCGTAACTCGTTTTTTCCTACTGTTTAGCAGCTTTTTACTCCTTACGCATATAAAAAAAAAGTTTTATCGTTAAAATTATAGTTTAAACGTTGTATTTACCCTAATATGTATATATTTTCGAAAAAGGGCTTTTAAACTACGTCATTCAATGTATTTTAAGCATCTCCTCCATAAGTAATCCTTAACTTAATATTTGACTTTTATCAATCGATAGAAAATTTAAAAACTCATAGCTGGGTGTTTTATTTAGTACTAATTGATTATTTCTGACAATTATTCATTATCTACGTAACTCCTGTTTCTCTGGCTTGCCGTACCGTACGGGGTAGAGATAAAGCGAAATGCTGGAGGTCATGCTCGGATAACCGCTTTAAGATTGATACTTCCTACTGGAAATCAATGTTCAGCAGTTAGCCCATACGAAGAGATGGTGCCAAAACACGTGCAAGAACACGACATTGACGAGGACGATGTACGTCAAGTATTGGCTGGTTGGGTGGTGTGGAGGAAAAAGAAAGTGCTTTCATGTTTGCGTATACCTAAAATACCACAGAATACACAGGGTGCCTCAAGACAGGGTACACCCAATATCAGCGTGCTCCTGGTGATAGAGCACACTATTACCTGTCGATTTAGCCCCCACGTAAGATTTGCGAATTGAATAATTGTCACGATATTGATCTTTTAATGGATTTTAGGTGGATAGATTGCAGGATTCGAACCTGCAATTAGTCACAATCAATTTTAATGTAGTTTTGACGAGTTCTTTACTAGCGATTTTCAATTCTTCTTCTTCGAGTGTTCTTGAGTGAAGACCACGACTTGGCAAGCGCAGCGTAGAGCGCCCTCCAAATACGGTGGAGCGAAGATACTCGTATATATGCAAAACTGCTGATCATCATCATCATCACCATCATTTCAGGACGTCCACTGCTGAACATAGTCATCATATAGTCATACATAGTGATAATGGATGGAAAAGAATAGCCGCGGATTATAATAGGCTCAGTATAAATAAAGCCTCTATCAGACATCTCTGTCAAGATTAAGAGATAAGTCACCTAAAGTGCGACAGGCAGAAGTGCACACAACAGGGTATCATGCAATTGAAAAAACGTATATAAAATTGACGGCAAATTGAAGTTTGACTCAACCCTCATACATACTAAAATTTATTCGTGTCTCAGATTCTAGCATGTTTACATCCCAATCTCCCCTTTTCCAGTGTAATGACTCTATACCCCGGTGACATCATCCTCACCGGAACCCCAGGAGGAGTGGGGGTCCACCGCACACCCCCAGAGTTCCTCAAGCCTGGAGACAAGATCATCAGCGAAATTGAATGCATAGGTGTCTTAGAAACTAAGGTTGAAAAATACGATAAGTGTTCGGCCTAAGTAAATAGTGTTTTACTCGTATGCCAGCCCAGCCGAATACTGAAACCGATGCATAAAGTAAAGGTCTGTTATTTTCTATCATTGCGATGTAGTGTCGAAAAAGTATACCTAAACATATAAATCAAAGTAACTGCAGCACATAGCGGCACAAGCCTCACCTCAACAATGAAGTGGTTAATTTCATACTCCACCATGCGAACCTGTGAGCCCAGTGACAGCGGATTCATAGAGGGGTGATGTAAAAACCTTACTGTCAAGATAAAAGTATGATATTTTATAATGTAAGAATATTGTACGGACATAACATGGACACAAGCAAGACTCCCGCGTTAACGACACAAGCAAGACTCCCGCGTTAACCCAGCCTTATCGAACAGTATGACAATATTGCTCTATAAAGCCAGATGGCCTGTGTGCGTTTTATAAAGAAAGTTACTCGATAGCTTGATTAATTTTCGACCGATTTATATAGATGCAATTACACACTGTAGATAGGCCCTCGAGTTGACACAGAAATGGTGGCGCCACTATCTCTAAGCAATCCGTCAAAATTAGATTTGGCGTTGTCCACGCGCCAATCGAGGGTTGTGGAGTATTAATGTTATGTTACGATAGACGAAGTGAATTCAAGCCAGAATAGCAATTTAGGCTACCATCTCGGGATTAGCAAATTTAATCCCGGATAACCATTTTATACCGTATTAAACATCATGCTATTGCTGTCAGTTTAAACGAGATTGACAGAGACAGAATCATCATTGCAATTAGACACCCTAACGCCCTTCGCCCACGGCCATTTGTAGCGATGCTGTCTTGCTTTTATAACCGCGCTACTGTAGCGCGTTAGTCGCATATATGACACAAGGTGAAATGTGTTAAGTTAAATAAAATGTTGCTAAGTTAAATGTCAAATGTTAAATGTTGTTAAATGTTGCTAAGTTCATAATGTTCAGTTCTTAATTAATGTAAAAATGACCATGAAAATGATAGTTTTATAAAGCATTTATTAATTGTTAATGTTGAAATAAATATATCAATTTAAGAGTTTTCTTTTATTTCCAAGTGCTTACCTATCTTACGACAGTTAGTAGGTACGGCTAACGCTTTCACTGGTAATAAATTTATATTTAAAATACTGTGCACAAAACGTTCTATAGGTGGTGCAAATCGTAGAAGATTCCCGGGCAAAGGCAATTTTCTCGAAGTATTTCTTAGACAGGTGCGGTGCGGTCGACGCCAAATAGAATGCTGATAGGTAAAGCCAAGCCTCGCATAGATGAGGGATGTCCTGTCGAGGTCTGCCTCGGCGTCCTTTTTTGTCTGTCAAAATAGATCGTTTACAACTGCATTGGTTAACTAACGCACACAAAGTAATAAAAGTAGTAGTACCAACAGTGCACGGGAGTTCGTACTTTAAGTAAATTACACAACTAATCGTCGTAATTTCAATATATAAGCACAGAATATATAAATATAAGTCTTCAAGCATGCGCTTCACTAAACTTCCAGCGAACTAATGATCGCACACCATGTACGCCGAGTCCGTGGCAAGTCCTCGGCGGACTTTTTGCGGACAAAAAGTCCCTTGTCTGCGCAGGCCTTTAGCTATAGTATCTTTCAGTCAACAACACACCAATAAATCAATGTCATGGTATCGAAATAAGGAGTTAACATTATTGTGTTACGAGGTACCAGACAATGTATTTTGCCAGGGTCATCTCCCAGCACACCCACACTGAAATCAATTTACTTATAGAGACTTTGATCACACGCTCACCCACGGTATAGATAGCTAAACTATGGGTTCTCCAGAGGCCAGAGCTACTTTGACCTTTTGAAGACAGTTCCATCTAATGTTTCCTACCCTCCATCGAGCATGGCTAGCTGGAACTGCCCTGATGGAGAAATAAGGAGAATAAGTAGGATGTTTAAAACCTTAACTACTGTAGAGCAGGGTTTGCTGACTTATTCTAGAGGGGCCGCGAAAACAATAATTAGGAGTGCGTATCACTTAATCTAAAAGTTATTGGGATGCCTAAGTTCAGCAGTAGACGTCCTATGGCAGAAATTATGATGATCACTTGAAATACGAGCGGTATAGGGGTTTGCGAAATATAATAGTTACTTATTTGGTGTTAGTTAGCTCTTGAAAATGGTAACCCAAGGCTGCTGAAGAATATGATGGGCCTGTTTAGTCTTGTGACTGGCAGACATCGCTACCATATCGTCGGCTACTGCATTGATATAGTTTTTTTAAGTAACTTATTGCCAAAGCCTGTTACCAAACTGATTTATACTCCAAGAAGAAGTAGGTATTATTTTAAGTCAATGTGTGTATATGAGTATGTTGATTAATGTACAGCAATACCCAATAATACTCAATAATACTCATTTATTTTGTACATAGGCCCTCTTCCGGGCACTTATACACGTCCCAAAATATAGCTTAGTCCTACCACCGCTTCGGGACGACATATTGGCTGGTGATGAGAAGAAACTGCGCAACAAACTCAGTCACCTTTGTCAGCCTTTTTTACAGGAAATATTTTTAAAAATCTCCCTCAGTGAGTCACGAGGTCTCGTACGGCTCTTTTCTGCAACACAAAGATTGATTCAATGTAGTACCGTTTATCAAAATAATAATGATTGTACATGTCAAATTTACGAACTTGAGACTTATTTAATTAAAACGCCGTTTCTGTTTGGAACTCAAGTTGTCTCTAGGTTCGAGTCAGTTTTAATGATCTATCTTTTTAATAATCTATGGGCTCTAGCCCGCAGCTCTTATTGAATTCGCAATGATCAGTTGAATATTACATAACTAGCTTTTGCCCGTGACTTTGTTCGCTTGGTCTTTGCAAAACCATAGTTGGTCTTAATTAAAGACCACGCGAAAAAACGTCGCGGGCAACAGCTTGTTTTTTTGCTAACTGCGCAGTGACATCTACCGGTAGGAAGCGCCATCTATAATGACAGTTATC
This sequence comes from Anania hortulata, assembly GCA_963576865.1. NCBI lineage: Eukaryota > Metazoa > Arthropoda > Insecta > Lepidoptera > Crambidae > Anania > Anania hortulata. The sequence continues at coordinate 8,568,876 of OY756412.1, read as the reverse complement.
TAACATCCCTCTTGGAATCGCAATTTTTTCCAGGATACGAATTAACCTATCTGATATTCCAGGTTATAATCTACTTCTGTGCCAAATTTCAGTCGTTCTGGCGTGACTGAGTAACATCCATCCACCCAAACTTTCGCAATCATAATATTAGTAAAGTATACTTCGACTTGAGTCTTACACATCACCTCTCACCAATCTCACCTTTTCCAGGGTAATGACTCTATACCCAGGCGACACCATCCTCACCGGCACACCAGGAGGTGTGGGGGTCTTCCGCAACCCCCCAGAGTTCCTCCAACCGGGAGACAAACTTACCAGCGAGATTGAATGCGTTGGCGTTTTGGAGACTAAGATTGGAAAGTACGATAAGTCGGTCTGTAATTAATTAATGTAAATGTTATACAGTTTTCTTAATATCGTCTACGGAATCGCGTAATCGTTACACGTTGTTTAGCGAAATTTGTTTTAATACTCATAAATTCCGGTAAGTTATTTTGTAATTTTTTCGCACAAGGACGGAAATAAAAACAAAATGTATCAATATGACTAAATATAGTTGACGATCTATTGACTATTATATATTAATGTAACCCTGAATATATTAACTGTAAAAGTCATATCTAATTTCAATAAGTAACTGACTATAAGTTGTTGAGTAGGTAGCATAAGCAAAAAATAAATAAATGGATACCTACTTAATACTTACGTTCTAAGAAAGTACCTACATATTCTAAGAAATAACAACTATTCTGTGCTCTAAGTAAAAAAAAGTAAGTAATACTTATATAAGTATATTTTGTTGTACAGGCAACGGCTCGTCAACCTACCACATAACGTCAAATTTTCTCAAATAGGTAATATTGATCTTTACGTGTCGGACTTAGGTGGTTAACACACTGCACCGCACACCGACGCGGGGCGCGGAGCCGCGGATTTTGAAATCGTAAGCGAGTATATCTATTTGCATAGAAAAAACTCCTGATACCACTCACTGACACCGCGTCGACGCGCGGGAGCATACAAAGATAAATCTGCGCACCGCAGCGGAGCGCGGTTTAGTGTGATAATCGCCTTAAAGTTAAAAAGTCAGTTCAATGACCTTTAACTGTTTGGATAGGTTGACCTGCCGTTGTCTGTACCTAGATATATGAACGGTAAAATCACCCCCTGAAAGAAAAAAAACTTGTATCAACTCGAGTGTTTGCACAAAAAAAACTATCGTGTCTTGTTTTCTGGGCTGAGGGGTTTAAATAATTAAATAGGACTTTATCTGCATAAATAACGGTTCATTGCACCACTCTCTAATCTAAACTGAGAGTCAGTTTAGCTCTCTTCCTCGTAAGTGAATAGAAAGAGACAGCTAACAGCTGTCTGTCAGACAATTTTATCATAAAAAAACAAAAGCAAAGACAACTTACTTAATTTTGTAATTAAGTATTGACAATTAGGTACACAAATATTATTTTGCTTTCAATCACAGGTGCAAGAGAGTTTACCTACTTAGAGAGTGGGTAACAACGCCACAACGAATCGCCATTATTATTTAATCATTTAAAGTCCCTTTTTATTTAATTACTTCCTTAGAGTGATTCTACAACCAACCACGGAATATAAAAGATTGACTGTTCTGTGGAATAGCAATCTTTTAAAGAGGTGTTTTTAAATCTCAACTGCTTTTGGTGAGATAACAGCTGATCGGTTATTTATTATGAGGAAGTAAAATAAAATGCGATGCGATGCGTGTATTTAAGCACTAGGATCATCCCTTTTAAGGAAGTTGGGTAACAAAATATGACTTTGTATAATATTACCAGTTAATTTTAATTTATATTCCGTTATGTTAGGTATCATGTTTAATACGCACACCGAAAAAAACGAATCAAAACTCGAATTTATTCACGTAATTTACAAACAAATGAAACCAACAAGGAAAAGTGTGATAATAGGTATTTAACATACCTTTCAATGTTTATTAGCTTTATTCTATGTATTATTTTATTACAAAGAAATTTGTGACGAAGAGTTCATAGTTGTCAGTGCCACCTCTTCACATTCTATTTCCTTACCATCAGTTCTTAAAGCTGACCTGCTTTTGAGCTGCTCGGAATTTCGGAAACTGTCTGGCTTGTTAAAAAGCAAATGGTACGTACGGGCCATGGATGCATAACTTGCATTTACAGCTTTATATGGCACAAGTAAGTAAAGTACATTGAATTTGACCATCGGGTTCTAATACAATAATGTCGCCGTGGGGCAAAGGAACCTCGAAATTCTCTGTTTCTTTTTTTAATCGAAAAACCCCAATTAAAAAAAATGGTATCTAAAAAACTAAAATTAAACCGGGGTTAAGGATTCTCGTTTTTTTTATTTAATCGGAAATCAGGGTGGTCACTTGCCCTGAGGGCGATATTGTAAATTATATAACTTGTCGTAATATAGATACTATGGTCGCTCGTGTATTCAAAAATGCATGTAATGTGCGATCTAAGTATGTATTCAATATTTATCTAGTTATTGTACAAATGTATTACTTACTTAGTTTATTCTTATAATCACGTTTGTGACATAAAATTTTATAAAAGCATTTACATTTATACGATGATTTTAATTATTGGAATAAACAATTATTGTATTTATTTTTTGGTTTAATTAATTTCTAGCTTATTTTTTTTTCTAGCCTATTATGATTATTAAACTAATATAACTATAAAATGGAAAGAAATGCATCGCTGCGCTGACTACACATAGGTACTTATATTCATTCATTCATATTCATTCATTTATTGCGTCATAAGTACATTAAGGTGTTAACAATAAATTAGATCTAACTTATGGACCCTGTTAGGGCATTGCAATATTAGAAATTATACATTATGCTAATTATAAATTACAAGAAATAACATTACGTAAATATTTACAATCATAAAAATACAATTATTTACTGTAGAAATTATCACTACAATGTTTTGAAATTGTAAAACTCCTGAAGACTATAGACATTTTGTTTTAAAAAAAAACCTTTAATTTTAAGTAAAATGTTGCATTTTTTTCAAAGGTTTTTAGGTAGGAAAAGTAGGTAGTGTATTAAAAATTCTTATTGACATGTGGTACGAACCGGAACTAACCAAGTGAAGCTTGAAGGCGGGCAATGTTAATCTGTTTTAACCGACCTTACAAAAAGGAGGAGGTTCTCAATTCGGTTGTATGTTTTTTTATGTTTGTTACCTCAGAACTCCGCCATTAATGAACAGATTTGAGAAATTCTTTTCTCAATTGAAATTTGAAAACAATTGATAAAAAAAATGGACCAATCTAGAGGTATGCCCTATACCTCCAGATTAATCCTTTTTTTTTTAAATTCAATTCTGATGATGGGATCCATGAGAAATTGGGGGAACTCCTAAAATATTATAGGTATACATATAGCGATTTTAGTATATTTAACAACAAGTCAAGCATTTGCATTCAGAAAGTATCATTTGTTGAGATGGAACTGATGAAGGAGACCATAGTTGAAGGAGGCCACAATAGTAACGAGTAGTGATAAGATATTTTCATTAAGACAGTTAAGGCTTGCTATCAGGGGCGTGCATTTGTTTTAGATGGGGGTAGGCTGTGAGTGAAAATTGAGTAAGTTTGCGTGAAACAGTAGGCGATCTCGCGGCAGCCTAACATTGGTTACATTGCACAGAAACGATCTAAGTTGCGCGCTTTAGTAAGGAATAAGTACAGGTAGACGACAAAATGGTTACAGAATATTTATTGTTTATTGTTGAATACGTAATTAATAATTATAGATAGCTGTCAGTTTTTTATGAAGGTAGGCTCCGCATAATAGCCTATATGGAATGCACGCCCCTGCTTGCTATAGTCGACAAATCAAATTTTAATAAATGATTCTGGTGAGAATGGTACCATGAAACTGATCTTATGAAGAAGGCGGAAGGTAAGCACCGGAACTCTGTGATAAAATAATGTATCATGGCCGTGTTTGGACTTATTTAAATCGTCATGGGAAGCAATTTAGCTATAATGACATGACAGATCGCCAATTAGAGTGAAAAAAAACAGACAAATAAAACAATTTTTTATAAAAAAAATTACCGACTTCAAAAACACTAAAAAGCTAAAAATAACTTTTAAACAATTATACCAAACAGTTATTTCTGGAGTCGGTGCCAGCCGTGGAGTGCTTTAATGTGGTTGTTTGCAAACATTACTTTGGTATGATTGTTTAAAAGTGATTTTTAGCTTTTTAGTCAATTCAATTCAATTCCATTTATTTATAACAATATACATTGTGTCGAACATTAATAAAATGAAAACATTTGAATAATTAGATAAAATACAACATGCATCATTAATTCCACGAAAGTGGTTTGCGAGGCTTAAATTTAAATGTATTTTTTTAACAGTGCTGTAATTATAATAAATAAAGAAAGATAATTATATAAATTCTGAAGTTATAATTTGTATTTAAAAGAATGAAAAAAGTCAATCAGATCATATTATTATTTCTATATAATGTCATGAATTAAAATAAATATGTCAATTATTATTTACTAAGTAACTTTGTCATACTGTGTTTCTCATATTATTTAAACTCATCAACTGAATAATAGCATATTAATATTGTTCCTCTGCTTGAGGATACATAACTTGAATTTCCCTTACAAATTGCAAAGTTAAAAAATATATGTATATTGATGGTAAAGTTAATATTATTAGGGAGGTAAAATGTTGTCTCCAACTTTCTTTTTCGGTTATGTCCGCTAAAATTCGTATACATTTTTTCTGGAGTATAAAGAGGTGGTCAGCGTCTGTGCTGTTTCCCCTTAAGATCACACCGTAACTCAGCCATGAGTGCGCATAGGCATAATACGCTGAGGTTGCAGTTTTTTGGTTAGTGCATTTTTTAGCTCATATTATAAAATCTTGTCTAAGAAATAGTAATTTTGCCGTCCATAGAACATTGAACGACAGAGGTAGGTAACCGTTTGCCTTTGTGATAAAATATCCTTCTATGTACTTTAATTAATTAATACTTCTATAACTTATCTGAAATATCTCTACCTGTCGTCACCATCTATGAAAAATGATCAAGTCAAAATGTATTTATTTAAATCTTTGAATTAGGTAAGTATTTACATTTTTAGGGTACCTACTCTTGGAAATTTAAACAGCTGTTAGGTAGGTACTAAGCACTTACAAACAATAAACCAATTTTAAGAATTTCTGTAGCCGTTTAAGAGTTCTTAAATGGAGAGGATTATTTAGGTTTAAATTTTACTTAGAAACGAAAGCCTAAACTGTACTATTCTTAACCCAAAAATATTACTTACAACTGCCAAGGGACAAACTGGGGGTCTAGCTTGAAGTTATCACAAAATAATTGTCAAAATGACGCGTCAATTAAAGAAATTTATTTGAACATAAGGTGTTTAAATCTTGTACCAAATATCCGTCTAATGCACCTCCCGTAATGTTGGCTGGTGTGGTCTTAAGGCAGGGTAGGGCAGGGAGGTCGTAGATTTAAGTATCTCGGACATATCGTCATATCGTGACTTATGATTTATGTATATGACGATGTCGATATTGAGCGCGAAATAAATTTATTACTGCTTATTGTTAACTTTATAAGTTTGCTGAAAATTATTAGCTAAATACTAGTATGAAACTGGCTGCGGGACAGACAATAGTTTTGATACTGTGTCTACTTGTCGATAGGTATAGAAATTACTTAGCTCATTTTAGTAGCACCTTTAGTTTTAAGAAAGCTCGTTATACTTATATCTTCCTGTTTCGTTCGTTCCAACGTATAAACCTAATAATTTAAAATTATCATTCACTTGTGTCAATCCGTTGACAAAATATGAACAACGGAAACTAGCTGTAAAACACGACCGTTTTCAATTGTTCACAAATTGTCAAAGGTTTGACATAAGCTGATGGTAATTTTAATTTACTTATTAAGTTTATACGTCAGAACGTCGAAAACTTTTCGTGGTAGGCCTTGTGGCTTTTTAGGCAATGCGAACCACTAGATAAGACGGTCGTCATTATCCGTATAAATGAATTAATAAATCGAAGATTAGACTGAAGAGGCTTATACATTTTAGTAATAACAGAAATCTATAGGGTAGTAGCAACTTGAGCAATGATAGACATCAATGATGCGAATAGAGTATCATCAGTCCAACGTCACTTGAGATTTAGCGCTCAATTGTAACGGCATGCTCAAACGCGCTGATTGGCTAGTGGCCTCCACAATTGAGCCAATCGCCGTCTTCCGTTCGCCTACAGGAAGCTCCGACCGCGGTCTTTCATCGTCTATTAAATTTAATGCATACACAAGGGGGGCTTTATTGAGTTAAAGTGGCATACGGGCGGCCACCACCACCTGACCCCTAACTCTCATCTAACAATAACGACACAAATATCCACTCAAAATGGGCAGGTCTTTTTGATACCCGCAGATTCTATCTTCGTCTAGCGGATATTTGTAATTTAAATATAATTCTGGGCAATTTCATCGTTGAGCCCTCTTTTATGCAATTGCAGTTATTTGCATTGAGATCGACGGATTGATGTCAATACAGGGTTGTTAAACTTCTGTTGTCCCACGGTGGGTGATGGATATAGATAAATTGTCTGTCGACCTCACTTGCCAGGAGGTAATAAAAGACCTCTTAAGTGCTGTGGACCTGTAGCTATTTGAGATTATATGAAATCAGATCGGTTATCATCATCGTGTAACTAGGGTGCGAATGTTTAGTTCTATTTTTCTCCTACAGATGGCGCTATTATTACAATCTGTGATTGTCATTGTCAAGAGCTCAACAGACATCTACACCTGAAGCATTAAATTTGGTTGTGATTTTAGTGAACATTTAAAATTTTCACTAAAACTGACTGGATTTTAGGTGTTTTGCAGCAGGCTTTGTGCTTTGGAGGTCGAGATAATGACTTGATGCAATATGTCTTTTAACAATATTATAAAAGTACATAAGGAAGAAAATCCAGTATAATGCTTATGCAGCCTATACCTACCCTATTTATGGGGTAACTACTGAGTAACCCCATTAATAGGGCACAATAATAAGAGTAATAGAAGACAGTTTGTCTACTGTACTACATATACATATAGGTATGCACAGGAAGTACATTATAAAATCGTGTAACTTCCTTGAAAGTATGAATTCAGCTGTACATTACTATGTACATTTAACAAACTGTTACTATGGAAGCAACTTCGAAATCAACAGATTATTTTCTTCTTTCTTTGTAGTTTTCATTTGTCTTCTTTTTCCTTCTGTTAACGTTGATACATAAATCCTCATTGATAAGCACTTAAGCAGCAGGAGATAGGACAAAACACTCCTGCGGCACTAGTACTTAGGAACAAGATTTAGTTCTTCTGAGTTCTTCATTCTTCATTTCTTCTTCTTATTTCTCTATTCCGACCTGAAAATATTGGATAATAATTTTTTAAAGGGTACAGCAAACTAGACAGCAAAGAGAAGGCTCCGAGCATTGATTTTAATAACTAATAGACGGTGTGGTATCTTTATAAAACATCTATGTCGCGTTTTTCGAGGTTTGGCTTTTATAAAAACAATCAATATGCGTTATAGCTACCTTTTTTAAAAACAGGGAACAACATCACATACATTGCTCTGATTCAATGATAAGTAGCTTAAGCACTTGTGTTACAGAAATCCGAAACAACGACGGTACCACAACACCCAGACCCGAGACAAGATAGAAAAGTTATTTTTCTACATTGACCGACCGGAAATCAAACCCGGGACCTCAGAGATAGCAACACCAAGTCTGGTATACCTACTCGCCTCTCGGCTACGGAGGTCGTCCATAAAACAGTTTTTTTTTTCAGTCAACAATATCAAATATTTTATTGCACAAAACCAAAGTTTTTACCTCTATTTATAAGTAATTTTGTCATGTTGAATTAGATTAAAACAGTCTAAACTTTCAGTTGCGCGCGCGCATCGTCGTTCATCTGCACATAATTGTGAATCCAGACGGCTAATTGAGCTTCATGAGTTGTATTTTCGTCGCATAACTTGCCGGTTTAAATTCGGACCTAGTTATTGTAACGTGCTTCCGAGAATGTACAGTTAACGGAAGGTCAACCTACTCAATAAGTTAAAGGTCATTGAACCGATTTTCAACTTTAAGTCCGACATATAGAGATCAATATAAATTCCAGAAAATTAACAATCTATAAAATTTGACGTTTAGTGGTAGATTGACCTACTGTTGTCTGTATGTATGTACACTTCATCGATAGTTTTATGAAGAAAATAGAAAGATAGAAAGAGCACTTCACACAAAAGAAACAAACAGGAAAAAGTACTACATTTAGAATAGGCGTTCTTATCGCTATCAAAGAACCTATTTACATAAGCTTATTATTTACTAGTACACAACATATGAGTTCAAGAGAACAACATGTTTGTTACGATAGGTTTTGGATATTTGACATAGGTAAAGATATTTTTTATTAAAAACATAATACATTTTTGTAGTGTAGTGTCATAGCCTGAAGATCAGTGTCGGCAGTGCTTTGGTAGTGATTTATTATCAAAATTAAGCAACTTACGCCGCGGTTGTGGGACTTGTGAAGTTGTGGGTGAATGAGTGAATGAATGACCATTCAGTCCATCTCTGTGCTACTGAAAGCATGTAAAAAGTAAGATCTGAGGCAGCTAGTTTACATCTGAGTATCTGATAGTAACCACTTGCCTACAGCACCCCTACACAACCATTTAACAGTTGAGACAAGTGTGTGTGTTCATTTATTAGGAATGCTTACCCTATTACCATGTTATATCGAGCATCCTATCTTGATAACCTTTTGTGTGAGCAATGTTAGGGGTCGAGCTGAATTCTTCGCGATCTGAATAGGATGGAGCGTAAACAACATTTTCCAATTTGTTCAATGAGCTGAGTGCTATATCATAGAAAATTACAAATTATACAATATCCTGTTTAAAACTGGTAAAACATCAATCGCGCCTATACAGACTACGAAGGTACCTACCTACATAATATGATTTTGGATCACTTTTACTAAAGTACCAATAGAGATAGATCGTTAGATACTCTTTAATACACACCAATCAAAGTAAATTACATATGATTTTTACAAAAAGACATACAATTCAAGCGGTCTCATTTTCAGCCAACATTGAGGCGGCTTTATCTATTATATTTTTACAGTTGGTGGTGGTCATGCTGCCCCCCATAGCCATAGGGTAAAGATATATAACAAAATACCTAATGACATTAAAAATCAAAGTATAATAATATGTTTAAATCAAAATTGTATAAGTGGCTTATAGATAAGAGAATTTATGACATAAAAAATTTTATTGGCTGTAGATTTTAAATAACTAATTATTACAAAATTTTCTGACATTTTGCTGTAATTACTTTAATTTTTATTGACATGTAATTTCTAATTAATGTTATGAATATTATTGTAAGTAATTTGTTTATTGTTTACTTAATTATTAACATTTTGCATGCTATTTTTGATAGCGAGACATGAGTGCTCATCTGAACTGTATCATCCTTTCTTGTATACCATGTTTTACGCAAATAAAGTTTCTGATTCTGATTCAGGATAGTTGCCTCAGTGGGATACATGCCCCGGTTTTGAATACACTATGTTAGAGATGCCTCCAGTGTTAGGGCTCTCCAATGATCAAAAGCGGTCCTCCCGTAAGTCTCAATGCCATACAAGCCATAAGAAAAAGTCCATTCGTTTTGTGTGTGTAAGCAAAAATCTTCACGTCACGGCATGACCAACACGAGCGTCAAAATTATATATTCTATGTAATATTTTTTTCCATGGCTATAGATTCAATCAACTTTTTGTTTCTTCGTATACACTTGAGTTTCAACTATACGGTCCATTACATTTTATTGATTAAAAGAATTATTTTCTTTTTTTAATTTAAAAGGGCAAGTATCCGTATTGAAAAGGATAGTCGCCCCATATACTTTTGCGGATAGTTGCCTTAAGGGCTACTATTATTTCTTGAAGATTTCATGTTGCAGGTGATAAAAATTACCAGCAAATATTTGCAAAAATCTAGCGTGGTCCTGCGTCTCATCAGCTGGACTGAAGACAGTACAGCACCCCCAGTGCTTAACTGTCTTCAGTCCAGCTGATTCAAAGATTCATAGAACTAAAGAACAAAAATTAAAAAATAAATCTAATAAATTAATTGAAGCAATTTTATCGTGGGGCAAGTATCCCGCGAAGCATTTTTAGCGTGAGGCAACTATCCGCCACAGTAGGCAGCTATCCCTTTTTCGAGGGGTCAAATAAAACAAGATTTCCATATAGACAATATTAATTGTGTTTCAAAAATGGTGTAGAATAAAAGATTAAAGACCAATGTTTTAATATATAGTTACCGAGAATATTGTAAGTACACCAATAACTTATATCTTATTGAGCATTTTCAAAAAGTGGCTTTTACCCTAAAAATTATCTAATTCCCATATCTAAGGCCTACCGCAATACGCATGTCTGATGGCAATCGCTTTAAATGTGACCAGACTTGCCTCATTAGGATCCTAGTGCCCAAACTCGTAAGATCGAGAAAAGCAAGAAAATTTTAAAAAACATTTTTCTTGGACAGCCGCTGTTAGCCATTAAGGAAGGCCTCATCAAGCTTCACCAGGCACTTTTGGCGTGCGCTGCAGCCGCGCAGCCTAAGTCCGCTCCACTAGCGCGAAGCCTCAGGCTCGTACGTGTCGGGCCCCAAACTAGCGGCCGTGATCGGGTCAATGTCGTGTGCGTAAGGCACCCAGCGGCGAACCCGCTAGTGGTGGCGCCGACGGGACCGGGACTGCCGAAACAGGCCGGACCGCTGTCCTTTCTAGCGGGCCCGATCTAGGGGTGAATTGGACTCGGGCCACGAGTGCGCCTCTGTAGGCTCGGCCCTCGGCTTGGGCCGTGGTCCGTGGGGTGGACAAGGCAAAACGGCCAGGCACATGTCTGTTTCGGCCGAAATGAAAGATGGGACCTCGCACTCGAACTCGGGTGCGGTGATAAAGAAAATCGAGATTAAAGTCTGCTGTTGTATAGAAAATGTATCATCTGTTCGTCATACGTAATGTATTTCCATGAAAATAATTTTCAGCTAATAATACTCTTACAAAACAACTCATAGTCCGAACTACATTATATGAGAGCAACTTAGGGGATTGCGTAGATAGGTACACTGTACCTACTATACTTTACTTTTTAAATAATTACTTGCTATTACATAAAAGTAATTATAAAGTTAACTCATCGACAAACTTAAGGACGACGTGTTTTATTAGTTTATTTTGTAATATCACCCAAATGAAAGTTGATAGATATTCTCTATAGCACACCACAAAAAACAATTACATAAAAACAATAAATTTAGAATACAATGAAAATTACACATAATTTTCACAGAAAGAATTACAATTCTGGCGGTCTTATAGCTAAAGCGATCTCTTTCTGACAACCTTTAGGTGGAGGACAATCATAAAGAAAAGGAAAGGTTAGATAAAAAAGTTAGATTCTACATTCTACGAACCTGACTAAAGTTTTTATGTAAAAACAAAGTTTTAGTTACAATGATATACGCAATCCTTACTTATTATTGTTTTTTTTTTGTCGGCTCTATTTATAACGGTTGGTAAGTTATAAGTAGGTAGGTATTTAAGATATTTCACATTGATATTGGCATAGATATTGTGTTAGTTTAATTCAAGTTACCGATTTATCGTATCGTGTCAAGTTTTTTCTTTACAGCATTTCCAAAAGGACAATTAAACTTTAGCTAAAAGGAGAACTACACAAATAAATATAAAACATAAAACCACAGATAGATTTTTTTTGCCGGTGGCGTGTTCTTGCACACCTAGGCCCAAGCTAAAATATTAAAAAAACATGTTTAAACCCGAGAATCGAACTATGTAGTATACCAATCTTTTCTTCTCGTTACTATTTGTAAGTTTATCACGACGTTCGTTGCACAAAGATGGTACATTTCATCTTGCGCATTAAGTGTGGAATGACACTGCGATGAGTCACAGCTTGAGCCATCTGACAGACATATTAATCATTAGTTATGTTCGCAATTATTGTGAGTAAATAACAATAAATAGAACGAAGTAAACATCGACTTTTAATTTATTTAAGTCACGCATTTTCTAGAAACTATAAGACACAAAAGAAAATCTGTTATTTTTTCACATGGAATCCAAGGTGTTAATTTTATTAATGTATGTATAATTTGCTTTGATAGATAATAAAGAAGGAAAAAGGTTTGCAACATCTAAGTTTATTTATATATTTTTTTGTACCTCTAGGTAATATAACGGATCTTTTTAAAATTTTATTTAACTCAAACCTGAGTTTAAATATCATTGTGTATTCAAAATGTAAGACACAGGATGGTATTTTAAAATAGGTTAATCGATTAAAGAAGATTCGGCAAATAGGCCGAAGACTAAAACTAAGAGCTCAGAAAAAGTAATCCATTTCATTATACAGGTTGAACAATATAATTGATTTTCTAGGCTTATTAAAGTTTAATATCAAAGTTATTGTATTGTTTTCATTAGGTACAAGTTTTACTTAGTTCCGTATTTTTTTAAACTACTCCTTTAATAACACGCCGCCAATTAGCCATAAGCTAAAATCTCTCGGATTATCTTTAATTTTGCACATTTCGTGTCTAAGCCAAGTTTAAACGGTTTTCAAGCTTTTTCTACCGCATTGTCATTTCCTACATTTCAACAACTTAAAATATATTTATCAAGGATTTACATCAAGTCTCATGCTGTAATATCCATATACTAACATACACCGTCAAATACAGAGAAAACCTTGAAAATCATTTTTCAGCTACGAAACGAGAGAATATTACTACAACATACCATACTAAGTACGCAACCATAGTGCACGGTCTTTAATTGCTCAATTGGTAGCATCCGCGCTCCACAGACTTTAGTATCGAACGCAACTGGCTCCGTCCGCTTGCTTGACAGGTCGAAAAAATCTGACCTCGGGTCAATTAAGGTGATTACTTAATTCTGTGTAGGAATTTGTTTCTTGAGTTGGGTTTTTGAATGTGTTTGTTATGTGTATTACACACCTTATCGTTAATTAATGTTTGTATTAAGCATTTGATTATAAAAAATACACCCAAAAAAAACCCACTCGCTATCATGTCTCTATTATTCGAGCTAGCATTAATATTAAAATAGATGATGCTTTACAAAACGATAATCATGTTTAAGTATTTTCTTACGAGTCTGTTTTTTCTTAAATAGTTTTTTAAGGTCTGTTGTTATTTTTGCATACAGGTTCAGATATTCTAAAGCGTATCGGTACGCGGTACTTAGAACATATTGCGCGGAGACTATCTGATAAACTTGAGAAAGCTATCCTCATTGGTCAAAGACTGGGCAAGATAACGCACCGTTGAAAACTGAGGCGTTGTAAAGACCGCTCGCTATTAGACAAGGTCGCGATCCTGAACTTTTGAGGGCCCAACTAAGCAAGAATAATAGAATTTACAGCACTTTTTTCCGCATTTTGAGTTTAGATAACTTACAAGACAAATATTTCTTGTCTAGCAGGGTAGTCCTGATTTCCAACAATTACCGAGTTACACCAATGGGCACTAATTCCACTAATTCGATGGACGCAGGCGTCTGAGGTGAGATTTAAACGACACCACACGCCCACCAATCATTGCAACAATTGTCGTAGGTACTTGCTCGTGGAGAATACATCTGTTTTATTTACTACGAATAAAACACATTTAATTGACGATTCAAGAATTAAGGTTAAATTGTTTCAGTCAGTAAGGGATGCATCGAATGCTTTACACCAAGCATCGGCACCCTTTGCACGCCAACAATTAAAAAAAAAAAAACTTAAAAATCATGTCAAAACCATGTCTCCTTTTTAGACCCTATCAGCGGTATATTTTTTATGTTTTACAGTTATATAATCGTGAAACAGCGGACATAACTAAGTTCTTCTCCCTCATCCATTTTTATGAGATTTTTAATAAAAAAAATAACAATAAGATATGCAAATAATGCACGTGTCAATTCTAATTTGTGAGAACGTTCGTAGTGCTGCGTGCGCGCCCATATGGCAGCGGGATGAATGACCAGCGCGCGTTTTCGGTCCCACCCGCCGTCTGTTGGTAATTCGAAATTTAAAAGATCAATTTTTTAATTGCCTCTCGCGGTGGATAAGTAGTTGGCCGGTAACGTTCGCGCTGAAATAGATCGAATTAAAAACTTTTATGACAAGGTTTGAAGCCTTCAGCGCTGAATTGTGTTAGTTCTTCTCTGAAAAACTTGAATTTATCCAAGAAATATTAACGATTATAATAAATTGCAATTATTTCAACAAAAACGTAGCATTAAAAAATATTTTTTGGAATTGCAGTAGTAGTAAGTAGCAGCAGCCACTTGCCAAAATTAAGGAAAACGTTACAATATTTAAATTTTGTTTCAGGCAACATTCAATTTTAAAAGTTTGGGTACCTAATTAAACTAGAAATACGAAATCTATAATCGACACAAACAAATATATTTCAAAAATGGTAGGTACCTACATAATTTACATATGTTAAAATAATAGAGTCGGTAACATCACTACGAAGTCAAAACAATGCGTTCGAAAACCTATAAATAAAGCGACTGTTTACTTCAGTTAAGTTCATCACACTGTCATGTTAGCGATATCAGTGGCTCTTTATAATACACATCTTTAACTTTTGCCCTTTCTTATCTAGAGTAGCGTTGCCACCACGTATTATCATGTTTGACGCCCTACAAACGGTCGCCTTGTCTCAATTTCTTGTTCATTGAAGTGACAATGGCGGAATTTGTTTTTGAATATAGAACGTCGTTTTAGGTGACAAACGATAAAAGAGGTTGTGCATTGAGAAGTCGTGAGTTAAGTTGGCGCGAAAATGGTGCGATTAGACAATATCTACACTACATTCTAAAAGATTATAATTCAGAATAATAGACATTTATTCAGTACATACATAGACCCTCTTCCGGACACATAAATATAGCTTCTCCCTACCACCGCTTCGGGAATACATATCGGCTGGTGATGAGAAGAAACAGCGCAACAAACTCAGTCACCTTTGACAGCCTATTTTACAGGAAATACAGTTACAAGCCATATAGAAAGTGTCTAAGCAGGTTAATTAAATTCGTGCACTCTTGTCGTTTAAATATCGTCTACTTTTTAATGTCCTTTTAAATGTGAATTTTGCTTACTTAATGGACAGGTAAGTAGTTCAACAAGAGCCTGTGGTACTTTATTGAAAAAATCAAATAACAACGAAAGCAATTTTAATGGGAACCATACCGTACCGTAAGAGGAGGTAATAGTCAAAAACGAAAAAATGTATATACCTATTATTATACAGTAACTTTTAACATTTTAAGGCTTAATTATTTAAATATTTTGAGTTTCTTGTAATTTTTAAGAATATCCGCTTTTAAAGCACGTATTCTGTAAAAATTACAGTTACGATTACAACAATACAAGCGATACTGGAGACGTATTTTTGAATCATGCGAATTCCAATCCGAATACGAAATCGCAAGATTCGCATGCGACAACCTAAAATAACTATTTTTGAAGATTCATTCCGTGTCAATTCTTATAAGAGTAAAGAAGTGTCCTACCCACTTTTCGATTTTCGATTTCTACTAGTAGAAAGTACGGAAGAATGACATTGACATGTATTTGGCATTATGGTTTATAATATTTTCTGCGTGAACCAAAAATAGTACAAAGTAACAAGATTTTAATCTATTAGCAACACCTATTTCGTTCGAGTGATTCAAAAATGCGTAAAACCGAAAGCAATAGAAACTATTTTCATACACAAATTGTTTTCGTGTTAGAATTCAAGACTAATTTCTAATGCTTCAAAAATACGTCTCCTGATCTTTATAGGTAAGACAGACAGACAGACGCCATTGACTTGGTAATAGGATCCCGTTGGCACTGTTAGATACGGAACCTTATACATGCTGACATTACACACTTAATTAGCTATTTTTGAAGTCGTCTAAGAAGGTATGATTCAACTCGGCACGCTAAGAACTAATTTGATGACAATTAGCGCAGTATGGTGTGAGTCATTATTCTACTGCTTGAACAAGTCAACGTAAAAAGCATAGAAAAAGCTTTTCACAAAAAAAAAAACTGGATTTATCATGCTATAAGTTCCTAACTCATATTATAACAAAGACGATGAAAACGTTCACGAGATGGTGCGCCCCATTTAAAAGATAGAATTAAATTTTAGTGTGTTTTTTATTTTATTCATTACAATAATTTTAAGCGTTAGGTTGTTTGCGACAAATATGTTTGGTTTTATGTGTGTCCCGATAAATATGCCGTGGAAAGTAACCATTGCGAAGTACTTTTTTCGGATTCTGCTTTATTTGATTGACTCTGGTACATTTAATTCAAAAGGTTCATTAAACTTTTA
Organism: Anania hortulata; assembly: GCA_963576865.1. Lineage (NCBI taxonomy): Eukaryota > Metazoa > Arthropoda > Insecta > Lepidoptera > Crambidae > Anania > Anania hortulata. The sequence continues at coordinate 8,552,311 of OY756412.1, read as the reverse complement.
TAAAAACTAGATAACAAAATCGTAAAAATAATCAAACGGTATTTATATAGACTCGATTAAAAAAATATACATTTCACGACTAATTATATAAAGGTGTGTTTGCCTCTTTAATACGAAATTTAAAAAACCTTTTATACAAAATTCGAATCCTTAAAAGTTTAGGCGAAGTATCCTCTTATTTTATTTACGTTTTAAATTGTATTTTATCCAAAAGACCTAAGAGCCGCTTAACTTTAGTTTCTGAGTTAAAACTACATGCTCTGTTCTTTCATGCCTTTAAGGATGAAGCATCATTTAAAAAATACATTTACGTAGGTTTTTTGGCTTGTCAAACCAATGTGGTATGTTTAATCTGTCAAGCTCAAACTACACCCACATGCGGTCACGTAGCAAAATTACTATAGTGTGTCTTTCTGTGGCCCGACGGGGTAAGCACTAAGCTTCTCCTGACAGACAGATAAAACCTGCTTTAAAAAACCCTTTGAAATGGATCAGTTTAGAAGTAACGACGCATCAAACTGACACAGAAGACACAACGAGGTCAAACTTAAAACCCTTTTTACTTTGGGAGAAAAAATATGCAAATACTAGAGTATATTTTTACAGAAATGGTTGTTTATACTTAAAACGCGGTACACAAAACAGTTGCGTCAGTTTTGTAAAATTTTCTCCTATATGAATTCGTTTTTGTTGCACTGCCTACACCATTTCTGCCTTGCCCCCAAGGTTGACTGGTAGAGTATACTTTTGGTATTAAGTTCGTTACTTGTGTTTTTTTTTGTTGTTTAATAAATAATAAATAAAAACACAATAGCTACTAGTACCAGAATAATTAGCAAACCTACAAAATGCCTCTGTATTTTTTCCATTCACCGGTTTCTAACAAAAGCAAATTCAAATGCTCTGTTTTGTACTCTACGGGTTGAATAGTCTTCAATTCTTTATACAAATTATCCTTATATTTCGTTTTCCTTGATAAATCAGACCATTGTTTATCAAAATAAAAGTGTTATTTGCAATGCGTGCAGATTTTTAGTATCTGTATGTCCTTTTTAATTGAGTAAAACGAATCCGTTGTATTTAAAATGGATACATGATTATTATATGACATCTACATCTTGTTTCCTAATATTGTTTGTAACGATGTATTCAAATAAAGTAATTTATGCCCAGTTAGGTCTCATAATTTATGCCCAATCTATAAAGATTGGTCCTCTTAGTTCGAACAAAGTTTTTAAAATGAATATTGATTCTGGTATATTCGTTAAAATGGCTACTAACCCGCATTTAGTAGCAAGCACGTGTTAGTAATTAACTATAATGATCAATTATTTAATTCCAACGATGTTTTCAAAGGATCCTAATTCTTGCAATGCATCTTCAAAAGACTCACGTTTTTTATGAAATGATCAAGACTTTTGGTATAAATTACTTAAATAATGTAATATTTTTTGAAGAAAATATACTCAAAAACTTTATTTTACAGTCTAGCAACTTTCATACGTCGATAACCCTTACTTCGTTATCTTTCCAATTGAAGAGGTCAAGTTGGTTTAAAACTTCAACTAGCAGTGATTAATAGCTTGAAATTATTAACTAACTCTATTCTATACTCTTTTTAGCAAACGTTAACTCATGTGGGAAAAAGAGAAGACGCGACTTACCGCATCCGTAAAAAAATATCCATAACTGTCACTGGCAATGTCAAAACTGAACACTACGAACGTCTGTCCCATTCGACGGTTGAAATCGGACTGAACGGATCAAAATGGCGTCCCGCGCCGCCTGCGCACATATACGGACTGCTCCTTAACAAACTTTGATTAGCTTTAAATAGTAGTGCCCACATTAGACCGTTTATTTCATTGAAACCAGCGCGGGGAGGTGTGGGACTCCCTTTATTTCGGTGTTTAATCCTAAAGCTCTATAATTTAACTACTTCAATATGATCGCTTAACATGTCGCGGGACACAATGCTAACCAAGTTTTATTGTTATCACGTCGACGGGCGTGTTGTGCCCCGAAAAGTGTTAAATTGTGATATTTCAATGATAGAGCATATTAACACATATTGGATAGATGTTCAGTAGCTTTAATTATAGATAAAATGACTGCCGGTGGCGACAATCGGGACAGAGCTGTGGCACCAAAAGATTAAAAAAGCGGTTTCCATGCTTAAGTACCTATCTTCGAGCTTGGTATCAAATCAGTACCTATCTTTTTCTAAAACATGCCTTGATATTAGAGACTTTGTAAGCCTGTGATCTTGGAAAGTTGACCTGCCCCAACTTACTTACTTTTCAGGAATCATTACCTCCATTAAAAATACATTTCCCTAAAGACTTAGAGTTTAAGACTTTGAAAGACAGTGATTATGATGACAAGGAAGAGTACGTAATTGCGAACTAATTTGTCTGCCTTCGTTAAACAACTGAATACTTCATTTTAGATACTTGCAGTTACTATTTAAAAGTAAAAAAAATATTTGAACTGCAAAACAACCATATTCAACCTTTTAAAGTTGATATGCTCTACATAATGTAGTCTATTTATGGCATTAAACGTTGATTCATGAGTCTCGTGTTATAAGTGTGTGGATTATGATAATATCACAACTCACAATGCTATGTTCAGGAAAACGAAGTTTAAAATAGTTATTTCAATGTCATATCTATTAGTAGCACATTATGACCAATAATTTTATTTCAATAATTTATTTCAACTATTAAACTAATTATCTAGCCCCAAACTAAGCAAAGCTTGAACTATGGCGACTAGATAACATGAAGGTTATGAGAAGATAGATAAGGTAGAGAAAAGAAAAAGATAGAAGACAATACAAAAGAACAAATTGGCACTCCACGGTTATATAAAAAGGCATAAAAACGATGAAAATAGACAAAAAAACTTACTTATATCACTAAAGTTTAGTCTGCGTGCAAGTGCTAGTCACTTCCTGCCCCCCTAGCATGTCTACCAAAACACGATATGATATGATATGATAAAGCGATATATCGACACCAACTTTAAAAATATGATATATTTAGCCGCCATTTTGAATTTATATCGAAACAGCAATCTTAATATGTGACGGGGATTCAACATGGTGGCTATATCTATCATATTTTTACAGTTGGTGTCGATATTTCGCTATATCATATCATATCATATCGTGTTTTAGTGCTCATGCTAGGCAGGCTGAGGTATAAAACTGACGGTAGATTGTAATTTGACTCGAGCCCCTCTATTCAAATTACAATCTACCGTCATTTTAATTTGCATCGTGTTATCTTGTCAATCGCACACACCTACCCATTACACACCTCTGCCCCCCTAGCATGACTACCAAAACACGATATGATATAGTGATATATCGACACTAAATGTAAAAATATGATAGATATAGCCGCCATGTTGAATCGCCGTGCCGGTGACGTCACATGTTATGATTGCTGTTTCAATAAAAATTCAACGAGAAGCCTGTATCTATCATAATTTTAAAAAATACAGTTTATGTTAATAAATCGTCACTGGCTCGGCGACTATATTAAGTATTATATTTTTAAAAATACAGTTGGTGTCCATATATCGATATATCATATCGCGTTTTGGTGGTCATGCTAAGGGGGCTGGTGAGCTTGATGATAATATTGATAAATAATAAAACTGATAAACAGACAGACGGACAACCGTGGAACCGTCCGTAGGAAGTGATCCTATAGAATTCTAGTCCCATTTTAACTTTTGAGGTACCGAACCCAAAAAACGACCATAGCGCTAAGGGACTGTCTAGAAAAGAAACATATTGTAAAACCTTTTCGCAATTGCAACTTTATTTTGTCTTCTTAGCAGAGCTTACTACGGATTAGGTGGCGGTAACAGCGCATATCGTGCTACGTCACTCAGCTACGGGCTACGGCTCTGGCTACGAAGTACGACCACAGAATACCAAAAGAACTATAGTTAATCAAGAACAATATTTTCTCTTCTAACATTTTTCAACTGCCTCTGGTGTGATTTGAACCCTCGGCCTTTCGCTATCCGGACGACTGCTCTTCTAACTGAGCTACGAAGGACATGTGTTTATAGCTGCTAGTAAGCCAGCGTAGTTTTATCAATGTCTTGGATTATATACCCACAAACATCTAAAAGAAATATTATTGTAAATATTTAACAATCGGTCAAGATGACACAACCTAATATTTTTTTTTGCATTTACAACAATGCTACTTTATTAAATCAAGAACAATGATTTCATTTTAAAAAAAAATTTAAGTGCCTCTGGTGGGATTCGAACTCTCAGCCTTTCGCTATCCGGACGACTGCTCTTCCAACCTATACGGAGGACATAGTAATGTTGGCGAATTTCCCTGTACCGCTCTTTAGAGGATTTCATTCCCTGGACAGCTCTGTGGCAGACAGACAGACAGCCTAGCCAGAGTAAAATAATAGGTGTACCTATCAGTACTTATTATGTATAATCTGTTTTGTTAGTATGTAATAATATGTACATTGTTGGTATGTATTAAATAAAATTAAATAAAATACCAAAACACAATATGATATATCGATTTATTGACACCATCTGTATTTTAAAAAAAAGATCCATAGTCGCCGTGCCGGGGACGTAACATGTTATGATCGCTGTTTCGATAAAAGTTCAACATAGCGACTATATCTATCATATTTAAAGAAAAAAGACAGTTGGTGTCGATAAATCGCTATATCATAATTATCGTGTTTTGTTGTCATGCTAGGGGGCAGTAATAAAAGCCTCACTCACTCACCCACCGACAAGATATCGCAACTGTTCCGCCGCCGTATTACTGGCGGAATGTAGTAAAAATAAAATTACCTATTTAATGTTTTTCGTTCAGACATCAGCACGTCAACCTACCAAAAAACTTTTTTTTTTCAATTGTTATTGATCTCTATATGTCAGACCTAAAGTTGAAAATTGGTTCAATGACCTTTAACTTTTTGGGTAGGTTGACCTGCCGTTGACTGTACGTGTGTAAAGTTCGACGACTTCTGTAGCCGAGAGGAGAGCAAGCCGATGTCGTCGCGATCTCGGGTTCGTTTCGTTTGTTCGGAGGCCAATGTAGAAATCAAAAGTTTCTATATTGTCGCGGCCTAGACCCGAGTTGTGGTATTGTCGTTCTTTCTAATTTAACACAAGTGCTTTAGCAACTTACCCTAGGATCGGAGCAATGTATGTGATGTAGTCCAATTTATTCGGTTTGTGTAAAGTGGGTGGTGGGGGGCGTCAGATCGATCGCAGCACGCTATTTGGCAGAAATGTAAAATAACTCTGGACTGTCATGTGTCAAATTGCTATATTTCCATAGAAATCCATACTAACGTTACGAAGTATTTTTAAGTAAAAACGTCAAAATTCGCGATGTGGGTCACAGTATGTGTTGTGTTATAAAGTGTAGAAACAATGGGAAAAACAGTTTGTACATGTTTTATTCGTTTCCAACATCAAGATGGAAATTGGAGCATAGAAATAAATGGATAGCTGCTGTAAAAAGAAAAAAAAGTTGTCACAGACGTTTGTCTTATTATCACAGCTCTTATTAAGTAGCTTTGTCCGTTAGTTCCAAGCTCTTTAACGTCTCTCACATGCTGTGCTAATACTAATTCTTACCCTTTTTGCACAGTTTGAGGTTGGAAAATGATACCTATAATGTTATGTCGATTTAAATCCCATACGTATTATAACATTTATATTTTAGTTCAAGTAACATAATCACTTATTATAATATGCACAAACTTTTTAGATACTTATTTTCATCTAATTTCGAAGAAAAACAATCCGAAAATCATTCTAAAACCATCCAGTTGCCATAATTTGAGAGATCTTAGTCCACACTAATTGTGGTCATTGTCATCGCGCACACAGCGAATAGCTTAATAACTTAAGTCGAAGTGATGCGATTGCGATGCGTCACAGTAGATGCGATTCAGTTTGCGTCATCAATCGCCTGTGTGGCTCCATACCTAGCCTGATGACGTACCCCATGCCCTACTGTTTGCTGCAAATTTATTTGTTATATTTTTGCAATGTTTTCGTAGCATAAAAATCAATGGTTACTACAACGGACATTGCGCTACGTCATTCAGCTACGGACTACGGCTATGGCGTGATCAGAGTCCGTAGCACGTAGCAAACGGTTTCAACTATTTTGAAATTTTAACGTTACTACGAAAACTTTGATAAAATCTGTCTCTAAATAAGTAAATTATTAATTTAATATTAACCTATACATTTTTTTTAAGTTCCTAGGAAATAGAAGAAAAAAATATAGTTTTATGAATTGCCCTACCGGAATCGAACACGAGCCCTTTGCGTTTTACGCAAAATGCGCCACTACACCAATCGGGTCGTCCATTAATCACCACTTAAGTTATAATAACTCATAATTAAATCATGCTCAACTCGTAAGAACAATTCTCACCGGAAGCCGACAACGAGGAAGTCCGGATTTGGTGAATTGAAAGCCATTGTCATTTGACAGTTAGTGATGTTAGTCATCTCGTGACTAGGGGAGTGTAGTGCGGAGCTATTAGTGTGACGATGTGGGTTGGTGTCGTTGAAAGTATTTATAGTATAGTTAAGTATGTACCTTTCATTTCATTTACTTTTATGTACCCTATAAATCCAAATTGACGACTGTCTGCTGTACTGGTTCTCGCTCCGGACTACAAAGCCGAATGCTGTGGGTTCGAATCCCGCAAGGGGCAAATGTTTGTGTGATGAGCATGAGAATTTGTACCGAAGTCATAGATGTTTACAAAAGTATTTAAGTATGTTTATCCGTTATCTAGTTGCCATAGTACAGTATTTACTCAGTTTGGGGCTAGATGATTGGTGTGATTGTGAAAAACAATTTATTTATTTACTATTTATTTAATTCTACTGAAATCGTGTGCAGAACTGACCCTCTACAACTATGTTCTAGGTTAACGACTGATCAAGCCTATGTAGGGAAATAAATTTACTTACATATCATCATCATCAGTTCAGCCATATGACGTCCACTGCTGAACATAGGCCCCCATTGACTTCCAGAGTTTGACTTTGACTTCAATCGTCGAATCCAACTCGGCTGGGCAGCGTTTGGGAAACTACACAACGTCTACTCGTCCAAAATACCTCAGTGCCTATAAAGGCGAAAGTCTACAACCAATGTGTGTTACCAGTGATGACATATGATTAGAGTTGTAAAGTGTCCTTTAAATGTCTGACCAATATGACCAAGCAAATTGGACATTTTCTCAAAGTGACCGGACATTTTGGACATTTATTGTCACTAACGTCACAATCAATTCTATTGACAAACTATTTTTTAAAAAATTGGTCACAAATAAGGGCATTATTATAAGAAAGACAGGCTTTAGTAGTGATGATGTATTACGAAATGAAATTTCTGAAATTAATTTATCTTTCTGCACGAACAAGCTAAAAAGAGTCGTATAGTTACGCGCGAGTTTTTTTTTTTAGTTCAATCCAGATCCAATTACATGTTTTATTGTATGTTTTTACTGTCAAATACTTAACATGTAAGACTTACTTCAGAGAAAATCTTCTTTTTTTTAATTTATACAATAAAATATATATGACCCTCGTGACAATAAATGTCCAATGTGACCAAGCATTTATCATAAATGATGGAAGCTTATAGCATATGACCGTTTATTTACAACTCTACATATGAAAGAACTTACATAATAAACATACTCGTACAATAAACATTTGTGCCGCTGAACGCGCACCAGTAACATTTTTAACAGTAACCAACTTGTCAACATCATGATTGTAAGGCGGTCTATTTTTTCGGCTGTCTTGGAGTCCTGAGAGTATTAAATTGTGATTAATTCCTGTTTTTGTAGATGTTTGACTAATATAACAGTTGTTTGACATAAATAAAGAGTTTTAATACGTTTTTGCAAGCCCAACGGCTTACTGAACTTTTTCCACCATATTGTGTTGGTGGCCTATTCATTTAAAGTATAATTCTGGTGATTTTGACGATTAGCCTGGTTATTTAGATAAAAACAATTTACCGCTGTCAGATATAACAAGGAAGTAGAAAAGATTCCAAAACAATACAAAACAAGAGATAAAAGCTCAAGAAAATCCATTAGAAAATCTACCTGAATAATTTGGACGATACTCTAATTACTTATAATAAGGAGTAATGATACGTCATTTTATATGATTGTACGTTGATTATCATGTTTGAAGCATTTATATTGTTTTTTGATATTGTATCTATAATAAGTATAGAAGAAAGTCTGATTAGTTACACCATTTAAGTACTTATAAGTCAGGAACGGCTGTACCGATTTTTATGATCTTTCGTTTGTTTGATTTGTCTCCGCCCCGAATAGCAGAATAACTAATAAAAAATCTAAAAAAAACCAAAAAAAAAAAAAATGAGACAAAGTTCGCCGGGATAGCTAGTATCTATAAAAACCTATACCACAGAATACCTAATAGTACTATACGCAAGACTAGTATATATTCTATATAAATACTGAAAATACTGAAACAAAGAATAAAAAAAAATTCTATTGCAAATAACATTTATTACTTTAACAGTGTGTTAGTTTAATACATAAATATGAAACAATTTAAATATAAAAAGCTTATTCGAAGTGGTCTCCATTGGCTGCAATACAGTCCTTTAAACGTTGAGCCAGTTATCAATAGAAGCACGCACTATTTAATGGGAAAATTCTTTACTGCCAATCGTACGGATTGTTTTAGGGACTCCAAATTATCATGGCGTTTAGAGCAAGCCGTACTCTATAAAACTGACCATAAATCATAATCCAGCGGATTAAGATCGAGACTAGACGACGGCCAGTCTTCAGCTCTAATGAAGTCCGAACGGTCATTTTGTTTGTTAAAATGTTACTCAATTGGAAAAAAAATCTCATCCGTATACAAAATTTTTCTGTGACCTCCCTTTGCGTACGTACCGCTTCAGTAGTTGTTTCGATTTTACCACCCTATTCTTTTTTAAATTAAGAAGGAAATGACCAGTACGTCTCTTATAGGCTGCAAGTCCTAAGTCATCTTTTAAAATACTTCAGTACAGCACTACTTTTAGTCACCTTTTATAATTGGTTTGTTAATTTGTCTCCGCCCCGAATAGCAGAATAACTAACTATTACAACATAGGAAAAACTCACAAAAAATCAAATTCAAATTCAAATTCAAATTCAAATGCGTTTGTTGCCAATTAAGTGTACAACTGAGATCTTAAAGATATATAATGTAACTTAAATACTTAATTACCCTTTTCAGGTGTTGCAATTTTCATAATATAAAATTATTTATGAAGGTAGCCTAACACCTAGTTTTTGTTTTTAAAGTAATAAACAAATTAAATAAAATTTAAAAAAAGTTTTTTTTTTTTAATCTAAATGTTGTGGTACCGTTGTTGTTTCTGATTTCTCACAAGTGCTTTGGCTACTTACCATAAAATCAGAGCAATGTATATGATGTCGTCCAATATTTATTATTACATTAAACCTTGTAAGTAGGCATTTTTGTCGAAGTCGGGTTGAGTTCATAACTTTATTTATGTACCAGACATGTAGAACGCATCACAAAGGCCGCTCAATAAGGAAACGCCTAGTTAACGTTAAATCGCTTCAAGATCGCTACAATGAGTATCGCTAAGTGCTGGTCTGCCGACTGCAGCCGGGTTACCGACCGACTTGAAAGAACTAGTAAATTGGGCTTTATCCTCGTAATCCCAGTGTACTCTAAAAAGTACAAATCAATAGTGGCAGTTCAGACCTGACATTTAAATTTTAAATCAAAAATAACTGCCTAATGTGCTATATGAAGTACAGACAAAAGCACGTCAACCTACCACAAAACGTGAAATTTTCTCAATTGATATTAATCTCTCAGTGTTGGACATAAAGTAGAAAATCAATTTAATGACCTTTAACTTTTTGGGTAGGTTGTCTGTACAAACCTTATACTTTACACTTATTTGGTTGTTTTGGGGTATTATTAAAAAACTTAATCTAATATTTTTTACATATTTTAAATTCATCTTCTTTACAAATACTTTTAGTAGATGTAACATGTTCAAAAATATATGAAAAACCAGGCATAACCTTTAAAATCGCAGAAATGGGATTTTTTTCTTCTTGGTCTGAAGCACTATTCTTAATATGTACTTGTAGAAGTACATTAGATAGAGGACTTAAGAGGTTAAAACAGGGTTACATAGCAAAAGGGTGACAAATTTAAAAATTAGATTTAGAGAACAATATAACGAAGCATCTTAATCGTTATTATTTTGAATATTCGTATTATCCAACAAAAAAATACTTTAAAATATCCAAAACTAAAGTCAAGAGAGACTACGAAAGCCACGCGGTCATTTTCAGGGGCCTAGGGGACGGCAGCAAACAAGGATCTTACGCAGTGCACATTAGGGAATGAAGAACCGGTGCCATAATTAAATTCCGGGATTTTCGGGACTAACTGTTAAAGGAACCGGGAGAACCGTGATTTTCGGGACTTTCGGGTCAATTTTTTTTTAGGTAGGATGATTTCGATATATATTTTTTTGTTGGTATTTTGTGTAGATAGTAAAAGATGTCGAACAGGGCTACCTACTTTATTATAAAGCTAACCAAAAAGTGTAACCTCAAGGCTATTCAAGTGTACTAGAGGAAAAGTACGAAGAAATTTCCAAGGCTTTGCACAATCACAACACCTGCAAGACCCAATCTATCGTTACTAAGCGCGATTTTAACGCTAAACTGAGGAGTACAAACAGATTTTTTTTAAGTTATTTAAGCCGTTCTTCAAATAACAAGGCCAACAGTGATGGACGTGGCAAGCTCTGACACTAGACTGAAAATGAGACTGATTTTATCTTATCGGAGATAAGAGATGTCTCAATAATTACCAGATTCAAAACTGGCTGCGACCAAAGACTTGTGCGAGGCACTTTAGATGTTAGTTACAAACATGAACGCACTCATTTAATAAAATCGCCGCTTTGACATAATATGCTCAAAAAATTGGTTGGGTCTGAATCGTTCCAGCTAGAACTGGAGAAACGATTTGTTGTCCTGGAAATCACACTGACCAGACATTGACATTGACCAGGAACTTGAAAATGTAGTGGAGATCCTCCGGGTCCAAATTTTGTGAGGTGCATCGTACCGGAAAAAGTCTCAACTCTTAAGCTTTCAACAGAAACTCTGTATCGAATATAAAGGCGACGAGAAAACCTATTGTCATTTCTATAGATCAGGCTTTGAACACGAATGTCACGTAACTGGTTAGATGCGATCTCCGGTGCTATAACACGCGCTAGGAAGTTATAGGGCAAAATCGGCGGTCAAGTCTTCGTGCGGTACATGGGTAGAGTAACAGATATACATCTAAAAAGCTGACCCCATCACATAGGAAAGTTGTCGGCTAGAGATTCTTGTGCAAGTTATTTCTATGGAAAGATATTACCTCACAAGACAAGCATCATATCCCCTGCATGCCATGTTATGAAGGATCCTAAGGCCACATTGATTCACCACTACACAGAATAGCTGCCAGAAGTCAGCTTGGATGAAATGAAGATGGCCCTTAAGCTGCCTGAAGTCAGCCTGGCTGGAAGATAGCCCTTAGACAGCTTAAATAATAAAAACCCCTGGTGAAGACGGAATTACTATGAAATTGCTGAAAGCAAGAGGAAACCGACGCTTAAACAGCTACAGCGCATTTAAGAATAAGAAGAGAACTCCGAGGGCATGGAGGTAGAGCCTTCTGAACAATTATAGACCAATTTCACTTGTGAGTAACGTGAACAGGCTTTTTTGAGGGTCATAACATAATTTCGACCCCCCGAACACTTCCGGCAATCCCAACCTACCGACTTGTTAAAGCGATGATATACTCAAAGCTGCTGGCAGTAGACACAAAAAAAGCTGAGAATTGGGTTCAGTGGTGTGCATGACGAGAGGCCACACATAATAACACACATGCATCTACCACACGTTTTACTAAATTTTACAATAACCAAAGTTTATTCACCTACTACTAAGGTTCAACAAAGGTCGTATTTTCCTTACAAATGACACATCTAAAAGTCTTAACAGTTTTAGTCGCCAGCCGACTTGCAAAAAGAACTTAATTACAGGTTTTTGCTTAGTCCCGAAAGTAACGAAAGAACCGGGACGAGGTTATGAGTCCCGGTTTTTTAATTCACGCCAAATCCCACGGGATTTCCCGGGATTTTTGGGACCGGGATTTCCCGGGACTATTCCCTAGTGCACATACGGTGAAATTGTTCTATGAATGAGTTAAATTATCCACGCGTACGATTTTTAACAACGGAGAGAAGAACATAATTAAATGTGAAAAACAAAAATACTTATTTTTTGCATAGTTCGATTAAGATACTGAATCTGAGCCACTTCTAAAAATTTGGCACCACTTTGCAAATGTAACCCCGTAAAATATTTAAACTTTCTTGTTGCATTTTTATCTAACTCTATACACTTCTGCTTACGTAGTGGCCATACTTCTTTTTCAATGTCATCTTAGAGGTTTGTGTCTTACTTGCAAAAAGAAGCACAACTCACTTATACATAAAAACTTACCTACGGTGTGGATTATTATTGCAACACTTACCTCTTTTTGAAAATTGATTTTCCTGAAGTTTTGGCCTAATTGCAAAGGCCGTGGTCACGGGATGACTATAATGTACGTCGTATATAGGTACGTCGTCGGGAAAATCAATTCGCAAACGGAAACATGTGTTGCATTAATAACCGTAAAATGTATAGTAGGTATTCGTTTACCGCAACTTGTTTATTTATTTAAACTTTGTTCTACAGATTTAAACAAATACAAAATGGACTTAAACATTAGGCTTTGACGGCGGTGCGACAAAAGACACACTAAAGTCACAAAATATAACATCTATAAACGAACTTCAATTGCGTTAATCGGATTATCGTATAAGTATATTGTTATGCATTGTTTCTGTATTTTTTCTAGATAAAGTAAGTAGCTTTCGTTATTATGTGCATCTTAACCAAACTTCAACTGTAACTTACAAGAAGGGGTTTAAATTAAATTCGACGCGGTCGATTGACTTAGATCTCGAAATCTAGTCGGGTTAGTTACACCATTTATAAAAAAAGAACGGTTGGAGCGAATTTTATATGGTCTTTGATTTGTTGGATTTGTCGCCACCCTGACTAGCAACAGAATAACAAGAAACACATTTACAAAAAAAAAACTGCTACGAAGTTCGCCTGGAAAGTAAGTAAGGAATAAAATTAAACAATTTTGTAACGAGGATTTAAACAATAAGTTTTGGCGTCCCCCAGCACATTTAGACCCAAACAATGGGCTAGTTTCCTAAAAAAAATCTAATTAGTCCATCAGTTGGATTAGCAGAAAATATTGGACACGTATTTTTTTCTTTCTCGATCAAACTAAAAATTATGAAGATATAGCCCGTTAAAGTTTCGCGTAACGTTACGCCTTGCGACACTTTTTAACCGACTTCAAAAAAAGGAGAAGGTTCTCAATTCGGTTGTATGTTTTTTTTTTCATGTTTGCTACCTGAGAACTCCGCCATTAATAAACCGATGAACCGCGACAGACACATTTATTAAGACAGTTATGCTTTGCCATAGTCGACAAATCAAATTTTAATAAATGATTCTGGTGAGACTGATACCATCAAACTGATCTGATGAAGAAGGCGAAAGGTAAGCACCGGAACTCTGTGATAAAACAATGTATCATAGCCGTGTTTGGACTTATTTAAACAAACAAACATCACAGATCGCCATTTAGAATGTTAAAAAAAACACTAAAAAACAGACAAATAAAACATTTTTTTATAAAAAAAATAACCGACTTCAAAAACACTAAATGGCTAAAAATAACTTTTAAACAATCATACCAAACAGTTATTTTTGGAGTCGGTGCCAGCCGTAGAGTGTTTGAATGTGGTTGTTTGCACCTACTCCAAAAATAACTGTTTGGTATGATTGTTTAAAAGTTATTTTTAGGTTTTTAATGTTTTTGAAGTCGGTTATTAGCCATTTAGTGTTTTTGCAGTCGGTTATTTTTTTTAACAAGGCGTGACGTCACGTGCTCACTTTGATGCGCTTTATCTTTGTAATTTTTTGTTTGATTGACAAAAGACAAAATATGGGTCCAATATTTTTTGATAATCTAACGGACGGACTAAATAGAATAATCAATTTTTGACCCAGGAAACTAGCCTATTCAGTAATATTCGATTTTTTTATTGATCGGAGCCTAAATTCTATACAAGATTTGAAATAACATTATAAGCAAAGTTCGAAGTTCTATACAAAAAAAAGAAGTAAGTACGTCTTCTTAATCTGGAAGTCCACCATCAGTCATCAGTCATCCATTCAAGTACGATTCGAAAAGCTAAGTATTAGTAACAGCTGATCGAGCCGTACTTAAAAAGATAACAAATTCGATGCAGTTATCATCTTTGCATATCAGCTAGAAAATGAGGTCCAAATGAAATCAAGATTCAACCTAAAAACCCAACCCAACCCACAAATTTGCAGGTTTAGCAGGCAAGTAGGTACAAGGCAGGCATTACCTACCTAAAGATAAATTAATAATTTAGCCTGCGAACTAAACTAAACTAATGACAACGCTTAAAGGGTGACTTTTAAAACAGTTGTCGAATGTCAAGAGGCATTTGCAATAGCATTTTGCATTTGGTAGTGTCAACTACTCTATTGTGCAACTTTGAATAGAAGCTTTAAATTGCTTCTGCCTTGCCTTACCGACCTAAAATAAAAAACATATAAAAATACAAAAAAACATATAAAATCTTCCAGTAACGGCGTAATCTTATCTGACTTGAACTCAAGCAGGCTTTGAGCGGCTTAAATGGAAATAAGCCGATCAGGACCTACTTATGTCCACGTCCAGAAATAAAGCGTGTAAGCAGTGTAAGCTGAATTTTAAGAAAAAACCTTTTAGTATAACCTATTTTAGTATGTCATTATTTTAAAACAACACTGTATTATAGTACAAAATCATTTTTTCAAACATCTAAAACAATGAATTTTGTTTAAAAGCACACAAACTGTAGGTACGTCAAAATGGATACAGAATAACACGATTTGTTAAGAGGTCATAAAGAATAATTTTGACTTAAACAAAAGTAAGCATAGAGCGGCTTAAATGGAAATAAGCCGTTCAGTACCTACTTATTTTCGAGTCAAAACAAAAAATAAGCTGTCGATAAAGTTATGTTTTTTTTTAAATAAAGTTATTATGTGAAGATACATTTTGATACAAACGTAAGCAGGTTTTGAGCGACCTAAAAGGTAAAAATAAGCCGGTCAGAAAGTGCTTACGTTCACTTCAAAATGAATAATGTAGTCCTTTCAAATTAGTAACTGGCCACAATATACTGGTTACAATGCATTATGTAAATAAATGTACAAAAGCTAAACAAGTTCTTCATAAATATATTCGAGGAAATTAATATTCAGACTTGAGCATAAATAAGCTCAGATCGGCTTAGCTGGTTATAATAAGCCGGCCTGGACCTACTTATAATCACGCCGAAACAAAAATCTGTAAGTTATGCTTCCACAGCAAATGAAGGGGCGTCGTATTGTTTAACATAAACGTAAGCAGGCTTTGAATGACTTTGATGGAAATAAGCCAGTCCAGACCTACTTATGTTCATGACAAACCACACTCTGTAAATACATTTTAAGAATAAAGCAGTATTAAAGTGTCAAAGTTACAAAAGTAAATTAAGACAAGCAATAAGATAGAGTTTGTTGAATGATATTCACCTAAACTCAAGCAGGTATTGAACGGTTTAAATAGGACAAAGCCGATCAAAACCTACTTATGTTTAGGATTCAATATGTGATTCCACTTACGATGATTCTGTAAAAAATGTGTTTGATAATATTATGCATCATAAAGCATAACGCAAGAAGATGAAATACGTTTGATTTAAGTATAAGCAGAGAATGAACGGCTTTAATGGAAACAAGCCGATCAGATTCTACTTAGGCTTATATCAAAACAAATGAAGATCTGTAAATAAAGCCACAAAGTACAATTCATATGAACGTAGCAGAAAGCATTATAAGACATTGACTTTAAAAAAAACAGGTAAGTCTAAGCGAGAATATCCAGTGAGAATAGTACTGTGCGAGAAGACGGAGTCGATTTTTTCCGTAACTTCAGGTACACAGCTTTTACTCGGGACTACACTTCAAACCCGCTTCTTTTATAAGTAAAATAAAGTGCCCGCACCCTAATCCGGTCGAAAATACTAACATTTACTTTAAAAATAAATATGTATTAAAAACAGTCGAAGAGAGTGGAAAAGAAAAAAAAGGGGATTTACTATGTTTTTGTAAGACACACACGTACAAAAATTGATTGATGATTGCTTCTAGAGATCCCAATGTAATCAAATTTTGTCTGTCTTAAGCGTAAGCAGGAGTTGCACGGCTCTATTACAAAAAACAAGCCGGACAGGACCTACTTAGGTTCAAGACAAACGATTACAAAACATACCAGCTTCACTCACAATAAACTACACACCTACACTCTTAAACTCACTATATTTAGGGACGTATGTGCCCGGAAGAGGGCCTGTATACTGAATGAATGAGTATTATTATTGAGATTACTGAACTAAAAATCAGTTGTACAAATAACCTACAAATCCTAGAGCAAAATTAATTAACTTTTACTCCAGGACACTACAACTATTCACTTCACAGCTCACTTGATTACTGATAAGTTATTCCAAAATCCGTCTATTTATACTTAAACAAATAACATTAGATACACCCCTAATTAATGATGTTTTCAATTTTGTACTAAATGGTTAATTATGTTATTTTGAATGTCATAAACTAATCGATTGTTTGTAACTATTTCTACAGACAAAAATCTGCAAATGACAAAATAAACAACAGCATTATGGCTACATTTTACATAATTAGTGTTATGGTTGTATTTGTTAAGATTGTAACTAAACATTTATTTTATTTATCTTTTTAAACTTTTGAAAGTTAGTAGGATATTTTTTATTAACATTTGCAAGTATAGTTATTAAAGGAGTAACTATGTCTTTAGAAAATTTACAATCCTTAGAGACCATTACATTGCTATCCTTATTTTACCTAGACTTGTATTTTTTAACGCCACGCTAAAGGAAATTATTCTCTGAATACTGGAGTTATCAAATTTAACTCTAAAGAAACATTCGTTTATAAAGGGGATTATCAAAATCGATTCTTAATTGGCGGAATAATTGCGTAACATAGATACAAAAAAACATACAGTTGAAATGAGAACCTCCTCCTTTTTTGAAGTCGGTTGAAAAACAGCAAAACTGCATTATAAGTCCGGAATTCAAACCGATAAACATCCGAAAAAATAATACCATCTACTTTTAAATAGATATTTTCAAAAATCTTTCAATTTAGTTTTGAACAACAAATAGATGCCTTAAGTAAATTTTTCTATCTCTAGTATTTAGAGGATAATTTTATTTAGGGGGCGTTAAACAATTCAAACCTGTATATCGGCACATGGTAAGCTAGGCTATAACTAGCAATTACATTTTTGGAAACGAAGTTTTTATTAATTGGCTTGTCTCTTAGGAGTCGACCTCTGAAGTTCACCCGAGCAATCCCATCATGCTAAATCCTTACAATATGTGTGTTGGTGCATATTGACGACTTCCTCAAACAATTTTACAATCGTTTTGTGGTACCCTATATTAAATTGACTATTATATTGATGCAGGAAAAATAATATGTCATATTCTTATTGTTTTATATTATTTAGCCTTAACAGACAAATATCGATGTCTTTTTTAGGGTATACCTTTTGCATTTTATTTGGGAACAAATCATTTAGAAAAGTTGTTTAGAGATAGAAATTGCTTTGGCATAATATTAGTTGGCGCGACTGTTAATTTAAAACCCATCAGTCCAGTATTTTCAACCGACTTCAAAAAAGGAGGAGGTTCTCAATTCGACTGTATGTTTTTTTTTGTATGTTTGTTACGCGATTACTCCGCCAATTATGAATCGATTTTAATGTTATGAATAATTCTTTTTTTGTTTGGTAGATCATACTTCAGAAGTGGTCCCATATAAATTTTATCGAAATTGATTTAGAACTTTTTGAGAAAATCAACAAATATATACCCAGATAATATTTTGGTTGTGGTTCTTGTTACCTATCTTCGACAAATATAAGCCGATTTTGATGATTTTTGTTTTATTGAATAGCATAGACTTCAATGATAATATGATAAAAGTTTGCATAATAAAAATCACCCCTAAGGGTAGGAAAATAGGGGATGAAATCGGTGTTCAGCAGTTAGATTAGGATTTATCACTAAAAATAGATGAAATAAGTAAATTTTATAAAAAAAAAAACCGACTTCAAAACACTAAAATGCTAAAAATAATCCTAACACTTAAGTACCTAATCAGTTACTTTTGGAGTCGGTGCAAACAAAAACATTGAATCTCTCATCGGCTGGCACCGACTCCAAAAGTAACTGATTAGGTACTTAAGTGTTAGGATTATTTTTAGCATTTTAGTGTTTTAAAGTCGGTTTTATTTTTTTTTATAAAATTTACTTATGTTACATGTTTTTAATGTAAAACAGAAGAAATTGCTTATAGCAATAAGGACGCCTAAATTGTACTATTCTAAATGTATTTTGTCTTGTAATTTGTTTCTGTTGTGTTGTGTACAATAAAGAGTAGGTACAGACAACGTCAACCTACCACAAAACGTCTAATTTTCTCAATTGATCTCTACGTGTTGGACTTAAAGTTGAAAATCAATCCAATGACCTTTAACTTTTGGGGTAGGTTGACCTGTTGTCTGTACCTTTCTACCTAAATCTAGCTTGCCAGAGGTTTTTGACGAGAGGGCCTTTATAGCCGCATTTTGGGTTTCGGCTCTTATTCAGTGATCTAAGTCCAAAACATACGACAGAAGACTCGGCTAAACTAAAACCGATGAATATTTACTGAAGAGTCACAGTTAAGCGTTACATCTAGATCATAATCAGAGACGTCTGTACCTATGGTGCTGGCTGGCTGGTATGGCGCTCGCTACTTAGTACCTACCTATTCCATTTTGACCACGCGCTTATTAGGGGGCGAGATGTTTGCACACAGGCGCTAGGTACATGGGCTAGAGACGCCTCTGATCATAATCATCATCATTTCAGCCATAGGCCATCGGCTGCTGAGTATAGGCGATATAGGCCTTCAGATTGGCCGGTTGGAAGCGGCCTGCATCCAGCGGCTTCCTGCAACCTTTACCAGGTCGTCTGTTCAACTTGTATGTGGACTTAAGTGAGCACTGTTTAATTACTTGGATTAAACTGTGCTATTTTTAACTGACTTCAAAAAAGGAGGACGTTCTCAATTCGTCGGTTTTTTTTTAAAATGTATGTTCAGCGATCATTCGTTATTATGTTGACCGATTTCGATAATTATTTTTTTGTTTGAAAGGTAATACTTTCTGAATGGTCCCATATAAATTTGATTAAATTCTGATGATGGGATCTATAAGAATATCATCAAACATTGCATGAACTCCGTACCACGCCGACTGATTTCAGTATCTTTGCCAAATGTGGACGATTTTGATGATTATTTATTATTATTATATGATTCTTTTTTTAATGAATAGCTTATACTTTAAAAATACTATAATAAAACATTTTCGGAAAAAAATTCACCCCTAAGAGTGGAAAACTAGGAAATGAAATCGGTGTTCAGCAGTTAAATTAAGTTTGCACTTAAAAGATTTGTTTTGATTAGGATTTATCACTAAAATAGATGAAATAAGTTAATTTAAAAAAAAAAAACCGACTTCAAAAAACGCTAAAAATAATCTTAACCCTTAAGTACCTAATCAGTTACTTTTGGAGTCGATACCAGTCGATTAGAGAATAAATTTTTTCGTTTGCCGACTCCGAAAGTAAATGATTAGGTACTTAAGTTTTAAGATTATTTTTAGCGTTTTAGTATTTTGAAGTCAGTTTTTATTTTTGTGTAGTAACTATTGTCTAATCTGTGCTATTACCAGAGCTATTACTAAGCGTACTTTTTGTGCGAAAACTTTAGAAACTTTTAAATATATTAAATGTCAATTAAACAAAGGTTTTAGCACAGACAGGTTCATACCTGTTGACACGCTACGCGGTGGTAAGGATGGTATGCGATAATTTGACCATTTTTAAGATTTCGTTATCGGTTCCGTAGTGAAAGTTGTAGTAATGAGCAACAAAATCATCTCCTAAAACGTAGTAAGTAATAAATAGGGTAAAATATTACGTAGAATATAATAATAGCAGGACCTTAAAGTACGATTAAATCACTTATTTTGATTTTTAGTTCTAAATTAGTCTGTCTCTGTTCAGTTATATAGAATAAAAAAAGTTAGAGTTTAATTACTTTAGCTACCACAACGGAATCGTGGACAATATTGAGCAAATACGCCCATAATTCAATTGAAGGTATTCATTTATTATCTATAATGTTACAAGTTTGATAAATAGGTATGATAGATCGTTTGATTATTTACTTGTTGCGCTTTAAAGAGAGTTGTGCTCTTTAAAGAGTAACCACCATTATAACTACAAATTTTCCTCTGTGGAGTCCGCACATCCTGCCAGCATCGTCGTCCCGTCGTCTGTGTCTTCAACGTTTTACCAAGGCCTTAACAAGCTTAAGACGGATGATCACGATCAATATTTTTAGCAGTTGAGTCGGTCGGTTGAGTTGGTTGATTGAGTTTTAAGTTGAAAATGATACGTTGTTGAATGTACTTCATTTGTAAGTGTATAAATCCGTATTTCGACTTGGATTCAGAAAAATCCAAAGGTTAGTCCTGAGATAGCAGTGAGACGAAACTCCGACTACTCAACTAAGCTACCACCGCTCTAGTCAAAATAGCAAACTTGACTTATTATTGTAATTCCATAGTCCATTCCATAGTATAGTCCATACGCCTCTAGAATTCCCTACCCTTAACAATCAGAAGATCTGAATCGATTGCTATTTTTAAAACTCGGCTTAAAGCACACAAACTGCCTTCGTATCTTAGAATAATACTGGTCATTGTTGGTCTCTACATTTCCTCTATCAAGTAGTATTGTTCAAGACCACAACACTAGTGTGACGTTACGTCTCTTCCGCTGGGCTGTCTAGGGCAAGCCCGCCATCTTTTTTACTTCCACTACTACACACGAGAACAATTGTCGACGCTCATTATTATATCATTTAAAAAAAAGCTTGTTATAATCTTATAATGTTAACCTTATTTATTAAAGCATTGTGAAAAATACATTTGGAGTCAGATATCATTTCAAGAGGATCATCTACATGCCCTATTCATTGACAAGTATTAAGTATGTATGTATATATTGTTGTTATGTATTTATGTATTTTTGTGTATACGTCTATGCTATAAATGTTGCAATCCTATTTGTAGCAGGTAAATTTAAGAATTATAAGAACTCTGCACCACCTTCCCCTCTCTTTATTGGTTGTCCTCTACCTAAAGGTTGGCTGGAAGAGATCGCTATTAGCGATAAGACCGCCTAAATTTTACGTTTTTCTGTAAAAATCATGTGTAATTTACTTGTATGGTGTTCAATAAAGAGTATCTATCTATCTATAATAGAGTACTACCTATTGCCTGCGACTTTATTTGCGTGGTAATTAATTCACATCAGAAAACTTCCCGAAGTGGGCATTAAAACTTACCAAAGTTTTATTAATCGTCCTCCGTCCTTCGTGATAACTTCCGTAGCCGAGAGGCGAGCATGCCGAGGCCTCTGAGGTCCCGGGTTCGATTCCCGGTCGGTCAATGTAGAAAATAACTTTTTTTTATTATCTCGGGTCTGGATGTTGTGGTACCGTCGTTTCTGATTTCTATAACACAAGTGCTATAGCTACTTAGGTACCTCAGGAGCAGAGTAATGTATGTGACGTATTTTATTATTTTTAATCGTATCAATGCTTAAATAAATAAAAATAAATAGTAGCCTCAATGCGTTCACTATTTATTTTTATTTATTTATACAGGGTGTGCCGTGTATAACGGCCGTAAAGAATACACTTCCCTACTTGGACTTCCTATGGCTGAAATGATGATGATGATGATACAGGGTGTTCCGTATTTCATGGATAACCTTGTTCCACATTATTCTATACATCATGGTGAACAACTTTTGTTCTGTGACTTTTAGAAAAATGCATTAATTTTTTTGTCTCTATACAAATTCAATCAGTTGTTTGGTAATTTTGTATGCGAAGTCGATAAATTGTCATGCCAAGCAAAAGTCATAGAACAAAAAGGTTGTACCTACACATAATGAAACCTTGTAATTGGCCTTACTTTATACAACATGCTCATCATCTTATTATACTTTTGTAAGGCTGACAATGGTTTCTAAATAAATAAAAATAAAATAAAATAAAAATAATTAAGTAAGTAGGCAAGTTAAATTCGTTATTAATTTTTGTATTCATTTAATTCTAATGTAAATAAACATAATAATCAATTCATTAATGACGTTTTTATTTTTAAATATCAAAAAATTAAATAAAAAATAAAATTAAAGTAATTAAGTAAGTAGGCAAGTTAAATTCGTTATTAATTTTTGTATTCATTTAATTCTAATGTAAATAAACATAATAATACATTCATTAATGACGTTTTTATTTTTAAATAACAAAATAATATTTATTTCACCAGAATATTTAGGTACACATCTTTTTACAAAAAAAGAAAATAATCATATGTATACAGAGCAGCAAAAAACAAACACAATGACAAAAAAAAACAGCAAACATAACAATAAGATAATACAAACCATAAGTAATATAGTTAGTTCTCTAGACTGTACAAGTGTGTCTGGCATGTCCAAGTTAAGGCGAACAGTGCCCCTAAATTGACAACCCGACGCGTGTTGGACCGAATATCGCACGAAAACTCATTAAAATACGGTTTATAACAGCGCGAATGAAACATATCTGTACGACACTCGCTGCGTTCATAAGCAGCGAAAATTGGGGAACATAATACTTTTCGCATGAATTGTTCGATTTAAAAACCCCATGCTCAATTTATAGCTATCAAGTCGACGTTTTAATAAACGAATTAAATCGATCAAGCACTTAAAAAGAAAAAAGAGTATCAGCATCTTTTTTATTTCTTTCTTCAATGATTTTTATATTTGTCTCCTAAAGGAATAAGTTCTAGAAAGGAGGAAGAGGTTTTGACAACTCTAAACATATTTTTAGGCATAAGCTTTAGAAAACACATGCTACAATACAGCGTGAGATATGGCCCGCATAGGTCCACCGATTTATCAAAAATACAGTATATTATGTCCTTGTAAGTATGCATTCATAGTAAGAGCATTAAATTTGACTGTGAACAGATACACATCACCTTTTCGGAGATGGTGGATTGTGAGAGTGATCTGACGAGATCTGAGAATAAACTCTTATTTTGATCGCCCTGATGACATTCCCAGTATGTAAAAAAACGTCAATTGTTAAATACCTTTTGACTGGAAATCACCAAAAATATTATGTGGTGTTGATTCGTTGATTTGTTTTACTGATTGTAAAAAAAAAAACATTGAGTTAGTTAATGTTGTGTGATGTTAATTTGTCGGAGTTGATATTACTGTAACAACAATACAAACAAAAAATAATAGTAAAATCTGCTTAAATTCTTTCTTGTTCTTCATTCTTCTTGATCTTTCGTCGAATATAGTCAAGCGAGTTCATTTTGCGATCGTCAAAACGAGCAAAATTTTCATTTCACTGCCCGTTAGTGACGGTCACAAACCAACTTCGCTTAACAATGCTAAGTAAACTTCTCTTCTTCTTTCTTCTTAGTTTCGAAAGTTCTTGTATCATATTCTGTTCACTTCTGTTTTCTATCTTCAAAAATATTATGTGCAAATGGGTTTTCATGGCTTTGATATTGGAGTTGGTTGGAGAGTAGTGTTGAAAAATCGTATTTTTCTGGAATAAGGATATTATGGCTATGAAAACAGCTGAAAAAAAAAACAGTAACTTTATTAAAACAAATACAAAGTAACTAAAGAGGTTTTAGGGTCCTGTCCCCAATGTCTAAATCAAGGTCCCTCTTTCTGCCTTACCTGCTATTAAGGACCGTAGATTTCAAATCGTAGGTAGAGATGTGCCGTTCCCAGGAATATTCCCTGTATAGGGAATTTTCCCAGCATGGGAAAATTTCCTGGGAACGGAACATCTCTAATCGTAGGTCACACGTACTTAGCCGGTTGTTAATTTGATAAGTATTCAAATGAATAAAATAGGGTCGATCTGTATACATCAACTGGTACTTAATAGTTCGTTAATGAGATTATAGTGCAAAATCAAATATTAAAAACCGGCCAAGTGTGAGTCGGCCTCGCGGAATGAATGAAAGAAAAGACCCCACATGTTGACGATATATTATACTAAACCATAATTATTTACATCTTGTGCAACTATTTGCATTAGGACGGATTGACAGATGGATGGACGGACAGATCCTTACATACGGGGCAAGATAGAAAACCTATGCAAACAAGCAAACTAAGCAAAATTATTGTCATTTCGTATATTTTTGCCCTTTTTACTTATTTATCATTAATAGAACAATGTGTTTTTAACATAATTTGTTCAAAATACATTGTTTTTTAACAATCATGAAATAAAATTACTGATAAATCACCAAAACTGACAAAATCTTAATAAAATCCTTGTTAATTAAAGCTAAATTGTGTAACATAAAAGTACAGATTGACTCATAATTTCAAGGATAACCTTGTAACCACATATTATATACATTATAGTCAACAATAGGCTAGTTTCCTGGGTCAAAAATATTATTCTATTTAGTCCGTCAGTTAGATTATCAAAAAATATTGGACCCATACCTATTTCGTCTTTTGTCAATCAAAACAAAAAATTACGAAGATAAAGCGCATCAAAGTTTGGGAGGGACGTCACGCCTTGCTAAAAAGTGTCGCAAGGCGTGACGTTACGCGGAACTTTAACGAGCTATATCTTCATATTTTTTTGTTTGATTGAGAAAAACAATTTCTTCTGATCGGAAATATTTTGATTTCGGCAAAAAAGAATCCATGTCTGTTACTAGCCAATACGTGTAACCCTGCATTGCAAGGTAGTTTCTTGTGTTTGTATTGTAAGTCAGTGTACAGAGACGTAGTTACGACACGCCGAACACACTTGGACAAATAATACAATACTTACAACAGAATCTTTTGGGTTTTCGATTCGTTGTTATGGTTTAAACAATATTAGTAATGTAAGTATAATTATGATTTAATACTTTTATTCTCTTTACTAAACTAGCTGTTACTTCTGATTTCAAAATGATCATCTCATAAGTTCTAAATGTACCTGAATGTACTGTACTGACGTACAGTCTGAGGCAAATCAACAAGCTCAAAAAAGGTTCAAATCGATTAACATTCAAAATCATACATTATCTATTTACCATCGTTTCTATTATAGACTGTATTTAAGTAGTAAAACTATCTATACCACTGTAATTTCCATAGAAAAACTGTAATAAGTAGTTATCATTATCATCAGGAGACGTATTTTTGAATCATGCGAATTCCAATCCGAATACGAAATCGCAAGATTCGCATGCGAATTCCTAAAATTACTATTTTTGAAAATTCATTCTGTGAATTCTGCAACGACTACTCTTTTTTGTTTTCTACTAGTAGAAAGTACGGAAGAATTACATTGACAAGTAAACGTATGTTTGACAGAAATTTGACATAATAACTTTTTATTTACGTTAGTTAATGAGTTTTTGCTATATGGTTTATAATATTTTCTGCGTGAAACAAAAATAGTTACAAGATTTCAATTTAATAGTAACACCTATTTCGAGTGATTCAAAAATGCCTAAAATCGTGAGCAATAGAAATGAATTTCATACACGAATTGTTTTCGTGTTCGAATTTGAGATTCATTTCTAATGCTTCAAAAATATGTCTCCAGAAGTATAGCCTCCGCTATAGAACAAATCAGCAATAGAGCCGTTTGCGTCCAGCGAGTTCCAGCAACCTGTGATTGTACTGTTTTCTAATAAAAGTGTACCTTTCCATTCATGGAAAAATGAGTTTCTTTACTAAATGGGTTCAAAATCTTTGAATAATGACACATAGAATGATAGTGTGGTACATACTAATGGCGATTACAAAATTGAAGCAACAAAAAAAAAGTAGACCGACTTTAAAAAAATAAAAAGCTGAAAATAATATAAACACCTAGAATCAGTTACTTTTGGAGTCGGTACCAGCAGATGAGTTTGAATGTTTTCGTTTCGTTTTTACAAGTCGGTTTTCTTTTTTTTAATAAAAATTACTTATTTCATCTTCATATGTATTTTTAGTGATGCATCCTCAACAAAACGAATCATATGAGTGCAAAGTTGAGTTGAGTGTTTTTTTTTTAATTACCATCTTTGAAGTATAAGCTACTCGTATTTAATAAAAAAAAGAATCATTAAAATCGGTTTACAAATGCCGAAGATATTGGGTAACAAAGATACAAAAATCAGTTGGCGCGGTATGGAGTTCATGCAATATTAGATGATTTTCTTATAGATCCGATCATCAGAACTTGATCAAATTTGTATGGGACCATACCTAAAGTATTCCCTTTCAAACAAAAAAACAACTATCGAAATCAGTTAACATGGTAACGAATGATCGCTGAATATACATAAAAACAGAAAAAAAAGATCCCGACTAATTGAAAACCTCCTCCTTTTTTGAAGTGGGTTTTAAAAACAGTTTTACACACCACTATAAAATAGGGTTTCCTTTAATAGTAGTAGTAGTTACACTTTAAACTCTTCGAAGCTGTCAGGCGTAGGGAGCTGGAGCCCTCTGCGGCTCCAATTTAGTCGATTCAAATTTTGCGTGCGGATTACGTGTCTATGTGTCATTAATCTAAGTTCAAAATACTTTGTAATTAATAATACTTACATATTGTATAAACATCCCCATATGGCATCAAAACTATAAAAATCTTAATAATATCGTATTCAATTAAAGGCTAATGACCGTGCTTTGTTTTAATAAATTATTTTGCTAACATAGCCAGCCTCCCTAGCATGAGCACCAAAACACGATATGATATGATATGATATAGCGATATATCGACACCAACTGTAAAAATATCATAGATATATCCGCTATGTTGAATCGCCGTGCCGGTGACGTCACATATGATCGCTGTTTCGATAAAAATCCAAAATGGCGGCTATATCTATCATATTTTTACAGTTGGTGTCGATTTCATCATATCATATCATGTTTTGGTGGTCATGCTAGGGGGGCTGACTCATAGGTGACTCACACAGGCAATACGCGTACATGGTACGAACGATTTATTCCTTAGCCTACCTTTCTATTACGGCGCGTATTAACCTGAAAACAAATAATAAGATGTCATAAGTCATTATAACATTCCACTGGAAAAAGAACTCTTTAACGTGATCAGGGCCTACTACGAAAATGTTTCGTTCGTTCGGACGTATAAACCTAATAAATTAAAATAACCATTCACTTTTGTAAATCCTTTAAAAAAATATGACCATCTGTTACTAGCCGGGTAAAAAACACGACCGTTTTCAATTGTTCCTAAATTATCAAAGGTTTGAAACAAATAGAAGGTTTTTTATTTGTTCGGTTTATACCTCCAAACGAACGAAACATTTTCGTAGTAGGCCTTCAGATGATGACATATTAACAACGATATTAAAAATTTAACTTTAACTAAAAGAGTAACATCAAAATAATATAATAAAAAAAGGAAGTGCTCTTTAAATTGTCATCAGTTAGTGCATGAATGGGGTGCATGAATTATAAAAAAATAAGATCTCAAGAGTAAAGTTTTCGATGTCGCTTTCATAGTAAAAGATGTTGTTTAGGAGAAGGTAGGTAGGAAGTCGATAGGAAGGAAAGGTAGGTACTACGTACTATGTGCCCCGCCCACTGCTACTCTAACTACAAGACTTATATACAGGGCCGTGTTAACATATCTCACAAATGTCAAATAATACATCTTATGTCCACTTAGTAGAATAGTTTAGTACCTACGTGAATAAAGACATCTATCTATCTCTGTCAACGCCATACAACCTGACAGCTATAGAATGATGTTTAGTTAGTGTATAGTTGAGGATAAAATTCGCTAATCCTGAGATGCGCAAGAAGACCTTAGTAAATCCAACAAAGAGCCTAGTCAATCATAAATCGATTGATTCAACATAATTATTTTTTAACTAATGATAGATGCAACTAAAATACCTACCTACTCATTAGAATAATAAAAGCGCCTACTTGTTTCGTACAAGCACTGATAAAGCTATAGTTTTAACTATTCAGCTTTGATTAATTTAAAAATTAGGTTATATGTTACTTTATTCAATTTAACGTTAACTAAGAAAAAATCGTTCTTATTTCGTCCACATTTTAGGGTGTTATTTTGTTAAATTGGCTTTACAAGTTTTGTAAGGTTATTCATGATTAACTAATTAGCATGGACAGCTGTGAGTTTAATAACATCATCATCTTAATCACTGCGCCAGCCAGGACTCAATACCCCCCGATTCAATAACAACAACAACAACGAATCGACAACCGATTAATTACGTGACTTAATATAGTGTCACGTAGTTTATCGGCTGTCAATTTTTGCTACAACTAGCGGAACCGTTCTTGAGCGCTGGGAGAAAGATGCGCAGAAGACCATTACGATTACGTGATTGGCCAGTCGCGTGATGCGCCCACACTGCCGGCCGGGATTGGTTGCTGGCTCCGCGCACACGTGTCTCTGATACGATGATCGTCTCGTAAGATGCGCAAAGCGATCCCCACTCTTTTCTCTAGCATTCAAGATCCCTGCCGGGAATTGTACCGAATGGCCTACTACAAAAATATTTCGTTCGATCGGACGTATAAACCTGACAAATTAAAATTACCATCTACGTTTCACAATTTATGAGCTATTTAAAACAGCCATGTTTTTTTATACGGCTAATTTCAGTTGTTCATATTTCGTCAAAGGCTTGACACAAGTATATGGTAATTTAATTTATTAGGACAAGCGTTGCTTCCTCGAGATCCATTATCAGATAGATATTATCTGTGATCTATCATTTCGAGAGTTGCTTGGAATCCTTCGATAACGAATTGACAATTGGTAAGTCACGTGACACTAATGATAAAATCATAAAGTATCACGTGGTTTTTCGGTCGCCAATTTGTTATAGAACGGTTTTGAATTAGATTCCATGTTTCATCCATAGATAGATAGGCAATGCGTGGAGTGTGTTTGAAACTAAAGTACCTATTCGCAGTCGAGGTTACGAGTAGAAGGCCGAAGAACAAAGTCTGGTGCTAAAATTGCATCACCATGTGATGGCATTTAAGAAAATGAATTAAGAATAAGTTTATATAAAAAAGTCTTACCTTTGTCAAACGCCTTCCATTACTTCTCCATACTGCACGACATTGATTATACTGAGTAATACAGTTCCAATTAATGATAGAATAATGATTAAATGGTAAATGTGGATAGATCTGTTTCAGGAGGTGATCGGAGGTGGACTGAGATGGATATGGCTTGTGGTTCGGCAATGTAGGTCTTGTGAGCGACACCAGGCTGCCTTCGGAGCACAGGGCTGTACTAAGTGACAATAGGAATAGCTCCATTATTATTTTAGTTTTTTTTTCTTAGTATTTTTTTTGCTATAACACCTCAGCCCTGCAACGAGACACAGTAGACTTTTATTCTTTAATGCGGTCTCATGCAATCACTTAAAGTAAGTCAATAAATTACTAAAATCTATTTTTTATGAATCCGACCTATCCCAGGATTCTGATAGACCTTTAAAAATTTGAAAAAAAATGTCAGGCGTGGTATTTATAATAAGTACCGAAAAGGATCTCGTATTATCTTCCCATTCTTATAGATTACAACAGGACTTATTTTTATTCCTATTCAAAATCTAATACATCTATCATTAAGTAAACGACAACTTTCCAAAGAATTATATTATATTTATTATCAGTCATAGCAAAGATCTCTTTATTATATTTTCTTTGGTCATAGTAATAATCATTTACTTTATGTTTGTTTGTTTAAATGCAAAAACAACATTATCATTAACTAATTTGTTTACAAAATCAGATGCTAATGATTTGTGTTTTCTTTGAATTCTTATGTATCGTGCTAATTATTTATGTGATTACAAAAACAAGTTTTAAACACAGAGCCAAAATAATCTAATTCATTGTTAAAGTCTACGAACTTTCTATATTGTTAAATAATAACAGATGCAAATGCACAGTTAAAACAAAGTCGGGTTAGTTACAGTACAGTTAGGATTTTTATGATTTTTGATTTGTTGAATTTGTCTCCGTCTTGAACAGCGGAATAACTATAAAATCACGAAAAAAAATTTATGAAGAGGCGGTACGAAGTTCGCCGGGACAGCTAGTTTTTAATAGACTTGGAGTAGGTTCTCAATTCCAAGTGTAATTTTGTTTTTTTATGGATTATGCCTTACTTTATTATTGATTTCATTCGTCCAATTTTTTAGTCTTACTTTCTTAATAAAGTTGATTTCATTAAATTGAATCCATATTGAACTAGCAGTTTCGCATAAATCGATTACTTATGTCTTGATCGTAATACTTCGACGCCATCAATCATAAAAACATAAAGCTCTATTTTAAAAGAATTACAATATTTCATAAAGTATCATACCTAAAAACAAAGATATACCTACACTGGCTCTACGTAGAGTGCGTCCCTGCTTTCATGTGGTTTTCTGTGTATTCAAGTGTCTCCTATATTTGTTCCAATTCCTGCGTAAGTGTAACTCGCAACATCATTTAATTTTTCTCCTTATTGTTAACTGTTGAAGAAATACCACAGTATCTATAGAATACTGGCCAATTACCTAACTAGTTTCATAGATATTTTATTATAAATAGGAAATAGTTGCCGCATGATAGTTTCCTATCAATTACTTTGGACCGATTTTTCAAAAGTCAGATAACTTTTCACCGACGAATAAAATTTACGCTTCGACACATTTTCTACACAAAAGCTGTCAACATGTAACTTATTCATCGTATAAAAGTTATCTGGCTATTGTAAAATCAGCCCTAAGAAAAAAAAGTTTAGTGATTTTCAGA
Organism: Anania hortulata; assembly: GCA_963576865.1. Classification (NCBI taxonomy): domain Eukaryota; kingdom Metazoa; phylum Arthropoda; class Insecta; order Lepidoptera; family Crambidae; genus Anania; species Anania hortulata. The sequence continues at coordinate 8,520,950 of OY756412.1, read as the reverse complement.
GTTTTGAAACTCAAAATAAAATAAAAACTTTAAAGACCGTGTTTACCGTCTGCCAAGGAACTTAAGGTATCAAATACTGAGTCAAACAAATATATTTTCTTGCAAATATTATGTTATTGTCCGTTTCTAGACTACTTTAGTATTGAATCTACAGTAAAACTAACGTTTTAAACACACATGCGTCAAATTTGGTGTGTTGTTAAAAATAACAAAAAAATCTAGTTAGTCAAGTGTGAGTTGGGCTAAGGATTCCGAACTATATGAAAGAAAATACGCTCAAGTGCGTATTTTCTTTTTATTATTATCGTATTTTTTGATGTGACACATTTTTAAAAAGTTGGGCGAGAAAATAGTTTCTCTTGATTTAGGTAATAACTTTCTACATAATAGGTGTAGTCTACACCGTGTAGAGACACGTATCCTTACATAGCAAACATTTGGTGTCTTTTCATAGCTTCCAGTCAATTACCGACACCAGAGTTCAGATATCTCTGGTGGTTGGATTAGCAATGATTATGGGCCTAAGAAAAATCGACAAAAATGTAGCCCTCACTTAACAACCATTCATCATTTCAACAATCATCACATACTTTGAAACAATATACTAGGAAAATGCAGATTAAAGTAGATACCTACTTACCTATGTAGTATGTACCTATTTTCAGGTATGTAATCCTGGACCCTTACCAGGTCGTCTGACCACCTTGTGAGTGGACGTCCTACGCTGCGCTTGCCGGTACGCGGCCTCCATTCTAGAACCTTTCTGCCGCATCGGCCGTCAGATCTACGTGCGCCCACTGCCACTTCAGCTTGCTAATCCGTTGGGCTATGTCAGCGACTTTTGTTCGTTTACGGATCTCCTCATTTCTGATTCGATCTTGCAAGGAAACACCGAGCATAGCCCTTTCCATAGCACTGGATGAAGAAGAAGGAAGGAAAGAAGACGAAGAAGAACAAGAAGGAAGGAAGACGCTGGATGCAGGCCGCTTCCAAACCGGCCAATCTGGAAGTCAATGGGGGAGGCCTATGTTCAGCAGTGGACGTCCTATGGCTGAAATGATGATGATGATGATGATGATGAATCCTGGACATTATTACGGGTTTTTACCACCACTTTGGGCATATACCTAGTAAAAACGGGTAATCATTTAATTTAACTAAAACCCGAGTAAATGTCTAGGTGGGTATTCCAAATAGCAACAAAATTTTCTGATACGGTCATACAACAAACTTATAAATTATCTACTTAAGTATATTGTATGACTATTTCCGTATGTTTTGTAATAACTTCCCTACTTTGATAGGTACATGTTTGTTCGCCTTAATAAGAATAGGAAAAAGTTAGAAATTAAAATTTCCTTGAACAGTTCTGTACAGCCGAATAAGTAAACACAAAATGGGTCATTCATACTCGTTAGTGAAGTACAAATAATCGATTATACTCAATGCAGATAACATTTACATTTGAACAAACATTTATACCTACTGGCAGACTGGTCCCATTCTTGCCAAGGTTCGCTTTTGTTCAAAATTGTTGGAAAATAATCGTCAGTTTTTATTTTACCTATAATGTGGGTTGTTTTAAAATCTTTTTTATTAGTAAGCTACTTTTTTTTTAATTTAAAAATATATGAGGTTAAAAAATGCTTAAAGAGGTATGAAAGAGCGGAGTCTCCTGGCACAAGCATTAAAATATTAATAAATATTAATAATAATATTAATAATTATAATTAATTTCAAAAATAATTATTAATAATTGGCTGTCACGACAAATGCTGAGCACCTTTTCGACACATAAAATTTATATTGTTTTGTGTATTATTATTTTTTTTCTCTTGTGTCGAATAAACGTTTCTTTCTTTCTCTCTAAAAGAAGACCCCAACTACTACTGTGTATTTAATTAATTAATCCATTTATTTTACCATCACATTGGCACATTACATAACATTTTAAGCTTACATAACTTAGATAGGTACTAGGTTAATATAGTACCGATGTTTTTAAAAGCAATAAATTAACATACAATATTTTCAACCGACTTCAAAAAAGGAGGAGGTTCTCAATTCGACTGTATGTTTTTTTTTTTTTTTTGTATGTTTGTTACGTGATTACTCCGCCAATTATGAATCGATTTTAATGATTCTTTTTTTGTTTGGTAGCTTCAGAGGTGGTCCCATATCAATTTTATCGAAATTGATTTAGAACTTTTTGAGAAAATCAACAAATATATACCCAGATAGTATTTTGGTTGTGGTTCTTGTTACCTATCTTCGACAAATATGAGCCGATTTTGATGATTTTTGTTTTATTGAATAGCTTATACTTACTTCAAAGATAATATGCTAAAAGTTTACAAAATAAAAATCACCCCTAAGGGTAGGAAAATAGGGGATGAAATCGGTGTTCAGCAGTTAGATTAGGATTTATCACTAAAAATTGATGAAATAAGTAAATTTTATTAAAAAAAATAAAACCGACTTCAAAACACTAAAATGCTAAAAATTATCCTAACACTTAAGTACCTAATCAGTTACTTTTGGAGTCGGTGCAAACAAAAACATTGAATCTCTCATCTGCGGCTCATAACATACAATATTTTGTTTAATTATTATTTATTTACTAGCTGCTGCCCGCGACTGCGCGGTCTTTGGTTTATAATTAGGTTTTTTTTTCTGCACAGCTTTTTTTTTTCATCTTTTTTTCTCTTTCTCATTCTTCTCCTGACAATAATTAACACAACAAAAAGAAAAATTGCGAAATCGTTCCACCCCTTCACGCGTGTTGCGATGACCAAGGGAAATAGAGATTCATTTTCAACCGACTTCAAAAAACGAGGAGGTTCTCAATTCGACTGTATGTTTTTTTTTTTTTTTTTTTGTATATTTGTTACGCGATTACTCCGCCAATTATGAATCGATTTTAATGATTCTTTTTTTGTTTGGTAGATCATACTTCAGAGGTGGTCCCATATAAATTTTATCGAAATTGATTTAGAACTTTTTGAGAAAATCAACAAATATATACCCAGATAGTATTTTGGTTGTGGTTCTTGTTACCTATCTTCGACAAATATGAGCCGATTTTGATGATTTTTGTTTTATTGAATAGCTTATACTTCAAAGATAATATGCTAAAAGTTTACAAAATAAAAATCACCCCTAAGGGTAGGAAAATAGGGGATTAAATCGGTGTTCAGCAGTTAGATTAGAATTTATCACTAAAAATTGATGAAATAAGTAAATTTTATTTAAAAAAATAAAACCGACTTCAAAACACTGAAATGCTAAAAATAATCCTAACACTTAAGTACCTAATCAGTTACTTTTGGAGTCGGTGCCAGCCGATGAGAGATTCAATGTTTTTGTTTGCACCGACTCCAAAAGTAACTGATTAGGTACTTAAGTGTTAGGATTATTTTTAGCATTTCAGTGTTTTGAAGTCGGTTTTATTTTTTTAAATAAAATTTACTTATTATATATAGATTATTAACTGCTACTACTGCGGTTACTTTCGAAGTGCTCACGGAAGACTTATTGCCAGTCATCCTCATCATCATCATTTCAGCCATAGAAAGTCCACTGCTGAACATAGGCCTCGCTCAATGACCTATCATCAGGGGGATTGCCAATACTCGCCACGCTTGGCAGGCGGGTTGGCGAGCGCAGTTTTTTATAAGATTTCGCACGCAGACACTGCTGCCCGTCTTGTGCTACAGGAATTAGTCGCCTCTTACGACACGCCTCCTATTGGCGGTAAGGAAGTGTATTCTTTACAGCCGTCCCCACACGGCACAAGGTCATAAAAAATTCGTTGTTATTGCCAGTAGTTAAAGGGAACCACTCCTCTACCTACACGCAAGCGCAGCTTACTGTGTCCAAGCACAAGGTGGACAGGCGACCTGGTAAAGGTTGCAGGAAGCAACAGGCAAATCTGAAAGCCCTTGGGGAAGCCATATATTCAGCAGTGGGACGCCCTATAGCCAAATAATGATGATGACTGTACCCACCGGATCTAATAACGGACCACTCCCGAAGGTTGAGCTTTTAATTGTTGTACGGACCATGATAATTTCGTATGCAAAGAAAGTAACAGTTTTCCCGATATTCGTAGCCGAGAGGTGAGTACACAGGACTTGGCGTGGCGTCGTCCTTTCTGAGATCCCGGGTTCGATTTTCGCTCGGGTCAGTGTAGAAATCGAACTTTTCTATGTTGTCTCGGGTCTGGGTGTTGTGGTACCGTCAATGTTTCTGATTTCATAACACAAGTGCTTTAGCCTATCTTAGGATCAAAGCAATATGTGATGTCTAAAATATTTATGATTTATTTTCAGTCGATTTAGAAATTCCTTGTCAAAGTACGCGACGATCTAATTGGCGTAGAGTGGCACGATGATTATATAGTCTTCATCAATGAAAAGGGTCCAGAGTTTGATTCCCGGTATAGTTCAATGTGGAAAACGATTTTTATAAATTGTCTCGGGTCTGGGTGTGAGACGATCAGACGACCCTGGCAAAATAATTCCCTGGTACCTCGTGAAGTCGTGACACAATGTTAATTCCATTCTTAAGAATTAACCCATGTCGAGATAGGGTGATTGTGGGTTGTTTGGCTCTTTACATTTATTTACATTATCACTGCCTTCAGTGTTTAAGGGTCATTCAACTTTCTAAGTTCTCTCATTGTAAGCTGTCTAACGAGGATGATTACTACAATATAATAAGTTTTCAAATTGAATAATTTCATCCTTGCAACGGATAAAAATAAAAGATCTGTAATTATTATATCTGCGCTTGCGGTTATCTTTGAAACCACGTAATGCAAGATGTATGTGCCAATTAAATAAAGTCACACTATAAAATATACAATAAAAATATATAGATACCTATAGAAAATTTTTCTTTGCTTGTCGCATATTGTTAACAAACTTGGAATGACTTTTTTAAAAAACTGGACAAGTTCAAGTCTGAATCGCCTACCGAAGGTTCCGTACAAAGTAGGTACATATTATATATAGTATAGGAATCGAGTCTGGCAGTTTAATTGCTAATTATTACAAATGTATGGTTTTCAGATTTTCCCTATACTTGTAGTATAATAAGACGATATTACTTGACAAAAGATAGTTAATAATTCTAGGTCTACAGAAAGTAGGCCTAGTCTACCCTATACATTTTTATTTCCTTGAGTGTCGTAATATACGTTTTTTGCGGCGTAAAAGGCCGTATCTTTTATTAGTTAACTTAACTAGTTTGATTTTTTTAGCTTTAAGGGACTAACTAGACTAACAGACATAAAATAAAGGACAGAAGACTTACTTCAAAGATAAGGGTTCCGTTTTTTAATTTTGAGGTGAGGTTGGTTACGGAACTCTAAAAATAATAAAAATATTTAATATTTTTACGAACTTTTATAATAAATACGTTATTATTGTGTCTTTCTTATTTTTAATAATATATTTTCGTTAAAAAGGAATGTCATATGGCCCAATTCCATGGCCATCGGCCAAATGGCGAGAGGTGACTGGTGTCATTTGTGACAAGAATGCCAGTTAAGCTGAAAGGACAGATCTATATAATAAGTCCATCATTAGGCCTGTCCTTTTATATGGCAGCGAAGCGTGGCCGCTACTTGAGCGACACAAGCAGGAGCTGCGTGTCACGGAGATGAATATGCTGCGGTGGATGTGCGGAGTCACGCGAAAGGACCGCGTGAGGAACTCGCGCATCCGCGGTAGCCTTTGTGTCCGTGATATTCCAGACAAACTGCAGGAGAGTCGCCTACGCTGGTACGGCCATGTTTTGCAGAAACCGGCAAGCTACGTAGGAAACAAATGTCTGGCCATGCCACTACCGCCAGGTTCTGGCAAAAGGGGTAGACCCAAGAAATGCTGGCTTGACGTCGTGAGGGCTGACATGCGTGCCAATGATCTCACAACTAGAGACGCTCAAGACCGTGCGAAGTGGAGAAGTAAATCAAGGAAAGCGGACCCTGGGCTCCAAAGCAATGGCATTGGACGCAGCCGGGATTGACTGTATAGATAAAGAAGAAGAAGAAGACGGACTTCAAAGATAAGGGTTCCGTTTTTTACTTTTGAGGTGAGGTTGGTTACGGAACTCTAAAAATAAAGAAAAATATCAGTGTATTTATCAACGAACTTTTAGAATAAATACGTTATTATTGCGGCTTTCTTATTTTTAATAATTAATTTCGTTAAAAACGAATGGGCAATATGGCCCAATTCCCGTAATTTAACAATAATCGCAATCCAGTGTAGAGCCGCTTCTAGTTACTTAGGTACTATCTATTTAAAAAGATTCCGACGAATTGAGAACCTCCCTTTTTTAAAAGTCTTTTTTTGTAAACTTTTTATTTGATGTAAAAATAATCAAAACTATCCCAATACGACTGAAAATAGAACAAAAAAAATACATTTGGTTTTTCCATTTTCAGTCGCTTATACAACTTTAATTACTTATCTATGTACAATTCTTTGGGTTAAATTTTTTGGGTTTACGAGAATACCGTTTTAGATAATAATATAATGAATAAACATAATACTCATTAATTTTGTACATAGGCCCTGTTTTGGGCACTTATACACGTCCCAAAATATAGCTTAGTCCTACCACCGCTTCGGGACTACATATTGGCTGGTGATGAGAAGAAACGGCGCAACAAACTCAGTCACCTTTGTCAGCCTTTTTTTGAGGAAATACAGTTACAAGACATGTAGTAAGTGCGAGCTAAGCAGGTTATGTCCATGCACTCCTGTAGTTTAAATAATCATCAATTTTTTAATATCCTTTTTTCTTAAGGATTTTTTTTATGTGAATTTAAATTCATGTACAGGTAATTCAACAAGAGTCTGTGGTACTTTATTGAAAAATTTAATACATTTCCCTAAGAATGAATTACCAACTTTGTGTAGTCTGAAGCTCGGAACGGCATGTTTATTTTTATTTTGAGTATTATATTGATGAAAATCACTTTTTAGGCTAAACAAACTAAGATTTATTTAAACGTACATAATATTTAGGGACGTAAATATTACCTAAATACCTATTAGGGACGTGAAATATTACTTAAATAAATTTAAGTGTTAACAATTTTTAATAAACTTTCGTTCACACACACTTAAACCAAGCTTATGACTGGCTGCATTGAGTTACTGTAAATTTTTTAATTGTAGTTCAGAATCAGAAAGGAAATCTAGAATTTAAAAAAAACATTTCGAATAGGGTCCACTAGGTCAACAAAGACTAGGTAGACATAATAGTACCAAATCAGTGCCCTAGGGATGAAAGCAACTTATTTAGTCCTGAGACAGGGTTTGGCGTTCGAGCGTAACGAGGGTGACAAATGTTCGAGGGACTAAATAAGTCTTTAACCCGAGGTAAACACTGTGCTATTCATTAAGAATATACAAGAAAAGTAAAAATAAACACATGAATTACCTAATAAAAAATAAGGGAATTTTATCATAACTCTAAAACTCGAAAAAACACTTGAAAATCGGATTTTATTAGTCTGTGGATTGGATTGCCGCTTTCCCGCCTATATATGTATTACAGGAATTTTTCTATCACTGTAGATGGATATAAATATGAAATGGTCATTAATAAATAAAAGACAATTTATACAGGTAGGAAAAGGGAAACGGTGGGATATTAAAGACGATATGAAAGAGGATGGAAACATATTTCGAGCAGGAAAAAAGAATATGTTTAATATCACCCACATTGGTACCACTATCACATCTGTCCACAATATGAAGTCTAGCTAAATGTCCTGGAATACATGTATGTCCCAGGCGCATGCAAATGAGACTAGAGCTAGTAATTTTATCATCAGTCTTTACCAAGACCCAAGGTTTTATTGGCATCTCAGGTTGGATGCATTTATAATGTTATCCTTAGATTAGACTACTTGTGTTCCAATCTTTGACACAAGATCGGCTAAGATGAGATTTAGAAAGAGCAGCCAAATCATGACAGTAGTTTTTTAATATGAAAATGTGTCACCCCAAATATCACTGCATCATTTTCTAATTTATCGGCAATTTCATTACCGGGAATACTATTAAGAGAAGGAATCCAAGCAAAAATCACCAAAAACCTCTACGTAAGTATACATTCATGATTCTCTACATTTACCAATAGGCTAATTGACACTTTTTTTAAATAGGTCTTAAATTGAAGTGTTCCATTAGACCTTAAACAATTGATAGAGAAGAGAACTTTCATTTTAAAATAATATTTTCATACAGACGAAATCGCTGTCAGCCATTGTGGTCTTTAAATAGATTATCTGCGCCATGACGTAAAACGTCGTATTACTTGTTCAGTGGTAGTCTCTCACTAATACGGTAATACCGGTGACACACGGCAGCGTCGGCAGCCGGACGCAGCATTGCCAACCTTTGTTGCCAAAATTACGTCAAATTTACCCTAAAATTACCGTATAATTACCGTACACTCCATTAGAGTTTAATTTTGCAAAAAAAAAAAAAAGAATATTTCTTTGCAGTTTTTAGGTAAAAGCAAACATGTTGTGGGTGATTTCTAGGGCTTACCATCAATTTGTTTAACCACTATTCAAAAATATTTTTATTAGATCAGTTTAAAATAAGACAATGGAATAGTTGACTCATATCAAAATTAATAAAATAGATGATTATTTCATTTAGTATTTGGCTTTATGAACCTAATTTTATTGATTTCAATACATAAAAGTCCAAGGCTGTAATAAAGTTTAAAATGTATTTTTTATATGTAATTTGAAAGGTCGAAAACGCTATCCGCCATGATCTCGACCCGACCGAGTGACGTTAGACACTTAGTACTTATACTAGTAAATATCATTCGCATGTTTCTCGCGGTCTTTTTCATAAACTACCTATTATCTTCCAAAATCTAATTAAAAAGTTGTTATTTATTTGTTTTATTGTTTAAATATTATGGAAGTCGGATTTGTGAAAGCAAATAGCATAAACCTGGCGATAGTAGACATGGTTTGCTATTCTGTGCATTGGACCCAGATTTTTGCTTTACCGAACTTGGGAACGTTAGACTTCTATGTAAGCACAGTGCAATTAGTATTAAAATGTAATACTTACAAGACCTGAAACAAAGAATAGTTCGTAAGTAAGTATGTTTACAAGTGAGGTTACGTCATGGCACAGATCTTGGTGTTAAATGAAAATGACAACCCGTTGTGATAAGCAGAATTGCCTGCCGTGATCATGTGCGTCGAATTGAACGGAAAGAAAAGAAAAATTGTTTCTTATTATCGTACTTTTTGTAGATTATTAGCTCAGAGTCTTAAAATTACCGTACATTTGTCACACTATAATTACTACCGTACGGAGCATGAAATTACCGTATGAATACGGTAATTACCGTACGGTTGGCAACCCTGGCCGGACGCCAGTTTCGGAACAGGAAGAGGCGGAGTCTTGCTGAAGGGCTGACATTGGTCTATCCTTCAGACAACTTCCGCCAGCCCAAGGATCGACCAATGGCAGCGTTTGACCTTACAATGTCAAGACGAGTCCGGAGCCGCGTCCGCCGCCATCTGTCACCGGTATTACAGCCATCTTTTACTTTTAAGGGCCGATTCGACTAAACACAAAGCTATACCAGAATAACTATTACGGGTATAATTTTACACCTTGAATTTACCTTTGGATAACTTCGATTACGTTTTTCGAGCAATACACTATACTCGGTATTGTTATTCTCTAGTTCAAGAATGAACGATCAACGAATTGATAAACCTACCAAAATCCATGTAATCCATTTCTTCTAGGTAGACTTGAAATGCCACAACATTTAATTTTGTAGAATAATAGAGTGTCAATGGTAGATGTTGACAACATGTCAGTTTCGAGGTGACAGGAGTGGATTTGACAAGTGACAACTTTGACATTTACTTATTCTCAGTTTAATTTAAACACTGTCAAAATCGCCCGTTTTAATATTTTTCATAGATTAGTGGTTGGTATAATGAAAAATCAGCTTACGCTAGTCAAAGTCAAAGTCAAAGTCAAAAACTTACACCAGCTTGGTCGAATCCGGCCTAAGTATTGAAATCGAAATATTTAGGTTCCTAAAGTCGAATACTATTTGAAATATTTCTTTGTTTAATTAATTTTGATATGAGTCAACTAGCCTATTATCGGAAAACTAGAATTTGATTGAAATGAGAATTTCGCTAAAACTTGTAATGCACTTTTTGAGTCTGAAATATTACAGTTTCTTATAACTTCATTAATAAGACATATTCTAGAGATTTAAACAAGCCGAAGCATTTGCCAGAAAATATGAAAAATGATGAAAGTAAGAGGAAGACTGCTCGAGAAAACCAAAACAAAAATATGATTAAAAACGTCGAGAAAAGGGAAACGCTTTGCGTGAAACTAATGAGACTTCTAAAATTCAGTGGAGAGAGACTACCTATATTGATTTTCTAAAATGTTTTAATAATAATAGTTATTTCGTTATATTATTGGTTTAATTATTAATAAACAATTCTAAAACTGACATAAAACGAGTATTTTGTTTGGCCAATTTCGTATTTGTCCCACCAGTCACAACACAATGTCCCACCAGTCACAATTTTTACTTTCTATATTTTCTTGTAAAAACTAATCTTAGTGCTAATTTTTAGTTTTTGTTGAAGTCGATTTAATCATTTCATAGCTTAGTAAAAGACATCTGGCTATGTATAGTATTTAGGCTAATATCGCGATTGACAGTGCAGAAGGTGGAGAGGAGATATTTTTGACTGTCCCACCAGTCACACTTCTTTGATCACTGAAATATTACCAAAATATTTATGCGTTTTTTTTTTTCGGTAAAAATTTATAAGTTAGTTTATAAACTATTGTAAAATATCTATTTGATCATTATATTAGATCAAAATACAAAGTTACAGGTCTAATCGTCAGGTATTCTGGAGTAAACTGTCCCACCAGTCACTATGGAATGCCCCTGTTCTAACCTAGATGAGGTTTTTGACAAATTATAATTATTAACATACAGGAGTGGTCTTCCTCATAACTCCCTCCCTTTATCCTCATAACCACGCAAAAGTGCAAAAAATGTGACTATTTGCATAGTTATAACCTCAAACTTCTATCTTAAATATTTCCAAAACTAATAAACTATAAGTTTGCTTTGAGAGGAAGAGGGTTTGGGAGGAAGGGGTCAGACTCCCATCTCTCCTTCAGCTTTCAAAACCCTTAAATTCGTGGACCGCTAATGTACAGTATAGTCATATATACACTACGCTACATAACTGATCCTATTTATCTAAGAAAAGATGTCAACACCGCTTGACGTTTCCTGCACTTTTCGACATTTACTTCACTTTAATAAAAATATTGTTTTACGGTCTTGGACAAGGTCCACTTACGCAGTATTCGCTGTGTGCATAGTAGGTAGTGGGGGCCGTCAAATCGATCGCAGCACGCATTGTTGCAGAAATGTGAAAAAACTCTGGACTGTCAGTGTCAAATTGCTATATTTTCATAGAATTCCATACTAACATTATTAAGTATTTTTAAGTAAAAACGTTAAAATTCGCGATATGGGTCACAGTACGTGTTGTGTTATAAAGTGTAGACACAATGGGAAAAACAGTTCGTGTATGTTTTATTTGTTTCAAATATTAAGATGGAAATTGGAGCAAAGACATAAATGCATAGCTGTAGTGAAAAGAAAAAAGTTTTGTAGGGAGTTTGAGTCACAGACGTTTGTCTTATTACCACAGCTCTTATTAAGTAACTTTGTCCGTTAGTTCTTAGCTCTTCAACGACTCTCACATGCTGTGCTAATACAATTTTTACCCTTTTTGCACAGTTTGAGGTTGAAAAGTTATATCATGTTTTATTGCTCCAAATCCCGTACGTATTACAACATTCATATTTAGTTCAAGTAAGAAAATCACTTATCATAATATGCACAAACTTTTAAGATATTTTCATCTAATTTCGAAGAAAAACAACCCGAAAATCATTCTCAAACCATCCAGTTGCCATAATTTGTAAGATCTTAAGTCCACAATAATTTTGGCCACTAGGGGCGCTGTCATCGCGCACACAGCGAATACTTTACTCATTCTGCTTTGACAACTTTTAAGTTTGACATTAAATTAATTTGACAAGTCAGAGTCAGTCAGCACGGTGAAATAACTTCAGAACAGCCCTATTTTATTTAGGTATATTAATTTAAGAAGATAAGCAGGAAGAAGCTGACAGTCTTTTTTGTGGTTATATTTTATTTAGTCGAATTTATGGTACTATTGGCAATTGCAAATTTTTATTCTATGGTTTTTTTATTGACTATTGTAATTTATTGAAAATAGTTAAAATATGAGTAAATTTCCTCTTATTTATTTCTAAATTACTTAAGCAAAGCAAAGCAAGCAAATTATAAGATTTTGGCTCAATTGGCCGCATCTCAAGTTGACAAATTTGTCTACTGAAAACTGTCAAACGTAGTTTTATTGCGCGCACGGGAGACTTTTATCGCTGCGACGTTTTTGTCACTCATAACAGGTCCTCTGTTAGAGAGTGCGCACACGGGAGGCTTTTGTCGCTGCGACGTTTTTGTCTCTCATATCAAGTCCTCTGATAAGTATGGAGGTGCGCGCACGTTGCGACGCGACAACTGGGAGACATTTTTGTTCGCCGACCTGCACGGGTGACAAAATTGTCTTTGTTTTTTTTAATACTGGGTTTTACGGCTCTGGGTTCTAGACCTCACAAATAAAAATAATTAAACAACATTTAAATCCAAACACACAAATACTCAGTGTCTTGTTATGGTGCTCAAATACAACTTTTTCTTAGACCATCGAAATTTCAAAATAAAAATCAATGTTATATTTAAATGAAAAACATCAGACAAAATTGTGTCTCCCCTCCAGTTTTGCCAGATTTACAAAGCAAGTTGCATCAAGTCTTTCTTCAGCTGGGATAGATAATCTCATGTTCGTATTTTTGTATGTTAGTGCAGGTCCTAAAGTGCGAATTAATTCATCAAAACTTCTAACACTCATTAAAAATATATTTGGATATTCTTGTAATTTATAAAACATAGTGTACAACTTTCCACTTAATAGCCTGTCACTCCAAAGGAGGTGTAGCTCCCAGTATTCTTTTTGCTTTTTCTCTCTCCTGAGTCTCATAAGTTCACAGACATCGACCGTTTCTTCAAAATTAATATCGGCGAATGACTGGAAGCACGTATTCTACAAACTTCTAGGCGAATGACGCTTCGAATTAAAAAAAAAAGTTTCGTCTCTGTCTCCTTCGTGCGCGCACCCCTCTTTGGAGACGCGACGCGACAGAGACAAAAACTTTTTTGTCCCAGCGACAAAAGTCTCCCGTGCGCGCACTCTCTTATGATACGTAGGTGCGCGCACGTTGCGACGCGACAACTGGGAGACATTTTTGTTCGCCGACCAGCATGGGTGACAAAATTGTCTTTGTTTTTTTAATAAATACTGGGTTTTACGGTTCTGGGTTCTAGACCTCACAAATAAAAATAATTAAACAACACGTAAATCCAAATACTCAGTGTCTTGTTTTGGTGCTTAAATACAACTTTTTCTAAGATCATCGAAATTTCAGAATACAAACTAATGTTTTATATTTAAAAGTTTCGTCTCTTGTCTCCTTCGTGCGCGCACCCCTCTTTGGAGTCGCGAAGCTACAGAGACAAAAACTTTTTTGTCGCAGCGACAAAAGACTCCCGTGCGCGCACTCCCTTCCTTGATTAGTGACTGTCAACAAACGAAATGTCAATCAAATTCAAAATTCTTAATCCGTTTTTTCTCATTAACAAATTCAATAACTAAGCACTTACAACAGTCGTTCTTTCGTTTATTTCAGATAAAATAGAAAATAAATAGAATACTACCAAAAGAATGTCAAGACGCGGCAGACATAATTTTCTTTTTGATAATCTCTTCGATACTCTCAACGGGAGTTATATTCAAAAAGGAGTGGAAAACCTTTACTTAGTCCAGTAACTCCCCAATCTAACCATAAGCAGGTATGGCGTGAGTCTAAAAAAGTCTTAGGTACTATGAAATTTATAGATAAGAATAATAAATCAGCTGTACCCAAAGTAGTAAAGTGTAAAGAGCTAAAAAAAGCGAGAAAGTTGCGTGAACTGAGCACCAGGTGGCGACATAGATCTAATTTCTTTGACTGTGTTTCTATCTGCCAATATTCAATCAAATGTACTCTATGCTTTATAAGTATGTCAGCAAAGAGTAAATTATTACTTTAAGTCAGCAGTCAGTCAGAAGACGTCAGTCGTCCGTCGTCAACTCGTTAGTCGAGTTGTGGTTTTTGTTTGCCTAAGTTGTTGTTGTAAAAATATTCTCTGAAACAAGGAAAAGTCGTCAGAGATAATGTATATTTACGATTTGCCTTTCGAAATTAATAAAGAACTGTGCAGACTTTTAGATAATGACGATGTTTGGAAGGAACTAGCTGGCAACATGAGCTACACTGCATTTGAAGTTAATGTAAGTCGATTTATTAGTTACGTCGTGGATTTCCCCAAAATTAGCTAAGGAGTTTCAAAACGCGCATCTACGTAACATATGAGCCGATACTAGGTTCTCATCACTTTCATGACGATGTCGGTAATTTGCGGAAAAACATAATACGTACCATACCAAATAAATACCATTTGCATCTGATCCGGCATTTTTCAATCAAACCTGTTTTGTATTATTCAGGATTTGAGGTCAAACTTTCGTCCTACTAAGGATTTCGATGGCGTAGTAACTCCAACTATGTTTATAAGTATATTATGAAATAGCCTTTAATAACAGAATTATGTACATTTTGGTTGGCAAGGATTATGGTTTTTATTATATTGTAATATTGTAATGAAAACCATGATCCTGGTTTTTGTGTGCCTTTGGGCAAAGGCCGGGCAAAGGCCTCCTTCAGATGTCGCCATTATACTCTATTGCCACTCCATTAGGATCCCAACGTTACCATTTTTTTGAGGCCTCCAATAATGCATATAAGCGAACACACACATTCCATCAGTGTCGAGTCAGTTGTTAACGAGACACAATATAAAAATTACATACAATTGCCCGGTAAACTGGAGAAATACTATAAAATGGGATTTATTATTTTAATTATCTTCCCATTTTTTTTGCTGGCATTTGTTTTTTAATTGGATAAGGGGTGAAATAGTTATATTTTATGGTTGGTGACCTGTTTGCTGTTGCTGTTCTTTCTTACATTGTTACTGCAAATAATATTGGTAACAGGCTGTTGAGTTTCTCATTGATACTGTTTCCCGGAAAGTTGACGTATCAGACCAAAGAGAATCTGTAGATTTATCCCTGATGGTCTTTCTGACTATGTCTTTTTGACAACCTCAATGAACTGTCAAATACAATTTAGAGCCAATTTACCAAATGCCATGTTTCAAATTGGATAAAAGTTAATCTAATGAATAAAATTAACAATAATGCCTAAAAACTTTACTAGTAACCTGCTGACACTTTTGTTTTAAAATAACTTATCTAAAAAAAAGACACAGCATAGTCTCAGTGTCTCATGTCCATGTCCATCCAATTTTATACTATAATTATTCATGATGATTTTTTACTTCAGTAATTTTTTTTTTTACCTTCATTGGTGTGCCCACAAATCACCTCTGTTTAGCCTAATGGTCGACTGGTAGAGAATGCCATATAACATTGAGTCCATCTTTTGTACGATTTTAATTTGTGCAATAAAGTTTAAATAAATAAAATTAATTTGCTTAATAGGTTCATTGCCAAAAACTTTGCGTAGAGTCAGACGGTATTGTTTTGATATTGTGTCTGCGTTTTGGCAATCAATGTGTTAAAGATGTGTTTAACATTCATCTTTCATCCATGTGATAATAAATGTGTCAAGTGACTGTTTAAACAGTTTAATACTTTAATTAACACTTTTATCATCCTCATACAAAGGCTAAATTACATAGTTTTGTAGAGTCTGCAATTTGTTTGTTTCCAACAAAGTGTGTTACCAAAGTGAGTAGTTTGACCCAAATGTGGTCTCCCGTGTGAGGCTTGTTGAACACCACATGAGGTACCCTAGACTGTGAAAGTATTTTTTTGCAGAAATAAATATAGGTCTTCCTCAAAGAACTTTTTCCCGTTATTAGTTGTGAATCGTAAAATGTAGGTTATACTTAGTAAAATTCAACAATATTGTTTATACCTAGTTTCATTAATTATGCCTACTTTAAAAAATTTGGATGTACCTGTTATAATATAAATTAAGACAGCAAAATTGATTTCATTTCCTGTTTTTATTAAACATGATTAAGCTTTCTATAGATTTCTATTTATATTTTATTTACACATGGTGTCATAAAAACGTCTGTAAGTGACAATTTATTTTAGTCGTGATATAAGACTGACATTGCTAGATGCTCACTAAAGTATTTTGATTTTCACAGTTAAGTTAGAACCGTTTTGGTTTCATCTCACATTACCTTTTTGCCATTATTAATTTATTGTAATAAATAATTTTCTTTTTTTCTTTAATTTTATAATTATACATAAATATTAGATGGATGCAGGCCGCTTCCAACCGGCCAATCTGGAAGTCACTGGGGGAGGCCTATGTACAGCAGTGGACGTCCTATGGCTGAAATGATGATGATGATGATGATGAACGATGACATAAATATTTTTGAATGATATTTATTAAGTACTTTAAGTACTAATAAATAGCAATCAGAAAAAGAAGCTAGTGTTATTTTTTACATTCTTATTTTACTCAATCTTAAATATCATATTTTAGGAAATAGAACAACTGGCCCGCCGAAACTCAAAGTCACCGACCGACCAGTTGTTTACAACATGGGGGCAGCTTAACCACAGAGTTGGGGAACTCTACATCCTGTTGTACCGGATGAAGCACATTCCAGCATTGCGATCACTCTTACCAGTCGTTGACAACAAGTACCATGTGCTGCTATCAAAGCTTTGCCCTAACGGAGTGAGAGAAAGAGACACATCTGTTATTGAAGGTAATTTATGATTTGTTTTGTTGTAATTAAGTTGCTAATAAATAACTAGAAGACGGAACCTATACTATAAACGCAGTGAACAATTGAAATACAACATTTTCTTTAGTATTTTAGATAAGTATGAGAGTGGTCCTTCATTACAGAAATCAGGTCAGAATAGGTACTTCCTTTACAGTTAATCAAATATATATATCTCAGTATGATACTGGTTCAGTAACAATCAAAATTTTATTAAAAGTCAAAAATATAGTAGTCACATTGTTACAATTTTTATTTGACATCATTTTAATTCAATTTATGCCATCATTTATTTTAATTTGGACTTCATTCATATTTTCAAACAATTTGATGAATACATTAATTAATTTGGCGGATTTTATTTTCACCGATTACTTTGTTTTCCATTCCAAATTCTTTAATTAAACTTTAGTTCTTAACTTGCCCTATTCGGTCGACAGTTATTATTATCTCGACAGTTAAGGATCAATGCCTCTTAATTTCTATCTAATTCTATCATTTTATACATAAAAGTTGTATAGGACTTTCGAATACAAAACGGTAGATAGATAGATACTTTCAAAGTTATATAGAACTTTAACTAGAAAATGTTGATCGTAAAGAAAGAAGGTATTGGTTCTTCTCTTCTAACAATTGTATTTCTCTTCTGTAACTAATTATGCAAAGAATGCAAAAAAAATTATTATGAATATTGTTGAACTTACTAACTTGTTTGTTGTTATTGTTTGTAGATAAAAACAACAAAAAGCAGAAGGTGCACACAGAGGATTCATTAATACCGATACCTGTCAAACTGATTGAGCAGGTATTTTTTCTATTACATTTTACTTTTTCCCAGGTTGAAAACGCTTAATTTAATTAATTGTACTATTAGGATTTAGATATTTCTTAATTTACGATTTTACTGTTTATAAATACAAGAACTGTGTTTTTAGAACCATCGTAAAACTTTTTTTTTTATGTCGTATTATAATATAATGTAAAACTTTACCTTTTTTAGAGTTCAACCCATAGTCAAAGCGGAACCCTTATAGTTTTGAAATTTCCGTCCATCCGTCCGTCTGCCTGTTAATCCGTGGCTTAGCTCACTCTTTTTTTTAACCTAAACCCGCTCTGTTATTCAGAGTGGTGATTCTGCCAATGACAGATGTTATAAAAAAACACGATCTGATGTGGAAGACCAGTGGAGAGAGGATTAGTACGAAAACATTCGTGAGCTCTTTCTTGAATCATACCGTCACCATCTAAAAAAACAAAACAGAAGCTATAGACAATACAAATAAAATTGAGTAAAAAGTTAATCATCCTTAATGGCTTAGTGATGATTATTTATACAATACAAGATTTTTCAAATTGATTATTATTATTTTTGGGAATATTGTATTTATTTTGACAATTAGTATTAAACTGAATAGGAAAAGTATTTTTGGAAGAGTCTGGGGGAGACCTTTGCCCAGCAGTGGGATTGAACAGGTTGATAAAAAAAAAGGTAAAATATTTTTCAACCGACTTCAAAAAACGAGGAGGTTCTCAATTCGACTGTATGTTTTTTTTTTTTTTTTTTTTTTTGTATATTTGTTACGCGATTACTCCGCCAATTATGAATCGATTTTAATGATTCTTTTTTTGTTTGGTAGATCATACTTCAGAGGTGGTCCCATATAAATTTTATCGAAATTGATTTAGAACTTCTCGAGAAAATTAACAAATATATACCCAAATAGTATTTTGGTTGTGGTTCTTGTTACCTATCTTCGTCAAATATGAGCCGATTTTGATGATTTTTGTTTTATTGAATAGCTTATACTTCAAAGATAATATGCTAAAAGTTTACAAAATAAAAATCACCCCTAAGGGTAGGAAAATAGGGGATGAAATCGGTGTTCAGCAGTTAGATTAGGATTTATCACTAAAAATTGATGAAATAAGTAAATTTTATTTAAAAAAATAAAACCGACTTCAAAACACTAAAATGCTAAAAATAATCCTAACACTTAAGTACCTAATCAGTTACTTTTGGAGTCGGTGCAAACAAAAACATTGAATCTCTCATCGGCTGGCACCGACTCCAAAAGTAACTAATTAGGTACTAAAGTGTTAGGATTATTTTTAGCATTTTAGTGTTTTGAAGTCGGTTTTATTTTTTTAAATAAAATTTTATAGGATCGTTTTCAATGTGCCCTACTCAAAAGCGAATGAAATTTCATCTCATATTTATATATATCCTTCATCCTCCAAACCTGTAGTTTACCTAGGTATCTCCCGAAACGTGATGATTTTCGATTTACGTAAAGTTAAATTCGCAATAAGAACTCGATTTCTGAGAATGAGTCATATTCTTAAATACTTTTCCTTATTTCAGGGCGTACCTCTGCCGACATCGAGTAGGGGTTTCGACTCGCAAGCCGACGATGACTCAGCCGATCTTAGTAAGGTAAGGGACTGTATTGTGTATGCCATTAGGGTCATATTACGTAAAAGTTGCCGCTATGCATATGCATCGATTGTGATGTTATCATAATTCTATTGAAATTGTTATGATATGTTAATGATAGCGACAATTAAATCAAACTAAAACTGTGGTGTTATTATGTTACCTCTTCTATACAAGGTAAACGTCCGTTACTAACTATGATTAGGCAGAATGTTTAATAAAATTTTATTAGTGTAAAATTCTGATGGGTTTGTATATACTCATAATACTCGCCATCTCTGGTTCGATTCCCGGTCGGTCAATGTAGAAAAATAACTTTTTCACCTCACAACCTCGAAAAGACTTGTCTTTAGAATTTCGAGTGCAAAAGTGCATTTTGTCCGCTAACCTGGAAAGAGTTTTTAAAATTTAAACCTTTCTATACCGCAAGTCCACTGAAAATGCATTAAATACTTATTTCATGTCAATGCGCCAACCTCATTTCTTTGAATAATCGCACTGGCAAGCCACAGGTGGCAGCACTGGACGGAATTAAAAAAAAACATTAAAAAAAGTTCTATTTGATAACTAAGCTGTTTTTTGCACCTAGCGTTTCCTCGCTGTAGTAAGGTGAAAAATTGTGTGTTTCGCTCTGCAGCAAAGTTATTTTTAATTTTGCATCTCATACCTTTAAAACCCTCTCTATGCTCAGGATTCAATACAAGTATTCGCACCAAAAACTAACTTTGCAGCCTTGCTTAACAACTAACTATTCTATATCGTCTCTTGTTTCGTAACACAAATGCTTTGGCTACTTACCATAAGATCCATTATACCATACTACTTACCATAGTATATTTTTATTTATCTTGGTGTATGGCGGGTAAAGGTAAGGAGTACTATCTTCGTTGTGAAAAAGTGCTTATCATTTCTCAACGCCTGATAAGTTTTTATATTAAAAGAATAAATACAAAAATATAATGAGGGAATTGTTGAAATGTTTAAAAGTTTTATAGAAGTCACTAACATAGCATTACTCGGCTTACTTCAATCCGTCAACAACTACTACCATACCCTTTACTTACGCTAGCGCCATTATGAAGGGTTTTTAAACTGTTATTTACTTTTTCAACTTTCCGCCCAGATATAGTACTCCTTACCTCCAACCTATGGAGATTATTATCAAGACAAGATATGGGTCTTGGTGGGAGGAACTGCTAGTTGCAACACTTGCAACCAAAGAAAACTCTTGTTCCCCAGAGCACATCATCGACAGACAGCAGAGAGAACGACCTGCGAACGGAGATCATGCGTAACGTGGCCGCCATTCCGATGCTGAAGTACGACGAACTTAAAGACGCCACCGACAATTGGAGCGCCGCCAATCGGCTTGGCCAAGGTGGCTTCGCTGAAGTCTTCAAAGGTCAGTAGAACTATTTAAAAATTGCTAGTTTCACACGGCTCTGCGAGTCCTTATATTGAGATAAGATCCGAAATGAGGAGATCCGCAAAAGAACCAAAGTCATGGCTGTTGGAATTGCAAAGTTAAAGTAAACTCGCAGAACTGACGAGTCTAATACATATAAAAGTGTGTTTTATAAACTGATCAATAATTATTAACACACTTTTTTTACTAGTTTCACAAGTAACTAACTAATTATGTAATCAAATCTTGCAAGTAGTTCTAACGGACATTTCTACATTAAGTATCTGACATATGGATGACAATACAATGATTTGACGCCACCGCGCTGATCTCATGACGGAGCCAGGAGGTGGATAGTGGAATTTTTCAAAGGTAGTAAAACCTTCATGTTTGGACTCATTTGATATAAATGTGTTTTATAGTTTTATAAACTAATATAAATTTTTCATTTTAATGACAGATTATAGTTCTAACTTTTTGACTGTCTGACACACGTTTGACAACATAAGGTGGTTAGTGACTGTCGGCGAACGTGGGTGTCGAATTATTTAGACCAAACACAATGCAATGTATTTTATTTGTTGATCATGTTCGTGACAGGTGAATGGAAACAGCTGACTGTGGCAGTGAAGAGACTCCGAGCGACAGACGCGAGGGACAGGGAACTGATCCGGGAGCTGTGCCTCAACCAGTACAGGCACGACAATATCGTGCCGCTCTACGGATACAGCTGTGGAGGTATTTATCGTCATGTTATGGAGGGTAGAGGTAAGGAGTACTATCTCTGATGGGCGGAAAGTTGAAGAAGTGGCCAGCTAAAGCTAAATAACAGGTTCCAAAACCCTCAAAAACGCCGCTAGCGTAGGCAAAGGGTATGATGTATCAGTTGGTGTCTGGTGACGAATTAAAGGATGCCGAGTAATGCCGTATTAGAATATTTTAGTGACTATTATAAAAGGTTTTAAAACATTTTAACAATTCCCTCATTTTGTTTATGCATTTATTTCTTAAATATAAAAATTTATCAAGCAGCAGAGCAATTGATTATGTTTCTAATTTTGAAAAGTTAGCCACTTCGGAGCGGAAGTTTTTTTGTCCTTGTTTATTTTTCTATCTAATAACTTTTGGCTCTTTCTTTAAAATTTAGACTGATGCTACTGTGGCGCCACTTCAATTTGACGGTCATTTTTTTTACAACGAAGATAGTACTCCTTACCTCTGCCCTCCATACGTCAGTCAGATTAACCAAATCGTCGCGCCATATTTTGTAGTGCTGCCGCTCGATAGCCCAGTATCGATGGGCTTATCGATCGATAGTATCGAAAATAGTCAAAATCTTCTTGCGATGCTCTGCTGCAAAAGTACTCTCTACCCAAACTTGAAATGAGAAGAATTCTCTTCGACCTCATGTTGTTGTACAATATTTTACACAATGAGTTTGACTGTAAAGAACTTAATAATCAAATACACCTGTATGTACCATATCGCTCTTACGCCATTCGTCAAACTCGCAAACAATTTTATTTGCTACCAAAACTTGTAAAACGCACGCAGGTGAGCGTTCTCCATTGTATAGATTAATGAGCCTATACAACAAACATTTCTGCGACATCGACCTTTTCTCAAGCTCACCTCCTACGTTTAGAAAAAATGTTTGTGATGTTATTCGTACCTTGGGGTGCGAATAGTTTTGTAAATGAGAACTATGTAAATTAATTTTGCGATGCTCCACCGTTTAATTTTATTAATCATATCTGTGGACAACGGTGCTGGTTACATTGCAAGTAATTTGTTTAGTAAAATTAGAGATTATGCCATTAATGTAACTGTTTGTAGTCCCAAATAAAGAGAAAAAAAAAAAAAACTATCGATTAGGCCTATCGATATCGATTTAACGACCTCCGTAGCCAAGGCGAGCATACGGACTTAGTGTCGCCATCTCTGAGGTCCCTGGTTAGGTCGGTCGATGTAGAAAGAATTTTTTTCTGCATTTTCTCGGGTTTGCCCTCCTAACATGAGCACCAAAACACGATATGATATAGCGATATATCGACACCAACTGTAAAAATATGATAGATATAGCTGCCATGTTGAATCGCCGCGCCGTGCCGGTGACGGCACATTTATGATCGCTGTTTTGATAAAAAATCAACATGGTGGCTAAATCTATCATATTTTTACAGTTGGTGTCGATATATCGCTATATCATATCGTGTTTTGGTATTAGCTGAGACTGGTTGTTGTGGTACCGTCGTTCTTTCTGATTTCTTTAACACTTAAACTGTGCTTTGGCTACTTACCATGGGATCAGAGCAATGTATGTGTTGTTCAATATTTATATTGTGTCAGGTGCGGAAGTATGCTTAGTGTACCAGCTGATGGCGGGCGGCACGCTGGACGCGAGGCTTCGCTGTAGAAACATTCCCACGCCGCTGTCGTGGCCCCAGCGACACAAAATAGCTCACGGGGTTGCCAGGTAATTATTATTATTTGTACTAATTCGAGAGCCGTGGGGAACGGCCGTAAAGAATACACTTCCCCACTGCCAACAGGAGGCGTGTCGTAAGAGGCGACTAATTCCTATAGCACGAGACTAAACAACTGCGCTCGCCACCCCGCCTGCCAAGCGTGGTGGGTCTTGGCAATCCCTCCCGATGGTAAGTCATTGGGGGAGGCCTTTGTTCAGTAGTGGGCATCCTATGGTTGAAATTATGATGTACTAATTTTATTTGTATAACTTCAAAATTGTGAGTCACGTGGTGAAAATAATATACTCGGATATTCGTGAACTCAACTGTTTCCTTCTCCTGCCGAGACAGGGACCTTCAGATCGATACACATCACGTCATATGGTGGCTTAATCGCACATCAGCGACCTTCACACCTACATTGGTGACATAAAACCTTACAATACTTAATAAATTGTTGTTTAATAACACCAATAGTGAATATGCATATGACGGAGGGCCGAGCGGGATCGGCGGAGAGCTTAGTTCATCTTCGTCCGCCATCTTGGATAGTGTGGGTGATGTTTCTTCGAAATAAACTCGCAGATTGATCACAAACAACCCCTTTAATCGATTTACTTAGTAATTCACATGAAATATGGTAACTCTATTGCGATGTAAACGGATGGCAATACGAAACGTGGAGAGTTCTGCGCTTGCGTCCGTTCAGTATGGCGGCTCACGTTAGTATGCCATTATAAACCAAGCACAGACCAATCCCAAGCGATGACAGCTGTCAATGTCATAGCTTGACGTTTCGCAAGGCACCATAGACGTAGACAGATGACAGCTACAGTTGACAGTTGACGTTTCGCACGATCGAAGCGCCACCTCGCCGACACGGCCATCCTGCCGCATCACACGTCCTCGTGTGTGTCTGAAAGAGAAACACACCACCAGTAGTCTCGTCATCGCTCGGTCATCTCTGACCAATAAAAACACAGTTATTACAACTCTATACACAAACTCTTGAACGGACTGATCTCATACCTACTATGTACATTGATCATATGCCGTGTACACTAATCACATACTCGTACTATGTACATTGATCACAAACTAGGTACACTGATAACATACCAGGTACACTGAACACATACTGCCTTAGAAAATCAACCTTGAAGGATATCTGAAGTTCGGACTTTAAATCAAGTCTTAACACTCATCAGTACACAACTGAACACATATCGTGATTCTATGCAGTGCCATAGAATGCACACAACAAGACACATAAAACCTCCCTCGAGCATTATGTTCTCCTCATGCCTTTAACAACACAAGCAAAACGCCTCCCTCGAGCGTTATGCTACCAATGCCTCCATCGAGCATTGTGTCAACGTGCCTCCATCGAGCACATAAGCGAACAATGCCTCCGTCGAGCATTGTCCCCGCGAGCACCTCCATCGAGCGCTCAAGTAACACCTCCATTGAGTGTTACCGAACTTAATCACGCGATGTGCCAGGAACTTCAGATACATGATCATCACTTTGATCAACCAACTCTTCTACAACCAACTGACCTTCAGGCATCCTTCTCAGTCTATCATGGGCTTACTTGTATGTCCTCTTAGAGTCTAACGCCTTTAACGAGTAACGATCACCATCTAACAACTCAATGACCTTAAACGGTCCCTTGTATTTCGGATCTAATTTCGTCTGCTTACGCTCCTCATTTTGTAACAAAACAAAGTCACTCACGAAAAATGTTACCAGATTAGCTTTACCTAAGTCAAAACGTGCCTTGTCGTATTGAGCATTGGACTGAATACTCTCGCAAGCGTGGTTACGAATTTGGTCCAGATCAACCGGCTCTTCGTTAACTGCTGTTACCAGATCTAGTGGTCTCGCTACTTTACCTATGAGAAGTTCTAGGGGGCTTGACTTCGTAACGCGGTTATGAGTACAGTTAAGGGGTAACTGCACATCGGGAAGGGCTTCTTGCCAAGACCTATGCCTGACTCGACAGCCGTGAGCATATTTTTCAAAGAGCTCATAACGCGTTCGACCTGTCCGTTGACCCTACTACTACCCGTAGCAATCAGATGTAATTGTATGTTGGATGTATCACAGAACTCGCGAAATGTGCGGCTAGCAAAGCAGCGTCCTTGGTCCGCGATAATACGCGTAGGCGCATTAAATAGGGAGATAGCTAATTTTATAGCTCGAATGCTGTTTTTAGAGTCGATTGGGAGTAAAGACTAGCAAGGAAAATTTGGTAAAAGCATCGATCAAAACAAAAACATACTTCTTTTTATCATTCTTGCCGCTCAATTTGCCTGTAGCATCTACGTGCAGAGTATGCCACGGAATAGCAAGCTTAGGTATCGGGTGAAGCTCGGCTTGAACTTTACCTGTATGGGTTTGAGAAATTTTGCGTGTGACACAGTTATCAACGAATTTACGGACATATATGGACATGTTTTCAAACCAATAGTGACTATAGAGTTTTTCCAGGGTTTTCTCTCAGCCCAAATGCATAAGGGACTCATGTGTGTTGTTAATAATAGACCATCTAAGTGATCTCGGCAAAATAGGCAAGCAACGTGTCGTTCCGTTGCGTTGGATCCTGCGGTGTAAGATACCGGAGCGAATCTCATAAGTTTTAGCGATATCATCGGGCAGTCCGTTATCGTTAATATCAGAAATTAACTTAGAAAGTTCACTAATATCAAGGTGCTGTTCCGCGAGTAACCAATTATTGGTTAACTCGGTGACATCAACACGTTTAGGCTCAATTTTCTCAATCGATTTTGGAATTGAGGGGGGCAGGAGGTTACGTGAAAAGTAATCTAAATGACGCATACGTTCATCTGATCTATGTACGACGTCAAAGTCGAAAGATTAAAAAACGTACTCCCGTTGCAAGATCGAGTTTTTTTTTGCGCGATGATTGTAACGCATTACAATCGGTAACGACTACAAACTTACGACCGTGTAGAAAGTGGCGGAAGTGCTTGACGGCATTTACAACAGCTAGTGTCTCAAGCTCATATGAATGGTACTTGGACTCGACCAGCCCTGACATAACTGTATTTTTATTTTACCCTTAACAATAAGCAAACTAAAATCACAATCTACTTGATCATAACACTCGTATCATACTAACTAAACATTATCAGACTGAAAGCTAGAAACAATACTTCGCGTTCAGTTAAACAGACTATCAGTGCTTCCGCTCTTTACCACTCTCACAGCGGTAGAATACTCTAGTGCTCTCTGCACTCTTTATCATCATTCTTTTTGATGATAGAATACCATTACCACTGACTGACACACTCAGCCACGTGGTAGAATACCATTACCACTGACTGACACACTCAGCCACGTGGTAGAATACCATTACCACTGACTGACACACTCAGTCACGTGGTAGAATACACACATACAGCTTCAGCACTCTTTACCACCCTTGTGGTAGAATACCAACAAAACAACACAATGGCACTCGCTCAAACTACACAATCACAGTTAAAACTTTGACTACCAGTCCACTGAAACAGATAATGCAGTCGAGTTTCCATCTATCAGTCCGATACATAAGTCAACTGGATAATAAGTCAATCCAAATTACTTTAATTATTGTCCCTTAGATTTAGATTGAGTAATGTAAAGCTAAGTGAGGCAATTTCCGTAAATGGTTGTGTATTTGTACTTTCGTCGAGAGTAAAGTGCCTATAGCACATACCTAACAACTTCTAAAAATCTAACTTAAAAAGGCAATTTATGATTGGAGTCAAAGTCGTCCAAATCAAACGTGTAAAATTACAAAAATTCCAATCAAAAGAAAATCTACTCACTTTGGACTTTGTCTTGTCAAAACTAGTTTTGTCTTAAAACGCGTTAGCTACTGATGATTTGACACACTTGTAACTTATTCACCAACCATGCAATCAAATCTTAAAGCTCAATCTGACCCAGAGTCGTAATAAAATGGAATTTGCTCACCAGATTGTCCTAGAATCCTACTAGTGTAACCTCGGCGCACGAGTCCACACGACGCTCGGTGTGACGTAGACTCCAAGCAGGTGCTTTTACAACGCAGACATTGATGTGCTTCCCCTTGGATGAATCCACTCCCGCAGCACCGCTCGTTCCTTTCTTGTTCCGCTTCGGGCAGCTCGACGTGTAATGACCTTGCTCGTGACAGCGAAAGCAGGTGGTGGGGTCACATCTTCCGGAGGCTGACCACCCTGGTTAGAGTGAGGTGGCTTCGGCTGAAATCGATCCTCATGCGGCTTTATATCACTCCTCGATCGGCAAAATGATGACTAGTGTCCTAGTTTTCCACATTTGAAGCATTTAAGTTCATCACTTTATCGCTTTAGCTCATAGCTTTAGATTCATTCGGTCGGTTTCTCTTAGGATAAGAAACAGCCTTCAACTCGTTTTGCAGCTGATTGCGGGTCTTGATGTCAGTCGTACACGATAGTCTCTGCACACGTGGTTTCAATTTGGAAGTGTGTGTCAAAGCAGTAGCAATTTCAATCTGCTCCGTGGTCAGGCCATTCCATATCAGTGACGGACGATATGAGAGTAGCAGCGTAGGCGGCTAAGCATTCGTTATCCCTTGGCTTTTTGTCACTCAAATTAATAAGAAAAGATGCAGGTGTGTCAGGACTATCATAGCTTGTCACAAAAAGCCCCTTAAAGTCGCTCCATGTCATGCCAGGAAAGGAAACCGAAGACAGCCAGTATGAGGTTTTTCCCTTGAGCTTGCGGCTTAAAGCAATCATTAGCGATGGTCCTTAACGCTGATCAGTCACACACATGTCCGCGGTTGTAATCCAGGCACGTGCGTCAGCAACTTTCCTCGTTGGATTTCCTCGAAGTCAGGTAGACAAAAATTACCACTCGAAGTGAGTGCACACATTGCTTGTACCAACGCTAGGAAATTGTGGTTATGCTACTCCATTATAAGGTGCTATTTTTCTTCACTCGCTTCGCTTTCGGTAGCACGTGTTTCGATTTTACATTGGTCGTTATTAGACACACTATTGAATTTTCCACACGTACCGTGGAGCGTGCGATTACATCCCACTTCTGATGACGGAGGGCCGAGCGGGATCGGCGGAGAGCTTAGTTCATCTTCGTCCGCCATCTTGGATAGTGTGGGTGATGTTTCTTCGAAATAAACTCGCAGATTGATCACAAACAACCCCTTTAATCGATTTACTTAGTAATTCACATGAAATATGGTAACTCTATTGCGATGTAAACGGATGGCAATACGAAACGTGGAGAGTTCTGCGCTTGCGTCCGTTCAGTATGGCGGCTCACGTTAGTATGCCATTATAAACCAAGCACAGACCAATCCCAAGCGATGACAGCTGTCAATGTCATAGCTTGACGTTTCGCAAGGCACCATAGACGTAGACAGATGACAGCTACAGTTGACAGTTGACGTTTAGCACGATCGAAGCGCCACCTCGCCGACACATATATGTAAATATTTTTATCTGGTCTTAAAATGAATACTACTTAATTTTAATTAATAAAATTTCAAGAATTTTCGAAAAAAATTGATAAATACCCGACGTACAACTCATTAAAAGTCGCGTGCTAGACAAGGAGATCCGACATGTACTCTGAAGTCTGAGGTCACAGTACACGTCCCCCATACATTTTTCGTCTAAATCTGTTTTAGAAAGAGACAGGTATATCTCAATTTCTAATTATTGTATTACAGTATTTTTTTTACCTAAAATCAGTTTTTGTTTTTATTATTGGCACTATGATTTCTTATAAATATAGTAAAAACAATATATTATCTTGCCCCAAACTAAGGAAAGCTTGTATGTGCGATTAAAAACACGCATATGAAATTGACGTCACAGAGTTTGTCTGTTTTTAGAGGTCTCCAATTCCTCCACACCATGACAAGCACACCACTAATCCATGGGGACATAAAGCCAGCTAACATACTCCTGGACCAGTGCCTCATACCCAAGATAGGGGACTTTGGGCTCGCACGCAAAGGACCGTACGGAGACAACAGGACACACTTCAAAGTTTCCAGGTAAATTACTGTTAAAAGATGGTAAAAGATGACAACAAGTATACAAACTAACTGCTAGAAATGTATACCTAGAAAATGATTGGTTACCGACTTATTGAACGGGTTTTTTTTTTAAAGATTTTGACAAAAAAATACTTCTTTTTACTACACCTAACCATTTTTCCAAAGAAACATAGTTGAAATTTTCAGTATTTTATTGCAGGTTAGTTTTTTTTATCTAAAAATCAATCAATTTCCCGGCAATTATTATTTATTGCATTCAACTCGGCTCGACGTACAAAATTTGCGGTCTAAGGCTTCGTTAACCTTCTTTTATACACTCGATATACCTACGGGTGTTCCGCAGGGCTCACATCTCTGACCCTTACTCTACAAAGTATGACAAGAAAATATTTCTTAAAATTCAAGATATTCATGATCATTCACCCTTAAAACTAGATTTAATCAACCTCAATAAAAAAAAAACCGACTTCAAAACACTAAAATGCTAAAAATAATCCTAACACTTAAGTACCTAATCAGTTACTTTTGGAGTCGGTGCCAGCCGATGAGAGATTCAATGTTTTTGTTTGCACCGACTCCAAAAGTAACTGATTAGGTACTTAAGTGTTAGGATTATTTTTAGCATTTTAGTGTTTTGAAGTCGGTTTTATTTTTTTAAATAAAATTTACTTATTTCATCTATTTTTAGTGATAAATCCTAATCTAACTGCTGAACACCGATTTCATCCCCTATTTTCCTACCCTTAGGGGTGATTTTTATTTTTCAAACTTTTATCATAGCATCTTTGAAGTATAAGCTATTCAATAAAACAAAAATCATCAAAATCGGCTCATATTTGTCGAAGATAGGTAACAAGAACCACAACAAACATATTATTTGGGTATATATTTGTTGATTTTCTCAAAGAGTTCTAAATCAATTTCGATAAAATTTATATGGGACCACCTCTGAAGCATGATCTACCAAACAAAAAAAGAATCATTAAAATCGATTCTTAATTGGCGGAGTAATCGCGTAACAAACATACTAAAAAAAAAAAAAAAACATACAGTCGAATTGAGAACCTCCTCCTTTTTTGAAGTCGGTTGAAAATACAAATTAGAGTTCGAACGCTTCTAAAACGGTCGTACACAGAGGCCCGATCAGCTTTCGGATGAGTCACATCCTCCCACGCCGCAGGGTCCACGGCACGCGGCCGTACCTGCCGGACGAGTACCTGCGCTCGGGCTGCCTGTCGCCCGCGGTGGACGTGTTCTCGTTCGGCGTGGTGCTGCTGGAGGTGGCGACGGGCTCGCGGCCGGTGGACGCGGCGCGGCCCGTGCAGCGGCTGACGGACTTCATGCGAATCGAGTTCGGGAAAAAAGTCGATACCGGTGAGTGGATAGGTTTTAGAGTCATCGTCGTCATCGTCGTTTCAGCCATAGGACGTCCACTGCTGAACGTGGGCCTCCCCCGTTGACTTCCAGATTAAATTAGAGATCCGTAAACGAACAAAAGTCGCTGACGTAGCCCAACGGATTAGCAAGCTGGAGTGGCAGTGGGCGGAGCACAGCACGTAGAACTGACGGCCGATGGGGCAGAAAGGTTCTGGAATGGAGGCCGCGTACCGGCAAGCGCAGCGTAGGACGTCCACTCACAGGGTGGTCAGACGACCTGGTAAGGGTCGCAGGAAGACGCTGGACGCAGGCCGCTTCCAACCGGCCAATCGGTTTTAGAATATGCATATATTTTTATTTAGTCTTAAAATAAATGGTACTTAAGAGTCTGAATGTAGCCAAATTGTGCTAACGAAAGATGTTGTGTGAATCTATAGCTCATATCATTTTAAAAAGATAAGGCAGTTGTAGTTGGTCGTATTTCTGACCTAATGCTCGTATCCAAAACACGATTCCACAAACTACACTCGATGGAAAACATAAATAAATTTGCCTCTGAAAATACCTTAATTTTTCCTCACTCGTACTTATAATTGTGTTGATGATATATTACTAAATCAATTGGCTGCTTTTGATTTCTAATAAAGTGGTTAATTTTATTTAAATCTATTCTTTAATGAATTTGTTTCACTATTAGCACTATAATTTCTTATAAATATAGTAGAAACAATATATTTATTAGTTTCGTGCATATTCCCTGACGACCTGAACCGGAGATCGAACCCTCCCTTTGCATCGGCGTATGACCACCACACCAGGTCCTCAAAAGTTCATCATCATCATTTCAGCCATAGGACGTCCACTGCTGAACATAGGCCTCCCCCAATGACATTCAGATTGGCCAGCTGGAAGCGGCCTGCATCCAGCGTCTTCCTGCAACCTTTACCAGGTCTTCTGTCCACCTTGTGAGTGGACGTTCTACGCTGCGGTTACCGGTACGTAGTCTCCACTCTAGTACCTTTCTGCCTCATCGGCCGTCAGTTCTACGTGCTATGTGCCCCACCCACTGCCACTTCAGCATGTTAATCAAAAATTGATACACGGTTCCTCTTTCTAGCTATTTACGAAGACCGGCTACTCATCGCTACCCCACACTCGAACCCGAAACTGTGTCGCGAGTTCGTCAGCATCGGCATCCACTGCACCAGTAGCGATCGTGGCAATCGGCCCAAGATGCTGGAAGTGTACAAACGCCTCGACGCTATGGTGGCCCCGGGCAAGGCCTTGTAAGAACACATCTCAACTGATGTAATTGGCGAAGGAAATAAGCTGTATGGATTTTAATGTATGAGACTAAAATGAAAAAATATGGCGATTAATGAATATACCTATTAAGTCGATAAAGTTATGTGCTAACATTAGCATATAAATACTATCATCATCATCATCATTTCAGCCATAGGACGTTTACTGCTGAAAGATAGCCCTCTCCAATTGACTTCCAGATTGGTTGGTTAAAAGCGGCCTGCATCTAGCGTCTTCTTGCCTTTACCAGGTCGTCTGTCCGCCTTGTAGGGGAGGGAGGGGGGGGGGGGTCCTACGCTAGGTATACTAAATATTGTAGTGACATCAGAAATTTTAAAAATAAATATTTTATACAAATCGAATATTACACACAAATTTTTGTACTTGTAAAAATTTAAAAAAAATTGTTTACATCAAATTTCAGTCTTTACTATTGTATTTATATGTATGTTAACATAGGCTCGTTTTAGCTTGATCTACTAATTAGAGTGTTTGACGATATCAAGTGCACAATTATATGTGAATTTCGAAAAATAAATAGCTCACTAACGTCGGTATTCGCAGAACTTTAAAAATACCAACTAGCGTTTAGGAAAATTCAGTTCTAAACGGGTTATTTAACATGAGATAATATATTTTTAAAGCTTCCAGCTTTGTAATATAAGTATCTATTATGTAGTGAGTAATTTTGTACTGTTATAATTTAAAAAAAGAAATTGTTTAACATTAAATAACAAGACGAAATCAAGTAAATATTCTATTCTGATCGAGTTGTTTAATTTTAGGGAAAATATCTAACGAAACAATTCTGTTGTATAAAAAATATCAACTCGCCCTGAAAAATATTGTTGTTTTTTTATTACTTTTACTAAGTAGTTATTGTTTTATTATATATTTATTAAGATTTTATTTAGGTGATACTCGGACTGTATTCGTGCCTTACTTAAGACGTATGACGGTTATACATTAAGATAATTGTCATACTACTCATACACATTTTTATGTATTAAATATACCTAGTCTTCCAAAGGAATATACACCGTGTAACTCTTAATGTGTAAAACTTCTTAGGGGCTGATTCTGGTGTTAAAATACAACAACTTTTTGGATGGGACCAACAGTGAAATCTAAAGAACTTCATCTTCGTACTGAATGTCTAATCAGCTGATACGCTGTATGGGGAATTTAGTTTTTTTGCGATTTTGACGTTGGTCCTATACAAAAAGTGGTTGTGTTTGAGCACTATAATCAGCCCTTAAGAGGTTTTACGTATTGAGAGTTACACGGTGTATGCAGGTTGTACTAAAGAGAGTACACTCCTTAGGCTTTATAGGGCAGTGGCCGAATAGTGCCACCAAACGTTGAACTTTAATCCCTTGTCCTAAGGTCCAAAACCAATGAAAATTTCATCATTTTGGGTCTTATAAAGGGTTACCTCTTAATCAGCTGATATACAACTATTACTATAGAAGCAACATTGAAAACGCGACAAATAATCTTACTAATATTATAAAAGCGAATGTTTGGATGGATAGATGTTTGTTACTCAATCACGGCTGAACGGATCTAGATGAAATTTGCCACAGATATAGATTATAGCCTGGAATAGCAGATAGGTTACTTTTTATTTTGGATAAATGTACGTTACCCGAGGGATGCAAGAAGATAACTGTTATTATAGATGGCACTGCTTACCGTTAGATGTCGCTATTCAGTTTGCATAATTTTTTATGTAAAGAAAAAAAAATTTTACACTAGCTGTTGCCTGCGACTTCGTTCGCTTCGCCTTTACAACTATAGGTATAGTTTTGCAAACCAGCAACCTGAAGCTAGTACTTCATAAATTATCATGGAGGTACCTGTTGGTTTAGATACATTTTTTTCACGATTTCGACGTTGCTACCATAGAAAAAGCTGTAAATACAATTATCTGACATACAATCAGCAGCTGATTACGTGGTTTTAAGGAGTGTCCTATTCTTTTGTACACCCTGTATTACAATATTTTTATGATTTACTAAGAAAATAAAAATCTCTGTAGGATGTTTGTAAATGCATTTTATTAATTAGGATAAGAATGTATTGTTGATTTGAGTATAACAGCTTTGAAAAAAGTAATAAATTAATATTTTTTTATAATACTTTATTTCATTTGAATTATGCGCAATGCTTCCAATCTGAATTTCAAAGAATACAAATCTAGAATTTAGACTAGACCTCTGATTCAAGACCCTTCGATAACGAATTGACAACCGATAAATCACGTCACACTATTGCTAAATCATATAGTCTGTCTGTGTGGTTCCCTATTTGATATCGAACAATTCTAAATTTGGGGCTTATGGCTCTAAACCTCCGAGTCCAAATTAAGTAACATGTATGTGTATAACAAACAAGACGCAGTGCGCAAACGCATTTTAAAATGAAAGTTTTTCTAAAGTTGGTTTATAGTCACTGTCAAAAGACCTTGTAGCTGATAGATGCTTGAACCAAAACGCCGACGCTCTGGGCGTCCGTGTCTTCTTCTCATCGTCGTAATCCGTTTCGAAGATTCCGAATTTAACTCTGTAAATTAAAAATAAACAAGAATTATATTTATATGATAATAAAAGTATTTCTTACTATCTAAAATTAACGACGATTTAAGTAATTGTGTATGCAGAATTACAAATTGATGGTAAATCATTGACGAACGAATAAATACTTTCGATTTCCTAGTAATACTAAAAGGTTACTTAAATAAAAATCGAATAAACGTTTTTATAAACTTTCTCGATTTTCATAAATAATCGATTGGATTTCGTTAGAGCACATCACTATACGTGTTAACAGTGAAGTCACGTGATGTGTCACAAGTCCCTTCTTATCTTTATAGAACTAGTCAACACTTGTCCGTTATTTTATGCACCAGCCCCCCTAGCATGTCTACCAAAAGGCGATATGATATGATATGATATAGCGATATATCGACACCAACTTTAAAAATATAAGAGATAGCCGCCATGTTAATTTTTAATCAGAACAGCGATCTTAATATGTGACGGCGATTCAACATGGCGGCTATATCTATCATATTTTTACAGTTGGTGTCGATATTTCGCTATATCATATCATATCGTGTTTTAGTGCTCATGCGCTGGTATATGAGCAGGTAGAATATATGGTATATGAGTCTTTTCGTATTTAT
The DNA here is from genome assembly GCA_963576865.1 of Anania hortulata. Classification (NCBI taxonomy): domain Eukaryota; kingdom Metazoa; phylum Arthropoda; class Insecta; order Lepidoptera; family Crambidae; genus Anania; species Anania hortulata. The sequence continues at coordinate 8,485,628 of OY756412.1, read as the reverse complement.
AATATTTATATGGACCATTTATTTCTGTGTCAGTGCTTATAAATTAGAGAAATTACCGTAATCCGCTATCCCACTCAAAGTTGTCCATCAAACTCCACACTGTGTACGCCACCACATTGCACTTGTCTTCTTCAATAGCGTCCAGTATTTCGGACATATAGCTGATCAGGTAAGACACCCTATCATCGTCCTGCAGACCCCCTAGGGTCCCGAAGCCGTTCTCAGTAATCATTATGCGAGGGTTGTTGCAAGTGTCTTTCACCCATTTCAAAGATTTTCTTATGCCTTCTGGTATTGCCTGTAAAATATAACGGCACATTCTTGTTGAATACTACTGCTATAAGATATCATATGGCCCCCATAACCCAATTCCCGTAATTGAACAGTAGTCTCGATCCGGTCCCAGTATCATTACTATCAAAAACGGTATTCTCGTAAAGTTAAGGCTCGGACTATATGCATCCGGAATTTTTCAGAACGCCATACAAAACGACCCCGGACAAGCCCGGATTCAATCCGTTTATTATGGAGATCTGAAAAAATTCGGATGCATGTAGTCCGACCCTAAGAGAAATATGTGACGAAAAATTTACAAAAAGTTCGTAACTCGATTGAAAAAGGAACCTACTAGAGAGAATAATGTTTCTATTAATGTTACTGAGACCGGATAAAAACTAGATTGCGACTAACATTAATTTACGAAAATTGGGCTTCGACGATACACTAAAACACGATATAATATAGCGATTTATCGACACCAAGTTTAAAAAAATATGATAGATATGTTGAATCGTGGCGCCGGTGACATCACATGTTATGATCGCTAATTCGATAAAAATTCAACATGGTGGCTATATCTATCATATAAAACAAAATTGACCGTTGGCGTCGATAAATCGCTAAATCATATCTTGTTTAGTGGTCATGCTAGGGGGCTGGTAGAAATGAAATTATAGGTACTCACAGTGCTGTGAGGAATCACAGCAGGCTTATAGTCCAACAGAGAGACCGCCGCGCCCAAGTCGTCGTCGTACGAAGGCACGGGAAACATGCCCGGCTTATAACTCCGCCGCGAGTAGAACTTCGTGGAATAATGGTTGAAACCGTAGAAGTCACTTGTACCTGAAATGTAAAATAAAATAAAATAATCATTTATTTGTTCGGACATTTCGGACATTCGGTTTCAACATGCTGTACCGAAAAAAAAAAAAAAAAATCCGTAAATAAGAATAAGACGGCCATTGTAATTTTTTTTGACGATGTTCCAATTATTATTAAACTACAGAGTCCTATGGTATTAATTTTCTAGTTTTGCAATATGTGTAAAGTTTATTTTTAAAGTTAAATCATTATTAGTTTTATATTATTGGCTAGCTTTGATATACGTTAGTTGGTTTAACACATGGCGATCCCCTTATTTCATTGATTTACTTCACTTTGTTTGCCGTCACTATTTATGTGAGAGGACAATATGCTATTTGACTATTTTCTGGAATAGAGTTATTATTATTGATAATATTCAAATAAAGCGTCAACAATTTTATTATAATTTTTAAACCTTTGAAAATAATAAAAAATAGTATTTCATTCTTTATGTTTTTAAAAGCCAGCGAAAACGCCGTCGGTTGTCGATGTACTTGTTCGTGACGTCACGAGCCTTTACATACCCATTGAGTTATAAAGTACTAGAACAGGCATGTTAAAAACCTTCGTCGACGGTCACACTACTCATACAATGTGCGAGCGTAACGCATAATCTAGTATTCGGATGTCAGTTCTAGTACAAAGTTAGTCAATGGTGACGTGCCTGTCATTGTTGCTGGCGTTTTTGACAATATAAAATACCGATAAAAATATAACTATCGAAAATGTATTTTTTACAGTAATCATGTATTATTTTTAATAACTATTAATATGTTTCGGTTCCATATGGTGCAATCTATTAAACTAAATAATTAGTAAAGTAAATTTTGGTACAAGGCAAATAGCCTATTGTACATCGCCTCTATTATTTTACGAACTACAAGTATTTAGGTACAGACGACGGCAGGTCAACCTACGCAAAATGTAAAAGGTCTTTGAATCGATTTTCAGCTTTAAGTCCGACACGTAGAGATCAATATCAATTGAGGAAATTGACTTTTTGTGGTAGGTTAACAAGCTGTTGTTTCATCAATACAACGAACGCCGCTGCCAGAAAGTAAGTAGGGTAGAACGGAGGCAAAAGTAACATATTTGCGACCTGATAACAGGCAACTGTTTGGTTACCTCACAAAAATGATTATGCAGAGCAATAGTAAATATATCTGGCTGCAAAATAATCTTATTCACATTTAGATATATGCTATTATCATCGAGTTATTTCGGATAAGATAAGAAAGGAGAGAGTGTTACAAATGCCCCCTACCCGGGGCAAAAAGAAACATCATTTCAAGACGTTAAAACTCAGTAAAATATTTATAAAAATCAGATAAATTTAATATTATTGGGTTCCTTAATTCAATTTTGTTTTATTGTCACAAAAACATGTCAACATTATTAAAAATCAACACTACTGTAACATAAAATAGCAACCCATGTCAAAATTTCAGTCAATGCTTATTTTGGGATCAAAGTTAAACAGTGCCTAGTTAAATTAACACAAATGTGCCCATGCCTAATATTAATAGGTTAAATGGAAGATTTGGCACTCTAAACCACGTTTCATTTAATATGAAATAGTGTCTGTTACAACTGACCCTGCGTAACTATTGCCCCCGATATAGATTAATCTAAGTTGTATCTAAAAATGGTAACAACACAAACTATACACAGTGTTCCTGACGATATACATACATAAACTTTAAGGGGTGATACCACTGCTCAAATACAACTTTTTCTATGAGACCATCCCCAAAAATAAAATCCCCATACTAAACCGCCGACCAGCTGACATCAGTTTAGTGATTATGTTTTTGAGACCTCGATGTTGGTTCTGTAGAAAAAAAGTGATGTATTTAAGCAGACTTTATAGTTGGTTTTAGTTTCCGTGGTATTCGCAGTTTTACAAAATGATGTATAAATTGTTTTCTGGTTTATTAGTTTAAAATAATCAGCAAATACCAAAGGGTATTTTTAGTTTGATCATCTCTTAAAATATCTTAGGTATAGTTATATGAAAAATAACTGTCCTATGTTTAGTAAAGTTTAATATACTAAAATCAAACCAAAATTTCGTTATTTATTTAAAAAAATATCTAATGTTACATATTTTTTTCGATATTTTTGGTAGACTTTAGATCCAATAACAATTATATAACGACGATATGTCCTTTATTCAAGAAAACGTCACATACTATTTTTAGTCTGTTTCTGTCGGTACTAAGTACACTTTTTTATTGAAATTATGTAAAAAAAACTATGTCTCTTGGTCAATTGTAACACGGGGTCAATTATAACGTTACAAATGACCCCGAATGATATATTACAATCGCACCAGTAAGTAACTACGGAAAAAACCATTGTACACTAAAATACAAGAAAACACAGATATATTTCATAATAAACATAATCTTTAATCTTTTAGAAAACTACTTAATAACAGATATAAGACTTTTTTCCAGAATTCCATAGTATAGCATTTTAAAAAATACGCAAGTTCTTACTTTGACCACCCGGAAAACAAAATGTTGAATAGCAGGCGACCGCACCGCGCACCGCGCTCGCGCTATTGACATTGCGTTGAACGCGTCTGACGTTTAGTGCACGCACACACGCGCAAATACAAAAAACGGTATTGCAGATATTGTCGATGTTTCAACTGCCCCCTGTTACTTTTGCCTCCGGTCTACCCTAATCAACTCCGTAAACTATCTTATCTCACCTTTAACAAACTCCTTCTCTTCTTCACTAAACTCGGGAAGCCTGCTCTGATAGTAACCTTGTTGTTTACTCTTCTCCCCCACCAATCTGACCACACTATCTGGAAACCCCCCCTTCTCGGAGAAGATAGGATGGCTGTATAGGCCGACCTCAAAGTCCATAGCATCTAAGCCAGTCCGGACGTCGTCAGGGGAATCCGACATGCCTTGACGGTAGTCGGTTGCTATTGTTATGCTGCAAGTACCTGAAATTGCGAGGATGCTGATAATTCGAAAGATTATAAAAGTACCTAGTTATAATCCTAAAAAAGACGGTTAAAATTAATAGGGCGCGCGTGCATTCATTATTCAGGTAGGTAAGTACCTACTCTATTTCGCTCGGAATGATATAGGATTCTAACAATAGGTACCACAAACTTCTAAAGGTTATAGTAGTGGCATTTAGAAGTTATGGTGAAATAAAAAAACAAACAAACATACATAAACATTAAAACCTTAATACATATAACTGCTTTTATTTGTTTTGGTAGACGGGCAACAAGTAGCGCTTATTTATCTTAAATCGATGTAACATAAGTGAGTAGGATTCCGCAGGTTTCGATTCTAGGCCCAATATGTAAGCGACCAAAATTCGACTGACTTTTTGATGTGGTGGCTGAAATCGGATTAGAGCAATAATTGGAGAAGCCTAATCAAAAGAACATCAACATGTTTAATTTGAAAGCTTTATTTTAGTTTTCAAATTCAACATGTAATTTTTAAATAATAAGTTACTAAAAAGGCAACGCTCTTTTTTTAGCTTTGTATAAAAGTAAAACTAAACATACCGTTTTGTATAGCTCTGTATTCTCCGTCATACAACCGCCACGCTCTGGCATGCGCCATGATAATGTTTTTAGCTGCCAAATACTCTCCTATACCGTGAGCATTTATACCAGGAGCGAATCTTTTCGCCCCATACCCGAACAACGCAATCTGTTTGGGTTCATTAATAGTTATCCATGTCTTCACCCGATCGCCGTATAAATCAAACAAAACCCGTGCGTAATCTTCAAACCAATCAGCAATCAACGGATTCGCCCATCCTCCCAAGTCTTGTAACCTTTGCGGTAAATCCCAGTGAAAAATTGTCACAACTGGCTCTATTCCATTGGCTATCAGCTCATCTATCAAATTACTATAGTACTGAGAACCGTCCTTGCTTATTTTATTAGGGAACCCAGTAGGCAGAACCCGAGTCCACGATATAGAGAATCTATAGAAGTCGACGCCAAGGAATTTGATCATAGATACGTCACGTTTGTAATATTCGTAGGACTTGCAAGCATCGTCTGCGTTCGAGCTGTCGTTTATGACGCCGATGGATCGGCAGAAGATGTCCCAGATGCTGGGAGATTTGTCTGAAAGAATAATTTTAACATTACTTAACTATAAAACACGCTTTCTTACATGTATGGGTCTCGTCAAACCCAAAATAAGCCTTTGCTCAAGGGTTCGTTTTACTAGTACTGAGCCTAAACAGTTCCATTATCTCCTAGCTCCATCATCTGATGAGCATGGTGGTACCAAATTATTGCCAGATAAGTACTTAACAAAGTTTGAAATCATTATTTCAGCCATAGGACGTTCACTGCTGATATAGGCCTCTCCCAGTGACTTCCAGATTAGCCGGTTCGAAGCGGCTGTACCGGACTTTCCTACAACCTTTACCAGGTCGTCTACACCTAGTGGGTGATCCTCACTACGTCGTCCGACGTACGAACGTCCTACGCTGCACTTGCCGGTACGTGGCCTCCATTCCAGAATCTTTCTGCCCCATCGGTCATCAGTTCTGCGTAGGTACTAATTATATGCCACGTCCATTGCCAATCAGTTGAGCCAATCCGTTGGGCTATGTCGGCGACTTCTTGGTCGTTTATACACACCGAGCCATCAAGGTTGAACCAAGGCAACCTTGAACTTTCAAGAGAACAAACGCTGGTTGTAGACTATTTGTTTTAGGCACTGAAGAATTTAGGACAAAAAGACATTGACGACAAAACAAAACAAAGACAAAATTACGATAATCCAATTGTACAGCAATCTTTACCTACACTTTAGACACACAATAGAAAGATTATACGACATCACTTCAATACTAACACTTGATTTTAAGTGGTTTTTAATTGTATCAAAATTTATATTGTGTAATTGAATTGTAATGTAAATATGATGTCTGTGATTAAGATGTACTGAAGTGAATTATTTTAATGTTATTTTATAAACACACTACGTAGGTACATTTATACAGTTTACACAATACAGATAGATGAAGTAAATAAGTAATGCTTGTTAGAACTACAGGGTTACTTTGTAAGCTAAATCAATTTAAAAAATAGATACTGTTAAATAAAAATACGCCTTATCGTAATTTATTTTAATCTTCATATTTTTGGATTAAAATATACTTTAAAATTGGCGGTGAATACCATAACAAAGGAAAGAGATAAGAATATTTGTGGTTTTAGAGAAGTTGTAGAGTAAATGATGAAATTGAATAAAACTTGCTTAAAAAGGTACCTCAATGTGCTAGTTTTGAAGTTACAAATTAAAATAATAAAAAAAAACATATTATTTAAGAAAAAAAATTATACTTCATATAAATTTTGACCAACTTTTCGCTTGATATTGTTAGTTTTATTTTATTTTTATGGCTAGTTAGTCTTTCTGGCTTTTAAATATGACTACTTTGAAGAAAATACACCGTTTACTTTAAGGAAAAAATAAACAAAAGAAGAGGTTTTTTTATTTTTTTAATTATCCGTACATTTTGTTTGATCAAGAGTAAAAATCACATATTCTATATGATTGATAGCAAACAAGTTCGCCCAAGAAACTAATTAGGTACCTATTTCAACCTAAATGTGTGACTAACATTTGCCGTCCGCGTTCATGATAAGAAAAAGTCGTACCACAGAATATAATATAGGACAAGTGCACTAAAAATACATGCACATTAAACAAGTGGTTGTTGTATATAAGGTCTAACAAAATCAACTACATTCCTTTTATCTGTTTAGCTGAGCAGACTCACCAAATTTGAGCCAATAATTCAGGCTAGTTACGGACACTAACAATACATACACATTTATATTTATTCTATGCTTACCTGATTCGTTCCAAGCCCCTTCGATTTGAAAAGCAGCCGAGGCCACTCCAAGCTTCATCTGTTTGGGTAAAGGTCTCATCATGTGGTCTTTTGGGATTACCTGATCAAACAAACACACGACAATCCACAAACTTATGTACCCTTTTTTCATCCTTACGTCGATCTAAAATTAGACTTAATAATTATTTGATTATACAGATTCGTCTGTTTGAACACCGGAAGCAATAAGCATAGACATACATGACCTACCTATGCCACTAATAGCTGGCGCTGCCTGTATATTAGACCGCGGAAGACTCTTAAGTAGGTATTATAATTAAAATATTTATACCTACATTATGTATAACAACAAATGCAAACGATAAACTAATTAATTAACTTGTATTTTGGAGCAGCTGATTTATATGTAAGTACAACGTCATGAGTAGACCCGCTTTCGATGCTCAACAGTCACACTGTAATAATCTAAATTTAATAAAAATTAGCTAAATACTAAAATATTATATAAAATACAAATAACTTCAAATTTTTCAAAAGAATTAAATTGACTGCAGTGACTCAATTTAAACAATTATCACTAAACTTTACTTTTAAAATATTTTTATCTACTTCCTTGTTTTATTACTTTTTTATTTTTTGCATTCACAATAATGCGTTCGTGGGTTCGAATACATCAGAATCAGAATACATCATTTTTTTAATGTGTGTTAACAGTTTTAAGCAAACAAACTTATGGAGCACATCTGCCCTACCCCTATGGAACAAGATAAACGTCATTTATTTTGTTCCACAAAAATTCCGCTAATATTTAATCTGTGGCTGTAATGTTTTTGTATGGACGAGAATCACAGGATTTGTCACTTCATTCTAAATGTAAGTGAAAAATCACTAACTTCTCTCGGATAAAGATGGCTTTCAAAAAAGTTATAAAATGTAACTGACACAACCCTTTGGCTTAAAGCTGTTAAAATATTAAAATTTTAATGTAAAATTTAATTACAATATAAAAAAATATATTAAAATCTACCTCTATTTCTTAACAAAACACTATTCTGGCTGAATACTTAGAGCACAATAGATAAAAACTTCTGAATCGTGTTGACACGACAAAATATACAACTGGTAATAAACTAGATTAGATATGTGCCGGTTTATTTACTATTTACGTATGATATAACGTTAAACGTTTACTGCAGCTATCTCAAATTCTCAAATATGCTAACTAACCAGTTTATGGAGATCAACTGCACACGCTCAAAAACCAAATTTGGGCGCAGAGAGCCGGAAAATATTGATCTCTGACAAATTTGAAACAAGGAAAAATCATTTATTTTTAACTGACTTCAAAAAAGGAGGAGGTTCTCAATTCGTCGGAATCTTTTTTATATTTTTTATGTATGTTCAGCGATCATTCGTTACTACGTTGACCGAATTCGATAATTTTTTTTTTTTTTTTTGAAAGATAATACTTTCAGAATGGTCCCATATAAATTTGGTTAAATTCTGATGATGGGATCTTTATGAAAATCGACAAACATTGCATGAATTCGGTACCACGCCAACCGATTTTAGTATCTATCTTACCTAATATCTTTGCCAAAAGTGAACCAATTTTGATGATCCTTTTTCAACCGACTTCAAAAAGGAGGAGGTTCTCAATTCGACTGTTTTTTTTTTTTTTTTTTGTATGTTTGTTACGCGATTACTCCGCCAATTATGAATCGATTTTAATGATTCTTTTTTTGTTTGGTAGATCATACTTCAGAGGTGGTCCCATATAAATTATATTAAAATTGATTTAAAACTTTTTGAGAAAATCAACAAATATATATCCAGATAATATTTTGGTTGTGGTTCTTGTTACCTATCTTTGACAAATATGAGCCGATTTTGATGATTTTTGTTTTATTGAATAGCTTAGACTAAAGATAATATGATAAAAGTTTGCAAAATAAAAATCACCCCTAAGGGTAGGAAAATATGGGATGAAATCGGTGTTCAGCAGTTAGATTAGGATTTATCACAAAAAATTGATGAAATAAGTAAATTTTATTTAAAAAAATGAAACCGACTTCAAAACACTAAAATGCTAAAAATAATCCTAACACTTAAGTACCTAATTAGTTACTTTTGGAGTCGGTGCAAACAAAAACATTGAATCTTTCATCGGCTGGCACCGACTCCAAAAGTAACTGATTAGGTACTTAAGTGTTAGGATTATTTTTAGCATTTTAGTGTTTTGAAGTCGGTTTTATTTTTTTAAATAATTTAATGAATAGCTTATACTTCAAAGATACAATCAAAATTTGCGGAAAAAAATTCAACCCTAAGGATGGAAAAATAGGAAACAAATCGGTGTTCAGTAATTTAATTATGTTTGTATTCATAAGATTTGTTTTGATTAGGATTTATCGCTAAAATAGATGAAATAACTTAATTTTATTAAAAAAATAAAAACCGACTTCAAAAAACTAAAACGCTAAAAATAATCTTAACACACTTAATCTTATCGCGTAACGTTAATAAATAAATAAAACGTCGAATCGATTGAACCTCTTTTTTAAGTCGGTGGAAAATCAATTCAGTTAAATAGGTAAATAATTATTTGTTTTGGATTATTATCGGTTGTTTTAATTTTAATACACAAACTATTACTTACTTTACAATTTCTAAGGCAAGTTACTTACTTTTCAAAATAATGTCACTGTCATATTTATATTTAAATTGCTTTTTATCCAAGGCACATTGCTTTTTTACAGGACAGATTGATCGCCCAACAAATCGTTACTGAGTATACAATCAAGATGATGATAATCTTGACAAGATTGAAAGAATACGGCAGGCTGAGCTAAGATGCTGATTTGTATTGTTAAAATTCTATTGTTACTACTACACTCCTTTATGAATATTCATGACGATTTACTAATGATATTGTTAAGAATATGGTATTTTACAACAAATGCCTCATTAAGTGTTTTTTTTTATTTAAAAAAGTTTTTTTTTATTGTCACCTACAAGCAGAGACAAGTCTGCCTACAAGTTACAAAACAATATTGTAAACAAGATATAAATTTTTTTTAAATACGTTTTCAGGATTTACTAAATAGTCCAAAACAAAATAAATCAATCAATGTTACTTAATGTTTATACTTGCAAATTTGCCCTACAAAAAAAAGTTACTACTGTGCGTTGTGGTAGCCAGTAGCAACATAAAATACGCTTTTTTACACGTTATTTTTTTAACAATAATAAAATCATTCGTCGAAGGTAGTTGTGCACTAGTTTAACAAACAAGAACAATCACGCGTCCTTTTTTATGAATTGCTAAAGATTGCTTTACCAAAATTGCTGTTTATTACTCCATACATCTTATATTATGTAGCAATATATCGCTGGGAATAGTGTGGCGGTATCTCTAACAATAATTAAATTGCTTTTTTTTCGTGACATCATCATTTAGATGATTTTATTGAGCAATTTAAAGGGAGACTTCCGTGCGTCGTGACCAATCACAGCCGTCGCGCGATCGACCGCATACGACAGACGCGCGCGGCTAATGCGACAATACTCATCATGTCAGTCTATTGCAGTTCGCTGATGGACGTAAGCCTTTTTCCCTCCCTTTTCTCTTAAAGAGCGCCAGAGATCACGATCACTCTCCTTTTTCATCTAGATGAAACTGCCAGCCATCTTCCTAAGGTTGTCGGTCCATCGAGCCGGGGGGCGTCCTACACTACGTTTGCAAAGGCGCGGTCTCCACTCGAGAACCCACCTTTCATCGGTTCTGCGGCAGATGTGGCCGGCCCACTGCCACTATCCGAAAATGTCCATTACTTTGGTCTGCTGCTGGACAACCTTGTTTCGGATTGAGATTCCAAGCATCGACCTTTCCATACAATACTCATAGTATGAAAATGTAAGGCGAGGGTCGCGAGCGTCTTTCGCACCCCTTTGGAAGCTATACGCTGAGTTACTTGTACCTACTGCGAATATTGAGTATTGTCGCGTGCAGTACCTACGCCGCGATATACGGAAGTCTACCTTTAAGCAATTTAAATTGCCGCATACTTACAATCTTTATGGTGCTGATTTTAGGGATTCCAAAAAATGTAGGTTTTGTAAATAACTAAAAGAAATCGATTCAGTCAAAATATTCCTTTATTCATATAACACTGACATTTCATAAACTCTATTGTCATATAACGATACCCTTTCACTCTATAGGCGAGTAAAGTCTAATATTATTTCAAAAATACATTTAATATAGCTTAATGTCATTTACGTAATTTATCCATCGTATTTACATTTATTTCACAGATTATTATTTTACAAAGACACGTTTTTACAGAACAATGTTTTTACATGCTAAAAGCCTTGCATGACAGATGAAAATATACAGTGAATCGTCTCTTTCAATCGAATGTCAAACTACTAATGCCAGAAAGAGAAAAACTTTGTGTAATAAATTCATTTGTTATGCAACATTGTCTAAGAGGGAATTTTAATATTTGTTGTTGTAAATTAGTAAATTTTTCTTAACCTTTTTAACGGCTACAAATGATAATCTCGCCAGATTCAATATATTTCATGAACTACAAATCATTTCAATCATCAACATAACGTATACAATAATATAAAATGTCAAACATTAAAACCATAAATTACACTCACGCTCGAGTATTTTCACTCAAAATACGCTGTAAATATTATATCATTACAAATTATAATTCATTTCAGAAACGCCCAAACGGATTAACAAAACAAGTGAGTTCAACGCTATCTCGCATATAATTCAGTAGTTAAATATTGTCTTTCATTTTACTTTCTGCGACACTGTTTCTTATGGCTTTAGATGCTTATTTATTTATCCATTCGAGTTTGATAAAAAAATTATGCTATTTAACTTATGGGAATGACAATAGAATACTTTTAATACCAATTGGCTTTTAATTCATTCCTTTATTTCTAGTTATTCAAAATTAAATAGTATGAGAATTATTTGTGAATTCTGTCAACATCCTTTGATTGTTCTTTTCACTCTATGGTGTCATTTTCGTTTTTTTTTTCTTCTAGTTCTGATCATTACACATTAGGTTTTCCAGCCGATGAAGCACATATGATTCAAACAATAGTTAAATTTATTTCAACAACCATTAATTGGTTATTTATTGAAAATGGTAACAAGTAGCGATGGGCGACGGAGGGTAAAAACCAATAAGGGTAAAAACCCGAGTTCTACCCATTTTGATTAATGAAAAATGGGTAGAAATCGGTCTATTCCCCAATTTGTCCCATTTTTCGCCTAACAATATGATAGATCTTCAAACATTTGTGTTGGAGTAAAAAACACGAATTCAATGAATGATAATGAACCTGTTTGATATACTTTTATCAAAGCGTAAATAAATAAAACGCAATCTGGAAAATGCATGAGCAAAAGGTATCAAGTCACAATAGGACAGTAATATCTATGTATTTGTTTCAGACAAAGAATAAAATATGATTGTCAACTTTAACATTATTTTTGACAATGGCGAAAAAAAAGTGTATATTATGTAGAAAAACTTCGTCAAAAATATTAATTGGAATTTTCGTATTTACAATATTATTGCACTTTACAATAAGGTTCAAGTAGGTTCACACTTCAAGTAGGTATCATTTGAGATAACAGACAATATCAACGATTTGAGTAAACATTTTGATTGTATTTTATGATAATAATAGCAATATAAACAACCAATAAAAAATTTCGTAGGCGCTTTTGGAGATCAACCAATTATTTAAAACTATAGTCAACACACGTGCCTCTCACTCTCTCACATGCAATTAAAGTAAGACGTCACCAATTTAAATGTATCATAGTGTGACAACTTCGACATGAGACACAGATAGTAAAACTCAATGTACAGAGTGTAACGAAAAGGTGAAATAAAACTTGAAGGGGTTATTCTACGGCTAAATTACATCAACTTTTTCTATGGGACCAACATCGAAATCGCAAAAAAAAAACACTTTCTCATACTAAAACGCGACCAGCTGGCATCAGTTTGTATGGAAACCTCAATTATTTTTTTTGAGATTTCGATGTTGGTCCCATAGAAAAAGTTGATGTAATTTAGCCGTAGAATAACCCCTTAAAGTTTTATTTCACCTTTTCGTTACACTCTGTATAAAATAAGCTATACAATAGTTCAATGCATTCACTTTTCTCGAAAACTACATACATTGGTCGTGTATGCAGTCCTGGCTTGCGTCTCACAAACAAGGACTCTACTCTAGCAAAACGATTGCAATATCGGCTTTATCCATCTCTTTCACTCATCCAAAAACCCCAGCGAGAGTGATAGAGATAGATAGAGAAGAATTCATCATAACAGTAATCGAGTAGGGCATTTCCTTGGACGATAATATGGATATTTAAACCATGAAAGATATAAAAATGTAGTCCAACAGATTTTTATAATAAAAAACACGATTTTAGTAATTTAGAAACGAAAAAATCTCTCAGTCAATACAGTTTTTTTTTCTATTTGATTGGAGAGATTCACACTTTACAAAAGCAATACCAAAACTTACTTAAAAACGACTACCGGATTTAATAAGAAATTTAAGATATACTTAGTCGATACCACACAATCGTTGACTATTGTTTTGAACAAATCGGAGAATTTGGAAGACGCCGGTATTTTTGAGCTCAATGTACCCCTCGCGTCTTTGCATTCCAAACAAGATATCTCATACCCTTTAATGTTTAGTTCTTTAGTACCAATGTTGTACGCACCTGGGTCATTTGAGAGGGTACCTTTGAACCGGATTTTGTCGTCCAGGCGAAGGGACCGGGTGAAATTAGTGAAGAAATGGTCGAAAATGACGGATATTTCCGCGCGACGCTTGAGTATGCCGCCGCCAGCTTCCATTAGGAGTTTCACTTCGTATGTGTATCTGAGGAAGATAAATGTTTTATAATAAAATTAGCTTTTGCCCGAGACTTCGTCTGCGTTGACCTTACCCGGATAAAAAGTATCCTATGCGTTAACCCAAGCCATGGTCTATCTGTATGCCAAATTTCATCAAAATCTGTTCAGTAGTTTTAGCGTGAAAGAGTAACAAACAATCATACACACAAATTTCGCGTTTAGTAAGGATAAATATTGGACAACATTACATACATTGCTCTGATAATATGGTAAGTAGCCAAAGCACTTGTGTTACAGAAATCAGAAACAACGACGGTACCACAACACTCATAACCAAGACAGAAACAAAAGTATTTTTTCTACATTGACCGACGGGGATCGAACCCAGAACCTCAGAGATAGCGAGTCCGATATGCTCGCCTCTCGGCTACGGACGTTTATTTATCATCATTTTAACTAAAGGACCGCCACTGCTGAACATCTCCCTCCCCCTCCCCCAATGACCTCCAAATTGACCGGTTAGAAGAGACCTGCGTCTTTTTATTATTATATTTATTAAATGTTTAATTATCTATAGAAAAAAAAACAAACAAGGCGCGAATGTTTGTGTCATGAGTACGAGCATTTGTTGTACCTAAGTCATTGATGTTATCTAGTCGCCATAGTACAAGATTTGCTTAGGACTTAGTTTATTGGTGTGATTGTGGAAACAATTTATTTATTTAAATTTATGATGACCGTTTGTAAGATACATCATTAATTTTTCGCGATTTCAGTCATCATCATCATCATTTCAGCCATAGGATGCGTCTACTGCTTAACAAAGGCCTCCCCCAAAGACTTATCACCGGGGGGATTGCCAATACTCGCCACGCTTGCCAGGCGGGTTGGCGAGCGCAGTTTTTTATAAGATTTCGCACGAAGTCGATGCTGCCCATCTCGTGCTTCAGCAATTTGTCGCCTCTTACGACGCGCCTCCTATTGGCGGTGGAAAAGTGTATTCTTTAAGGCCGTCCCCACACGGCTCGCACGCACGGCATGCGATTTCAGTACTGAAGTAGTATTTTAGTATTATTTGGTTATTTTTACTCAAATCACATGACTCTATTATCACTAATAGCTTTTCAACCGACTTCAAAAAAGGAGGAGGTTCTCAATTTAACTGTATTTTTTTTTGTGTGTATGTTACACGATTACTCCGCCAATTATGAATCGATTTTAATGATTCTTTTTTTGTTTGGTAGATCATACTTCAGAGGTGGTCCCATATACATTTTATCGAAATTCATTTAGAAGTTTTGAGATAATCAACAAATATATACCCAGATAATATTTTGGTTGTGGTTCTTGTTGCCTATCTTCGACAAATATGAGCCGATTTTGATGATTTTATTGAATAGCTTATACTTCAAAGATGCTATGATAAAAGTTTGCAAAATAAAAATCACCCCTAAGGGTAGGTAAATAGGGGATGAAATCGGTGTTCAGCAGTTAGATTAGGATTTATCACTAAAAATATGTGAAATAAGTAAATTTTATTAAAAAAAAGAAAACCGACTTCAAAACACTAAAATGCTAAAAATAATCCTAACACTTAAGTACCTAATCAGTTACTTTTGGAGTCGGTGCAAACAAAAACATTGAATCTCTCATCGGCTGGCACCGACTCCAAAAGTAACTAATTAGGTACTTAAGTGTTAGGATTATTTTTAGCATTTTAGTGTTTTGAAGTCGGTTTTATTTTTTTAAATAAAATTTACTGATTATTAACAAAAATGACTTACTCATTCAGATTATTCAAATGGCAACTCTTCCCACTCTGCCTCGCCACACTTCGAACAAACTCGCACTCCTTAACCGAACTCGGACCTTCTGGATCTCGGCATAAGGTTGAATATTCCTCGCCATAGTAACACTTGAAGTACTCCTTCAAAAACGCTGGCAGCCACGAAGCGAAAACATTCCATCGATTCACAACAGTCTTTAGTTTAACGTCCTTGATGTAACCTTCCCAGTTGACGTTAGCGCCATCTAGTACGGAGCATTTGATTTGAGTTTCCGCCATGTTGTAGTCAGACCACGATGGCATGTTACATTGAGTGTAGTAATCGTCCCAGTTTATATGGTACGTGTTGTCATCGTAGTCCGTTATGAATTCGTTTTTGAGAAGGTTTCTGATGCTGGATTTCTCGTCGCCGATGAGTTCAATTAGACCGGAGGGGAGGCCGTCATCTTGGACGTTTGCGATGAACTGATTGCCGAAGTAGACCAGGGTTAGAAGGCCGACAGCAAGCTGTGAAAACATTACGATGGTATATAAGGTGCAAAAAAACTGTTTATTTTATTAACTTATAACAAACATCTTGAGGGAAAAAAGTGACTAACAATAAATCGCACAAAAAACTATTTTGGCCGCCCGCGGAGTTGTGTTAAAAACTAGCTCTGTTCCTTTCAAACAAAATATAAACATCACTCGCCAGATTTACGTTCTGAGAAACGAACCCAATGGCAGTTTTTTGTTGACATAAGCGGCCACGCGGCGATAAGAATTGGGTGAAGTAATCAGTGCGCCGTTGGATGATCTCAGGTATTTTTTCGTTGGCGCTTGAGGTTCCCCTGAGCGGATAATACGACACAGCTACAGATACAGACTAAAAGCATTCATAAGACATAAGCAACAACAATACACAGTTGTTATATTTGAGCACCAGAATTCCTTTTTTTTACACATAGTAGCTTAGTAAATATAAGATTGTTGTTTGTGATTATCTATCTCTATCGCTTTACTTTGTGCGAGCGAGAGGTGAATCTTAAGACGTAACGCATAAAGCATACAACGCGCTAGTGTCGTGTCGTAAATTCACGCAAATCTAAATAATAGTATTTTCAGATTGTTACTTACCAATAAAAACGGGTTCAGTTTTATTGTTTAGTAGCATATGTTTGGTTAAGAGAAGTTTCGATTCTATCTATCTATGGTGATGTATTTACTAGTATAATTCTGTGTAGAACTACCACGATGGCACCATTATCATCATCATCATTAGTATCATCACTATTGTTATACCGAAATGGTGGCTTTCACACTACCACCAAAATCACGGGAAAATCCAAGTCATTAAATTAGGTCATTAAACTACAAATCAAAGAAAATGTTATTCTCACCTGAAAGGGTGTCACAAACTTCTTCGTCGCTTCAGATTTCGCCAGCAAACAGGTTACAAACAAACTGAGCCCGAATCCGACCACAATCGAAATCGTATACAAAACTCTCGACAGCGTTATGTATTGGAGGAAAGCAAATATCGGTAAAGTCACCGTAACCACTCCTATAAGCGGCAAGAAAAGGAAGGAACACACTAAAGCTAGCGTTCCCCTTATCAAACCATACGTGGTACACCCATGAGAACACATTATAAACATTTGCAACCAACTCAGCGTCACGCAATGGGGTAACGCATGTTTAAAGAATCCTTGCCAATCACTCCTCTTAGCCATAAGCATCAAAATCACTGGGATCAACAGAGAAAAGAATACGCGAGCATTCAAGCAAAACTCGATGCTATTCCCAAGGATATAAGATGGATAATTCGATATATGCAGATCCAAAAATCTCCACCCTTGATGAACAACTGTGTCTTTCTCGTAAGGGTATTTGGCTAAAACATTTATGCCGAAGGAAACCAGCGCTAATAGATCTGGATAGGGATCCCCAGTTGTCCCGAATGAGAATAATGTTAGAAACATAAGAAAGAAAGATAGGACGCAGAATTCTGAGAACGGAACCCACTGGGTTGCTATAAAAGGGTACAAAAACAAGTTGGTGAAGAGCGCTAAGAAAAACTGTAAGAACGGTCCGAGGTTATTCCTAACGAACAGGTTTTCCGATTCATCCGGTTGCAGATTCCCGTCACTATACCGGAGAAACAGTCCCGACCATTTCCGGAAATCGATGAATTGTCGTTTCGCGTGAAGCATTTTGAATGTGCATATCACCATGGCTACGAAGCTGACATAGTACAGAACTAGTGGCACTAAATGATATAGACTGTCCGTACTGACTGACAAATAAGCTATTAGGAGAAGAGCTAGCTCAATATTTGAGAGCCTGAAGGAAAATGTGGCGAAGTAGTATAACAACTTGAGGTATAAGACTTGCATGAAAACAATTGGGTGGAGGAAGGCCTGGTGTAGTAAAGGGATGTGGTCTAAAGATTTGATGCTAGGGTCTGTTAGAGTGAGGTCGTATGTGACGAGGGGTAGCTCCCCTTGGCAGTAGTCGACGGCTGCCGATACTAGGTTGTCGACTGTTAGGTTTCGGATGTCGTCGTTTGGGGCGCAGGCGTCGGGGTAATCTGAAAACAGTTTTAACTGTTAAATTGAATTATGAAGCAATTTTCTTTGAACAGCATAAATGACCACATTTTACAAGGAAGGGGTGGTGGGTGTACTAAAATCACAAAACCTATAGGACCATTATCGAGTAAAAAATCGGTGTTTCATATTCTTTTTGGTCACGTGATATGATAACAAACATAACTTGTAAAAAAACAAGTCTCGTCCTTTTGTCTTAAATTATTACGTAATGAGCTAACCTAACAACGTGGCCATATCAATATTACAAATCTTTTATGTTTTTAATTAATAAATTGACTTGGCAATAGATAGATTCATTTAAAACATTATTTTTTTTAATTACAGCGTTGTTATTCTTTGCGAGTCGAGAAGTACGTGTAATCGCACGTGTGTAACGTTATTTTAATTCGATATGGAATATGTTAAGTTGATCGACGATACGGTTATCGTGAATTGAAGAGCTTCTATAAAATCAACCGGTATCTAACCGAATCCGTCGATAGCAGAGTTATCGTAAGGTTCTGAATCGCGGTGCAGGTCAGTGAGTTCTAAAGTGTTGTGCTCACCGTCGTCCGGCGCATGCGCGGGCCGCAGGGTCCCGTTGGTGCGCGGCTGGTCGCCGGCCTGCGGCTGGGACGGCGCCAGGGCCTGCTCGTGGCCCGGGCCGCCTGCTTCATCTAGAGGCGACAACGATAATACAGGGCGATTTGTTATTATTACCAAGGGCGCATCCAGGATTTTTTTTATGGGGCACAAGGGGCAGGGCAAAATATATTTATTTTACTTTATTGGTGTACACAACAGGTAACAATCATAAGGGTATTACAATTACTGTTAATAATATGGTGGTTTATTTAATTACAAGTTGATTAAAGACATTTTTATATTTACATATTTCACCAACTCTGATAATTTGATTTAACTAATAAGTATGTTAGTGCGATGGAAACTTTACAACCGTCTGAGGGGGGGGGGGGGGGGGGCTTCGTGCCCCTGTGCCCCCCCCCTTAGTTATTAAATCCGCCCTTAGTTATTATTGTCAAATACTGAAAGGTCAACATCATAACAAATAACTACACAAGAAATAAGTAAATTTTATTAAAAAAAATAAAACCGACTTCAAAACACTAAAATGCTAAAAATAATCCTAACACTTAAGTACCTAATCAGTTACTTTTGGAGTCGGTGCCAGCCGATGAGAGATTCAATGTTTTTGTTTGCACCGACTCCAAAAGTAACTGATTAGGTACTTAAGTGTTAGGATTATTTTTAGCATTTTAGTGTTTTGAAGTCGGTTTTATTTTTTTTAATAAAATTTACTTATTTCATCAATTTTTAGTGATAAATCCTAATCTAACTGCTGAACACCGATTTCATCCCCTATTTTCCTACCCTTAGGGGTGATTTTTATTTTGTAAACTTTTAGCATATTATCTTTGAAGTATAAGCTATTCAATAAAACAAAAATCATCAAAATCGGCTCATATTTGACGAAGATAGGTAACAAGAACCACAACCAAAATACTATCTGGGTATATATTTGTTGATTTTCTCAAAAAGTTCTAAATCAATTTCGATAAAATTTATATGGGACCACCTCTGAAGTATGATCTACCAAACAAAAAAAGAATCATTAAAATCGATTCATAATTGGCGGAGTAATCGCGTAACAAATATACAAAAAAAAAAAAAAAAAAAAAAACAGTCGAATTGAGAACCTCCTCGTTTTTTGAAGTCGGTTGAAAAGTTACCTATTTTAATAAAGTCAGTAGTAGTAATGATGATGCTTCAGCTTTCTTATGAAGCCCATATAGCGAGAGGCAACGTTTCAGTTCCATATGTCATCACTGGTAACGTACACTGGTTGTAGACTTTCGTCTTTAGGCACTGAGGTATTTTGGGCAAGAAGACCTTGTGTAGTTTTCTAAACGCTCCCCAGTCAAGTTGGATTTGACGATTGACTTCCTTCTTAAAACTAGACCTACCCAATATTTCGAGAATAGAGCAAACTATGTTTATCAAATAGAGATTGAATCAGAAATGTAGAGATCTGTGAACGAACAAAGTCGCTGACATGCCCCGACGGAATAGCAAAATGGCAGTGGGCGAGGCACATAACACGTAGAACTGACGGCCGAAGGGTCAAAAGGTTAAAGGTATAATGGAAGTCAGGTACCGGCAAGCGCAGCGTGGGACGTCCACCCAAGGTACCGCAAGGTACACAGACGACCTGGTAAGGGATGCAGGAAGCCGCTGGATGCAGGCCGCTTCCAACCGGCCAGTCTGGAACTCATTGAGGGAGGCCTATGTTCAGCAGTCCTATGGCTGAAATCATCATCATCATCATCATGGCAGCCTATTGCAGTCTACTAATGGACATAAGCCTCCTTCAAAGAACGCCACAGAACACGATCTCCCGCTTTTTTTTTCCAGCCAGTGCCAGCCGTCTTCCTAAGGTCGTCATACACTACGTTTGCCAAAGCGCGTTCTCCACTCGAGAACCCGTTTACTCCACTTTTCATCGCTTCTGCGGCAGATGTGGCCGGCCCACTGCCACTTTAGCTTGACATTTTAGGACTATGACCATTACTTTGGTCTTCTGCCAGATAACCTCGTTTCGGATTTTATCCCTTAACTGAAATGGCTGAAATGATGATAAATGGTGATACCTGGGTCATTGTCGTTGAGCGATCGTGGCAGAAAGCCGTTAATGCAGGCCACTTTCAACCGGCCAATCTGGAAGTCATTGAGCGAGGCCTATGTTCAGCAACAGACGTCCTATGCCTGAAATGATGCTGATGAATGATGATACCTGGGTCATCGTCGTCCGGCGAGTCGGCATCGGCGTCGTGCTGCTTGCAGAGCGTGGTGTTGCAGATCTCGCGGATCCGCCGCTCCAGTTGCGCTGTCGTTATGTATTGTTCTCCGTTTGATAGGCTACGAAGAACAAAACAATTAACAGATAACTGACATAAAGCCATCGAGCACATAACTTTAGAGCAGCAATAAGGACCATGTCAATCTATTTATATAAAACATATATTTTTTAAATATTGATATGGTCACTATAAGATGTTGTTAGGTTAGCTTATTACGTAATAACTTAAGACAGAAGGGCTCTTAATAGGGACTGAAAAAATTAATCGACTTGGTATTACATGGATCTCACAACTTTTTACGGTAGAAGAACTGAGTTGCGAGACTTTTTTTTTACAAGTTATGATTTTGATGGCATAAGTATTTCAATTTAGTGCTTAAGTATGCAAATAATATTACTATACAGAAAAATGACGTCCAAAAATTTATTTTAGGTGCCTCGTGTTGAGAGGTATCTGAATCACCCCTATGTATGTTCTACGATTTTTCGTAGTTTTCGAGTTACGTTTTTTTTTTTAAATATTTATTTGCAATCGGATCAGTTCGAAAAATTTCTAAAAAAGGTTTGTTAGATATTTTTTTTCTTGAAGCTAAATCTTTATGAACTTTGCATTTATGCATAAAATAAACCGCCTCATAACTTTAATGGAAGTTACTACAAAATTGAACTAAAGTTGAGAATTTATGTTAAGTGAGTTATCATTTAAATTTTCAACTTAAAATTAAAAATATAAACTGATAATTTCTTAGTTTTTTAAGTAGCTTCAGAGAATGCGATAGACTCTGCGCTTTCATAATAATAATAAAAAAATAGAACTTAATAGGTTTCATAGGCTATTTAAAAAAAATCGCACCTAGAAAAATAATAGAACTACGAAAAATCGTAGAACATACATAGGGGTGATTCAGATACCCAACACGAGATAAAACGAGGCACCTAAAAAAAAATTTTTGGACGTCACTTTTCTGGCCACCTGTATATCCTAATTCGGACAAAATCGTCTATCTCTTATAGATCGAAGAGTGCCTAAGGATATTACCTGGCGAAGAGGTCCCTGGCCGCCTTCCTGGCGACCGTCTCCTGGCGGCTGGCGGCGAGACAGGACTTGGCGCGGACGATCGCCGCGCTGTCCTCGTCTATCACCCCGCTACGGATACACCTGTGACAAGGACGGAATATTTATATATTTTCAATATTTACTTTATTATATATTTTTTTAATATTTACTTATATAAATAAACATAATTTCCACCATAGGATGTTTACTGCTGAACATAGGCCTCTTAGGGGATTGCCAATACTTGGCACGCTTAGCAGGCGGGTTGGCGAGCGCAGTTTTTTATAAGATTTCGCACGTAGACACTGCTGCCCGTCTCGTGCTACAGGAATTAGTCGCCTCTTACGACACGCCTTCTGTTGGCTCCTGGTGCCGTGTGGGGACGGCCGTAAGGCATATACTATTTATATATTTAAACTTTATTGTACAAATGAACAAAACGAGATCCGTAGAAGTATCCGAGTCACCGACATAGCTTTTAGAAGCAAAGAAGTGGCAATGGGCAGGCCACATCGCTCCCAGAACTGACAATTGTTGGGGACAACTACGAAATGCAAGAACACAGCGTGGGCAGGCCTCCCACATGGTGGACTGACGACGTAATCAAAGGTTGCGAAAAGCCGCCGGATACAAATGGCCCATTGCAGAGCTGCTCGCTGTTGAGTTCTTTAGGGGAGTTCTACATGTCCAACAGTGGTCTTAGAAAGGCTGATGATGACGATGCACTGATTAACATCGTACAAAGATTGACTTAATGCCATAAGGCATTTTCTGACCGTCGATCTTCAGGTATACATAATTATGACGACGATCAATGAGTATCGAAGAATAAGTTCATGATAACGATTTTAATAAAAATACAAATCAATGACATAGACGATAAGAACCGTCTCTGATCAAAGAGAACAATTTGTTCCAAAGTTAAGTAAATATTTTAATTGGGCGACTCTACCCCATGAAACATTTTTGTGCCAAATGCTCGTTTTTAAATGGGGACCACGCTTTAGCAAGCGCAGCGTAAGGCCACAAGATCAGGGCTGTCTTTAACTTATTGGAGTTGGAGGCCCTCGGCACAGTAAGCTAATGAGGTCTCTTACTTTGTGAGAGGACTATTTTGTTTAGGGGAACGCTCAAGACAGCCCGAGTGTTCTGTTGGTGGTCTACAGGATCCATCAAATGTGGGGCCCTGGCCCTGGGCAGGTACCCAGAGTGCAGAGGGAAAGAAGGGCTTGCACAATGTGGGGCGATAATAAACGCAAAGCTGTTGGCAGTGGATGAAAAATAATGGCTAAAGGTCGGGCTCAGTGGCGTGCATCGGGAGATGCCTATGTCAAGAAGTGGACTGACACGTGGGCTATTAATAATGATGATGATCTATACGGCGTATAGGTACTGATGGGCGCACTATTAGACTGAATTGTGCCTAATCAGTTTCAAAATCACCAAAACTTACATGGACCTCCTCAGTTCGTCCCGCACTCTATCCCATCTTATCTTCCAAAGCGCAAAGTCGTGTATACGCCCATTCATTTACAATTCGACCGTAAACAATAAAAACGTGTTTACCGAAGGCGAGAAACACCTCAAGTGGCCCAAATGTTTATGTTTACAGAACTGAAGAATGCTAGGTATTGTCGGTTACCTCATATTATCATTGTGGCTGTCCTTAAGCGTGGATTTTCCGTTCAAAGTTTGTTTAGATTTTTCTAAAGGCCGAGCGATTGTTTGACATCGGTCTGTCGACTTTTTTCTGATGGACAGAGGGCTGTCAATGGTGTGAGAAACTTTGTCGCATGCCAGTGTTTTGCTAAACGAATTTAATAAAACCTTATTTTGTGATTTTGGTGAACTTTACGATTCGGGCTTTGCAAATTATTGCACCTCTACACATCTGTCTTTTTGCTGTTAGGTTTCACGCCTAAACCGCTAAACCAATTTTGATAAATTTTAGTATAGAGATAGATAAGACCAAGGTCTTATCTTATCTTATAAGATAGGCAACTTTTTGTCGTAAAAGCTGAACGAATTATGATGAAATTTTGTTCGGAAAAAGCTTAAACCCTAGGGCCTTCCCTAGAGTTTATCCCTATGTGCTTACACGAGCTACTATTTTTATTCTACCCCCTAAGCGAGTAAAATAGGGTGCGACAAACCGTAGTCCAGGCAAGCGAAGCCTCGGGCAAACTAGATAAAATATGTAGTGGTAAAT
This sequence comes from Anania hortulata, assembly GCA_963576865.1. Taxonomy (NCBI): domain Eukaryota; kingdom Metazoa; phylum Arthropoda; class Insecta; order Lepidoptera; family Crambidae; genus Anania; species Anania hortulata. The sequence goes on along the minus strand of OY756412.1, from coordinate 8,461,203 downwards.
AATTTACAGTGGTAAAGGACCCTTATGTGCGAGTCTGACTTCCACTTGGCAGGTTTTTAAATCACAGGGCCTCCCATCATATATTTTCCATCTATGGTAGTTGTTCCGTGAGACGCAGGCGAGCGGCTATCCGAGTGTGTTCTGACTGCTCGTCAACGTACACCCATTACCCAGTATTTCTCTTGATTGTTATATTGACGCTGCTTTTGTTAAATGGAAATACACCTCATTTCGAACTAAGCTAAAACCCTCAAGCTCATTCGCGTCTACTAGCAGCCAAACGGCAAACCAGTTAGTGTTGGCGCCGACGGGACCGCGATTGCCGAAACAGGCCGAACCGCAATTGGGCAATTCTAGCAGGCCCGATCCGCGAGAGGGGTTCGGACTCGGGCCATAAGGGCAGTGCCGAAACTAGGGCGATGTCAGCAGTGCTCAGGCACAAGGCATAGACTTTTGAGGGGCGCAAAAATGTCAAGACCAGATCAAGTTTTGGCCCATTCATGGGCGCAGTTATAGAAGCTCGCACCGGGCGCATAATCGGCTAGCATCGAGCACATATCCTATAGAGCAGCAATACAGACCAACTTTTTTGGAAACTGACAAGTACATTTAGTATAATTAACTTAGGACAAGTACTGTCAACTCGACGACCTCCGTAGCCGGGAGGCGACCATACCGAACAAGCTCGACTAATTGAAAACCACGTGATACTAATGCTAAATCCTATAGTATCACGTGGTTTTCCGGTCGACAATTTGCTATCGAACGGTTCTGAATCGGGGGTCTGGTCGGTCAGTCAATGTAGTAAATAACTTTTCTATACAGGGTTACATTTTAACGGTAGTGCCAATTTTTTAGAGACCATTTAGAATCAGTAACTAAATCGATCTAGGTAAAAAAACTAACATTTTTTTTTCATTTTTAATTCCTCTATTCTGCATTTGAAAAAATACGTAGAAAATTTACGATTACTCGATTAAATTGCACCGTATGTGCACTGCATGAGGTTTTTGTTGGAGCGTCGGCGTACGCCTGCCCTGTGATCTCTGATGAATGACGGCGCATCTCGCATTTTCTTTTTTTTTATGTCCAATATATTTAAATCGCCCATACCAAAACAGTGCAGTACAGACTGAAGGTTTGAATCTCGACAGGGGCCACCGAGGGGTTAATCGTGGGCTCGTAAGTCTAACCATAAAACATATTACCTTCGCAACATTCTCCTAGCTTCTGGGTGAGCCTGTTCAGTAGCACATATCAGCCATTCCAAAGCTTGTTTGAAGTTCGATATTTTATCTGCTTCGAGCTCTGAAATAAATAATATCAAGTATTATCAGAATAATATTTGTATTACACTGCAGTATTAGAGTCTACCAACTACTATTATGTGATGAAGAAAACGGTCGATATTTGGGGACAGTAATTAAAATTAAACTTCCCAAGTTGAAGGAATTCACGAAAAATCTAAGATCCGATTTTTAGGATTTCGTAGTGAATTTTACGATTCAGGTAAGGGTAGGTTCATTTGCGAAATATATGCTTTAGTGTAAGGTTACAAGGTCAGTATTTCATTAGTCCAAATCATCAGTTTTGACTGACGCCAGAATAATAGTTTTCCAAATATCGGAATGGGTCAGAATAATTTCAAACGAGTATTTCATCGATTGTTAGCATTAAAAACTAAAATTCTAACAATAGGGTACAGTATTGCAAAGCACTCAAGACGCAGCTCTACGTCTACATTTTGTTGGATTATATCAGCCCACATTTGTATTCAGTAGGTTACACTATCATTCCCCGAATTTGAATTCTGATTCTCATGAATTGTCATAATGCTATTTTTTGTTAGTTAAGTGTCCCTCCCCTCTGCCAGATAAATGGCTGTTTTTAGATAAGTATGTAAAAAAAAACACGTCACTTGTATAAAAGTCAAACTTAAAACTGTTGATTAGTTTTAATGTAAGTACCAAGTTTTTTCATAATTAATAACTTTTTGACATTGTTTTGTTAATGATATTTAAACATACATATTTTTGGATTATGATCTAGATCTGTACTATATGCATGATATAAGATATTCACTTTGATTGTAATCTGTTTTGTGTGCTATGAATAAATAAATAAAATAATGCTTAAATACAAAATACGAACGTTTTTACTAATAATTATATTTACTTTAATACATATTATTGCTAAAAAGTATTGTTACTAATTGCAGGTTACAATAAGTTGATTTTGTGATAAAAAAAAAACCAATATATTGTTTATTTTATTCTTTGGTAGATATATAACTATTTAACCAGATTAGTTTAGTCAGATAATCATATTACTAGATCGTAACCATAAGATAGTAAAAAATCGCTTTCGTATTATAACTATGTTACGATAATAATTATATTCCTAGGGATATAACTATATTACGGCTTTATCTATCATACAGTGACATGTACATTGATAAATTCCGCCTGCAGGCTTACTACGAAAATGTTCCCTTCGTTCGGGCGTTAAACCTAATAAATTAAAATAACCATCATTTGTGTCAATCTTTATAAAATATAAACATCTAAAACTAGTAATTGTTAAAAAATTTGACACAAGATGGTATTTTAATTTGTTAGGTTTATATGTCCGAACGAAACATTTCCGTCGTAGCCTATCTGAAACGTACCACATTTTTCTTCTAACAGCTGCTTAGCGAGCACGACCTGCGACTCGGCGCAGCCGTCCTCGGCGAGTTGGTTCCGCAGACGCCGCAGAGATCCTTGTGGTCCATCTGGAGTAAGAGTTCACTAAAAAGTATTCGAACTTCACGACTATACATAAAATAAATAAATTGTCCCAGCAATCACACCAATTATCTAACCCTAAACTAGGAAATTTATTGATATTTTTTTAAATATAGAAAACCAACAGCATTACAATTGTATGTACATTCTAATGTTCACAAAAAATATATATATATGGGACGTGTAAAAGTGCTTTTTGCAAAAATAAATGATTGTTTTTTTTTTATTTTGATAAATATTTTTTTGTAAATATAACAGTGCCAATACCAATAACAGGTATAACAACAGTGCCAATGTCAATAACAAGCAACAATGCCAATAAGAGGTTTTCTGTAAATTAACAATTAATAGTAATCCAGGTAGTTATCTAGTCGACTAGATAGTCTATCCATCAAATGTGTATGTGTTTATGTGAGTGTGTGTAGATGCAAAAAAGCTAGTAATATGGCGACTAGATAACAAAGAAATATACTTAAATACATTTATTCATCCATGACTTAGAATTCATATCTGTGCAAGAGATCTCAAAACAAGAATTTTTAATTAATTATTCTTAAAACCATCTCATAAATCTTTTAGCCTCTAGCAGTTTAACATATTTAAATAAACTATGCTAACAGCCTGAGAAGAATTAATAACAAACTAATATCAATCTACATTTTACACTTAATCACATACACACTTTTCGAATATACTATTTTTTTCATCTTTGATCAAACTCTGTTTCTGTGTTAGGTAGCAGATAGTAAATTTGTTATAAAGAAATTCATTTATTTGGTACTGCCTGTTTACTAAGGTTTAGTGGACCCAATGATTTATTTAACAAATTAGACTGGTAGTTCTTACGCTTGTGGAAACAACTTCAAGAGATCACAATTTTTATGTCTAAGTAAAACAACTTAGATTAGGTTTATTGTAACCTTTTTCTATTCCAGATAACTCATCAGCCATATGTTATGAGGCCTTACGAGACCACTTGGGTGTTGACAAGTTTAGGTATTACAATATGTTAAAGATTAACAATAAGTTAGTTGTTTTGGAGTTTAGATTTATTTATACCTTTGTTGAAATTGTGATTAAGTAAAATTTATTTGTCATAACAAAAAAAAATCATTAACGTAATAGTTTTAATAAGATAATTTTACTATTTAGTAGGAACAGGATTGTAGTGTAACTAAGTTAAGCACTTAGTATACGCTACTTAGTCTAAGAGAACATAGCATAAATTTGGCAGTGAAAGTGTTTATGATTCATGCCCATAATGAATAATAACAATATAACAAGTGCATAAACAATGAGGTCAATAATTTACACATTGTAGAAAAAGTACATAATTAGAGCCTCTTGGAGGGAATTGCTTCTAAGAACATTAGGAATTTAGGATGAGTAATTGTCGATGAATCTTTTAACTGTAATCAAATGTAAGTCGATATTAGACAGATTTTGTATGTTTAACCAGCAAATATTAAATAAATAAAAAAATTCACTTACCATGAAGATTCCACCTTTTACGACCAACCGGCATATTATAACAAACTTAAAAAACTAAATACTATTACTTTTAATTCCGTACCGTACATGCGATAAACAACAAAATGTATTTTATCAAAATAGTGTTTTGACTTTTTCGACTCGCGAATTTTTTGAATTGTCAACTTGAATTGATTAAATGTACTGTCAATTTCTTGTTTGCAAAACCAAACGCAAATTTCTGACTGAAAACAAAAAACTTAATAAAACAAAAAAAATATAATAATATACGACAGCCTAGATTATCAAGTGAAAGTGATAACACCTGTATCCAATCAAGATTTATCTCAAACTCCCAATTGTACGCCTACACAGTACACCCACGCACGCACCCACTTTGATTTTTATTTTTGTGTTATTTAGTTGCATTTTCAAAATAGATTTCTTCCATGGGGTATCTTGTTAGCTATAAATAGATTTGTTTATTTCCAGACTCCTCAGTTCCTGTTTCTAAAAAATATATGGAAGATGTTTCAGTTTTGAAGCAATAACAAAACGTTGACTTTATCGTGCTCTATGCCTCTGTTTCGTTTTCCGTAGAGTCAAGTATTCAAAAGCTCATTTGATTGAGAAAAGCGCGGGGACCTTTGATCACGAAAGGCGCCTAAATTTAATTTAATTTCTAATTGTTATAAAAAATTGCATATTTCTTTGTAAATATAGTTGAAGTTGTAAATATAGTTGCTAGTGAAACGAACTAATAGAGTGAACGAAAATGGGGGGTCGAAAACGGAAAAAAAACGATCCGCCCGATAATCAAGCACCACTGATGGAGACATCCTCAGACTCTGATGAAGACAGCGTTAAAAAATATCAGGTGTTTAAGGTCCCAGGATACACACGAAAGTACCCAGAAAATAGTGCAAAGACTGAATATATAGTGTTCCTGTCCCACCAAGATGAAAAAATGTTTAATGATAAAGACCGATTGGCCATTTCACACGCCATACGCAAATATTGCGTCACTGGCATACTGCATTTAAAATCCATTAACAAACATAAAATTGGAATCACATTCGACTTATCCAATAACGCAAATGTTTTTCTTCAAAATAAAAAACTACTGGATGAACTGGGTTTAAAAGCCACAATACCGGCAATCGACACTGAGGTGACTGGGGTCCTTACCGCAGTCCCTACAGATCTATCAAATAAAATGATTTCGACATTAATAGGAAGCTCACGAAATATTATTCAAGTGAGGCGCTTCATGCGTCGTGTGCGGAGTGATTGTGGTGCTGTCTCGTACCAGCCCACTCAAACAGTCGCCGTGACCTTCGCCTCCACTGAGTTACCGCAGTACGTATACCTCGACTCCTGGAGGCACGAGGTAAGCGTATACGTTCCCCCCGTTAAACAGTGTCTACACTGTCTGAAGTTTGGGCATATAGCAAAATACTGTAGAAATGCCGAGGTATGCTCGATATGCTCACTGGATCACAACTACAAAACATGTAAGCAAGACCCTAAAGACGCAAAATGCTCCAATTGTGGTGGTAATCATGTAGCCATTTCAAACACTTGTCCCCAAAAGAAACTAAAAATTGAAGAAAATAAAGTTAAGTCCAGAGCTACTAAATATTCAGATTTATTTAATGAAAACTCATTTCCACAATTAACTATGCGTAATATTGAAACTCAAATACAAAATTTAACAAAATCAGACTTTTTTATGAACATGTTAACAAACGCTATCACAAAAATTGTTTTAAATCAAAAAGATATTCCAATTAATTCATCTTCCATAAAAGAAATTCTTCAACAAACATTCAGAAATAGTTCTTCCTCTCCTAATAATGGATCTTAACATCTTGCAGTGGAATGCTCAGAGTATTTCCAGTAACAAGCTTCTATTAACTCAACATCTTTATGATCACAACATTCATGTAGCAATTATATCAGAAACTTGGTTGACTCCTATTAAAGATTTTAACATAAAAGGTTTTAAAATAGAAAGAAATGATATTGGTAACAAACATAATGGCGTAGCTATTTTAATACATAATAGTTTACATTATAAAAAAATTCATACATATTCTGATAATTCTTTACAAAATATTTGTGTAAGAATTACTGTAAATAATAAAGAAATAAGTATTGTCAGTTTTTATTGTCCAACTAATTGCACTCCAACTTTTAATAAACATAAATTCGAATCATTAATAAAATCAGTGCCTGAACCGATGATATTCGCTGGCGATTTTAATGCCCATCACACATCTTGGGGGTGTAATTCAGTAAACCTACGAGGTAGGGATATTTTGGAGATTGTCGATGATAATAATTTGGTTTTATTGAATAGCGGTGAAGTGACAACAGTTGGTTCTTTGACATGGCGTCCAAATGCCTTAGATTTGTCGTTTGTTTCTTCATCATTAGCTCTATCTTGTGATTGGTCTGTGCATGATGATCCCCTTGGCAGCTACCACCTTCCTGTACATATTAAAGTTTTTGTAAATAATAGTCTTGCAAATAATCAAAGTAACATACAATTGCCTATCTACCCTAACTATAAAATGGTAGATTGGAAATTGTATGAACAAAATGTAGATTTAGAATTATCTAACTTTGAGGTTCAAAACTTTGCTCCGTTGAATGCTTATACTGAGTTTTGTGAAATTTTGCATTCTGCAATCGTTAGATGTCTTCCTTGTCTTAATACGCCCGTCTCCTTTCCTACAAATCCGTCAGTCCTTAACTCCACTCGTACTAAGTTAGTTAAAAACCCTCCGATCCCGTGGTGGAATAAAAAGTGTTCAGAAGCAGTTCAAAATTCTAAGTCAGCTTATCTTTATTTCAAAAACAATCCATCTGATGAAGCATACATAGAATTTAAAAGATTACAAGCGCTCAAAAAACTTACTTTGAAAACAGAAAGAACAAATAGTTGGGTCGATCTGTGTAGCTCTTTTAATCGTTGTACGCCTCTTTCGAGAATCTGGAAATACATGCGAAAATTTAATAAAACATATTCTTGTAGCAATAATGATGATAGCTGGGTCCAAGATTTTCTGAAAAAGTATACTCCAGACTTTGTAAACAATAATAAATCAAATTTTCCCCTTCCCAGTGAGACAAATTCTGTAAATAGTTTTTTAACCAAACCTTTTACTTTAAAAGAGTTAATGTCTGCTATCTACTCCAGAAAAGATAGTGCCTTTGGTCTGGATGGTATCCCTTATCTTATGTTGAAAAAGCTTAATGAAAGAGGTTTGTACATTTTCCTTAAAGTATTAAATAATTTGTGGTTGAATAATGATATCCCTCATTCATGGAAGTCTGATTGTTTAGTCCCTATTTTGAAACCTGATAAGATACGATCAAATCCAGATTCCTACCGTCCTATTGCTCTAACATCTTGTGTTGGTAAGGTTTTTGAGCAATTACTAAAACAAAGATTGGATTTTTATATAGAAAAAAATAACATATTACCTGCAAATCAATTTGGTTTTCGAAGAGGAACGTCGGCTCGTGAAAGCATTTGTCAACTACAGCTTGATATACAAAATAGCTTAACAAATAAGAATTATTTAATGTCAGTATTCTTTGATGTTGCTGGAGCTTTTAATAGTGTTAATATTGATGTACTTTGTTCTGAATTACTGTCTGTTGGAATTCCAAACAAAATAGTTCACTGGGTCCAAAAATTTTTATCTGAAAGGGAAGTTTATGTTAAGTATAATGGTAAATTATATGGTCCAAGATTTGCTTCTACAGGTGTTTGTCAAGGAGGCATACTCTCTCCATTAATCTTTATTCTATATATCAGACGTTTGAATTTTATTTTAGGTTCAAAAGTAAAAAATCTTCAATTTGCCGATGACTTGGTAGTTTATGCAACTGGAAAAAAAATTAAACATATTTCAAACATTCTTAATAAGTCTTTGGAAGGGTTATGTACATACTTTTCTTATTTGAATCTTGACATAAATGCACTAAAATCAAAATTGGTAGTATTTGGTAAATCTAGTAATTTCATTCCCCTTGTGTATTATGATAAAGTTTCTATTCCTGCTTCTCATGAAGCTAAGTTTTTAGGTGTTACCTTTACCCATAATGTTTCTTGGAAAAAATATATCGAATTAATAAGTTCAAGAGCTAATAAAGCTTTTAATATCTTAAAATCATTATGTAGTACATCCTGGGGAGCTGATCCCAAAATATTGTTGCTTTTGTATAAATCTCTGATTCGTAGTCACTTTGAATATGGTTTTCTATGTTTTGCTGGGGATAACAGACTGGTTGATATCTTAGATAAAATTCAAAATAAAAGCTTAAGACTCATTACTGGAGCATTTAAAAGTACTCCCATCAATACAATGCAAGTTGAGTGCAATCTTCCTCCATTAAGTATAAGGTTTTCATATTTGAAAGAAAGATTCATATTAAAACTATATAATAAAAGTAACAATCATTTGTTTTTAAACATGAAACACTCCCTACAATCCATTCGTAACCCTCCTTATATCCTTCAAGATTTTCCTCAATATTTAAATTTCCTTGAAACTCTTCAAATCTATAGATCATCACTTCTTCCATGTTATCAGGGAGACTTTAACAGTAAATTTCCTGCAATTAATATCATGATAGATGATAAGTTATCCTCTAAAGAAGATGTTTATAGTAAATTTTCTGAGTTCAGGGACTATAGATTCCTGTACACTGATGGCTCAAAAACTGATTTTGCTGTCTCTTTTGCTATTTTTGATAGGTTTCTAAACACTGGTACTGGGTATAAAATTAATTCTAACATAAGTATATTCACAGCTGAGGCTGTAGCTATTCTTGCTGCTTTGAAACATATTAAACTTAAAAATGATGGATTTTGTGATTGGATAATAATTAGTGATAGCATGAGTGTTCTTAAAAACCTTGAAAACAACAAATTCCATGCTAACACAAATTATTTGATTCCTTTAATCAAAGAGTTTTGGCTAGACTTGTTAATAGTACACAATATCAAGGTTTCATTTATGTGGGTTCCTTCACATGTAGGTGTATTAGGAAATGAAAAGGCAGACTTTTTAGCCAGAACAATTACAAATTCTTCATCCTCTATCCCTGACTCGAGTAGTCTCCTTAATATTTCTGTTCCATGTACAGATATAATTCCTCTGTTAAAAAAAAGGGCCACTGACATATGGAAAAGGCATTGGAACTACACCATTCAAACTCAAAATAAAGGTTTATGGTATGCCACTTTTAATGTACCAATTGGTACTGCTCCCTGGTTCTGCAAAAATAATACTTACATGAACAGGAAATTTTACTCAACTATTTTAAGGCTTCGTTTTAGTCACTGTAATTTAAATTTCCATCTCTTCCGCCTGAAAATGGTAAGCAGTTCTCATTGCGACTATTGTAATATCCAAACAGAGCAGTCATTATCCCACATATTTTTCAGCTGCTCATCCTTTGGCATTCAGCGCCTTGTGCTGATGGATGAGCTTATGGAAATATATGATAGTCCTGATTCGGTACCGCGCTCCATCCAGGCTCTTCTTGTAAATAGTTTAACTTATATACCTCTGTATAATTTTATTAATAATACAGTTGGGCAAATTTAGTTATTTAAAGCTTTGTGTATATATTTTATTTCTGCTTGTTTACTGTTTACATTTAATTTACTGTTTGGTTGTGTATGTTTTCAAACTAAAATTGTTTGATGATGTGTTGTAAAATATGATGGTTTTAGACCAATTAATTTCCTCTTTGTTTTAGAAGTTTTGTTTTGGTTGTTGTTTCCATTCAAGCAACAATGAACAAACAAATGACATGACTTAATGTCACTCACTGGCATTGACTGACACTTGGCCATGGATTAGCACAATGCTAAATCCATGCAATCGGCTTATCTATCATCACGTCCATGCAAAGACGTTTGATTTGGACATTTAGGTTTATTGAATTATGAAGTTTAAATAAACAAAAAACTCGGACTTGATAAAATAAATAAATTAAATGACTATAACTGATGACATTAACTAGATTTACTTCATAACGGGGAAAAAAAAAAAAAAAAAAAAAAAAAAAACTGATGACTAGGCAGCATGGTCTCAGACCTTAGCCTGTTCCAATTGGAACGAAAAAAAAAAAAAAAAAAAAAACAAGTATTCAAAATTATTTAAAGCGTGGTTGGGTTGCTTGGTGTTGTTAGGTATTCAGTATGTAATACAATATACATAAAATAAACTTTAACCTATTATTTTTTTCGTTTTGAGTTTGTAAATATTGTTTGTGATTAAAGGATTATCTTTTCGTTAACTGCACTTATTGTATTGATCAATTTCTTTAACCAATTATTATTTCTTTGAGTAGGTATCTATATTGTAGTTCTAAACTCAAAGAACTTATTATTACTCGGAAAAAATCAAATAGGTATTGAGTTTGGATTTTAGTCTTAGATCGGAATGTCGGTGTAGCAAGTGTCAATGTCAAGTGTCAACAACAAATGTCAAAATAAAATATTTGCTTTGCTTGAGAGCGTGCGTGGTTTGCAGAGTTTTTTTAAAATTCCAATTATTGTTTTGTCATAAAGCTACGCGTTTGTGAATTAAATGTTTGTGTAAAAGTGTTCAAAATGCTAACTCCCAGATTCAAGCTCTCGCAGGATGAGAATCACGTGTTTGTCGTCGTTCACGCTCCGTATACAAACATCGGGGACACGGAAATCGATGTGGATGGAGAAAATTTTCTTTTTGTATCAAGTCCTTATTTCCTAAGATTGAAGCTGCCTGGCAGAATAGTCGAGAGCGATAGTTCGAAAGGATCTTTTAGTTCCGATTCCGGCGACTTTACACTCGTTTTTGACAAAGAAACTTCAGGCGAACACTTCGAAAACCTAGACATGATTACCAGCTTATTAGCACCTCGAGATATACCTGATGTAAACCCAGCTTTAGTTGAAATGCTAGATGAGGGCGGTATCACATTTGATGACAACGATGAAGATGGGATCAATACTCCTAAATATTCATTTGGTTTTGCTAATAAACTCACCTTAGAGTTCAGTGACATTGGCAATGAATTCCCTCAGGTATTTGAGTTAAGGGTGCCAGGAGATGTTGCTGTCAATGAGCGTAACAGCCTTAGAATCCAGTATGAAAATGATAAATTTTCAGCCGACCATTATTTAGCTGATTTGTATGATGATGAATTAATTGCACCATACTTATTATCGGGTCCACTTTATGAAGGTCCAGAATATGAAAGCATAGAATTCACTGTTGATGATATTAGTTTGCTGAAGGAGCTACCAAATAAACACTTTTTGTTAACCAAAACTGAAAAGCAACAAGTAATGCTTGGACTGATTGATATTCTGTACGGTTTTTGCTATGACCAACGCACAACATCACTTGAAAGTACAGTGGAGTCAAGTTGGACAATAAACAAACTCTCATCAACACTAAGTTGGTTTTGTGTCTTTAATGATGTCAAAGAGGTTTTAGTAGCTTGTTACAGAAGAGCCTTAGTGTTTCCAATATTTAGAAACTTCGCACTATGTGAAAAAGTTAAGAATGATCTTTTGTCAATGTTGAGAAAAGGCAAGAAGTTCGTTATAAAAAGTTTTATACAAATACACAGTCTATTTAACCTTAGTAATGAGCCACGGTACATTTTAAATCAATTATACATAAAAGACTACCTAGTGTTTTTACAAAAATGCAGGAATGAGGAGTTTGATGAGTTGTGCAATAATATAGCTAATATTGAAATTAAGAAAAATGATCTTGAACTAGAGTTAGAAGAACTGGAAGCTGCAGCAGAAATGGTACAGCAAGAGGAAACAGAGATTATGGAGAATGAAATGGCACTTAGAATGGCATCTATGTCCTTACTGCCTGGACTGAAGAAAAACAATGTTATATTTGAAGAAGAAAGCGATGACTATGATTCAACATCATCAGATTCTAGCAGTGATTCATCCGATGATACCTCAGATGATTTAGATTCTGATGATGATGAGGACTCATGACAGTACTTTTTAGGCTCATAGTCTTCGGGGAAAGGCTTGTAAATGTTTCCGCTTGAAATGAAGACTGAGTAAGATAAGAAGGTATTGAGCAAAGTTTGGAATCTGGTCACATTTTTTATTTGTTTTCAATTTATAGGTAGTTTTGCATATAAAGATATTATGTATTGTGTTACAATTTATTTGTCTGGTTTTGTGTGTAGATGCTGAAATTTATTTTGTAAAATAAGACCAAATTCCAATCTTTGGTAGTGATGATGATCATGATATTGATAGTAATAGTATCTCCTACTCTACAGAAAATGTGAAGTAGGTAACAACATTATAAATATAATAACATGGACCGAATGTAGTGCTAGCTACACATTGCGGACAAGGTCTTCAGAGCTTTCTTGACAAAAATTTTTTATTCTGAAGCATGCTTGGTAATTCAGGAACTGGATGTTTCTACTTAATGGTGTATCCCTTCGGGTTCCGCATACCGGTGTTAGACCGGAAAAACAATGGAAATTTTTTTGTGGCCCGCGAAGGCATATAAAAAAACTTGATTATTATGTTATCTTTGATAGAACTCTGACCCCAAAAATTTGTGGCTAGTGTCTAAAATTTCAGTGAGCTGTTGTGGAAACAGGCAAGTCAATAAAATCCAGAACAATCAGTGAATAAGTATAATGAACTTTATGTGAACTTCAATACCTATAGCTGTTGTAATTATTATAGTATTTTCACCTAAAATACTTACATACATATAATCAGCATAAGCAAATGAATCCTCTATTACTATTAACTACATACACTATTTATTAGAGTAGCATTTGAATCTATGTAATACATTGTATTGAAATATAGACCTACTAAACTACAATAAATAGATAATTATAAAAATCTTAGTGTTTCAATTTTAAACAAATATCTTCTCACCGGCCAATCTGTAAGTCATTAGGGGAGTCCCATGTTTAGAAGTGGACGTCTTATGGCTGAAATGATGATGGTCTACCTACAAATACCAATTATACCTATTTAGAATCCCAAATTATAGGGGCGAAAGAGTAAATTGGGAAATACCGAGTCGGCGGAGGATGCCTCGCTAAAATAGCGCCTGCCGCACACAGACTACTGAGAGAATACCACAGGATAATAACTACGTCTGCTGCCGTTTAGCTAAGTGTTCTACCACCGTCACTTCTACGTCACAGCAAGGGAGAAGTAGGTTCCGCCTACTACGGAGAATATTATTATGACAACCAGATATCTAGCGCCATTATATTAAATTACTACAACCCGATCGTCTGCTATTCTTTTCCATCTGCCAGCAACCTTGCGTATTATCATCGCTTTACCTTCTCGGAGGCCGCCCTATGCTGCGTTTGTAGTCCCGGTCTCCACTCGAGAACAACACTTCTACTTACTATCAGTTCTACGGCAAAAGTGACCAGCCTATAGATAGCACTTTACCTAATTTTTTTAGTTATATTGATTACTTTAGTATAGAGAACTTATCCTTCAGAGAAATCCCGAGCATAGCTCTTACCATAGCTCGCTGAGCAACTTTAAATCGGTGTACCTACTACTTAGCCAGCCAGTCGCACCGTGTGTATCCAAGCCTCGGCTCGACATGACAGTTTCGAGTGGTCTATTTATTTCTAGATTGTATTTCAAATTGCCTTGAACGCAAAGGGTCCATGGTTCGATTCCCAGTTCGGGTCAATTCAGAAAACTTTGGACTGACTCGGATCTGGATATCCAGATCTTAGTACCTAATAAGAGACGCCTCTTGCAAAATTTATTGTCTAGCTAGTTTGTACCTTTTAACACAAGGCTGATAATTCCTTACATCGAGACCATTGTCTGCGCAAACAGTCGAACCTATTTTAGTCTTAGTTTTAATACTGATTTCATAACCAGTATAAAACGAACACTTAAGATCTAGTCACATACCTACTCTGTTAATATATTCTGCCTAGCCCTAAACGGAAAACTTAAGTATGACGTAAATTCATGGTGGCGTCGATGTCTTAGTAATGTATCTAGTAAAACCGCCATAACTTGAAAAGACTGCAACCTTGAATACCTTGCACTATATGATACCTACATCTTTATGCAATGAAGGAAATCCTTCCTTACTTTTAGCACGCACTGTTAATTATATACAGCAGTAGCGTATTCAAGCATCGCTAGACATGAGAGTAAGAACCATGTCGTAAAGACAACAACAGGAAAACAACCACCATAAATCGATCGATAAGTAATAAGTACCTACCTACCTACCTACACATTCACTTTTCGATCGAAGTAAGCGAAACGATTTTTTTTTTGTGCCACTCGCACTTTCTCTGCCACCTCTGCTGTTTCGATTTTGTTAAGTACATTGACTTAAATATTACTTCGTAAGGACAGGGCAAACCGCATAAACTGTTGCCACTAACGTCGGCTGTTAGCTACCGTCGAGAGCGAAGGTACGTTAAAATTAGAAAAATTATAAGATTTGTCGTGTTCACTACAACAAAAGCACAACTAATAGAAAGTACGATATTTAATATGTCAGGTAAGTCGAAAATATGTTAAATAAGAAACATATTTACATTGTTTTAGAAATTTTGTTTCCATAATCTCAACGTTTGGCATAATAGAAAGCAACGCATGGTGTGTTGCTGTTTAATCGTTTACGACATAGTTTAGGCTAGTTCTAATAGATGGCCATAATTAGTGTGTCATGTATCGTAAACGTGTAGAGTGATTTGTTCTGTAAGCCGTATCTTTACTATTTAAATCAATGGTTAAGTAACTTTTTCTTTTTCAAAGTTTCCACCCTCTGGATTTCTCTAGAATCTGTGTCCTTATCTACTTTTAGTTTTACTTTACAAATTCAATCGGCTATTTGGTAATTTTGTATAGTAGTAAGTCGATAAATATTGATGCAAATTTGCAAAAGCCATGGAACAATAGTTGTTTAATATTTTGTTTAAGTATATATAATATGTGGTGTCAAAGCTATGTTAGAGTTACAGGATCATAGATTTAGTAGCGTATTCTTAAGTCTATGTACGGCGGGACATCGTGTTTATGGTCTAAAATACCTATGATCACGATGTCGTAGGTGGGGGACTGACACTTGGAACTTTATACAGGTCTTTAGGTAATTACCATAATATAAACATAACAGGCGGGAAAACGAGCAAGAAAATAAGATAAGTACGGACAGAATGTTTTTGTGATGGGGGATCAACTCTGCTCAAAGCCTCAAACTCATTTGTACGATTGACTCGGTTGAAACTCAAGCTAGAGGCACGAAATAGCTAATAGCTTAAGTACAATCAGGATTAGGTATTACCTATGTTACCTACCGATTGCTTATACTTATCTACACCTTTCCATTGCACCGTCCTCTTTTCTCTATGGTTGTCCTCTACCTGAATTTGGTCTGGAAGGGATCGCTATTAGCATAATACCGCCTAACATACGTCTTTCTGTAATACATACATAGTAAATCTTATGTAATTTACTATGTACGGTGTATGGTGTACAATAAAGAGTACGTACCTATCGGTCTATCCCTCTTACATATAATATTCACACGATCGACGCTTACTTAATGCGTTTTGCAAGGGTCTTACCGTAAGGTAGACGTCTGTTCTCTCGGTAAGGGTGCATTTCTACCTAAGAGCTTTCAAAAAACGAGAACCTAAGCGGACTGGAACAAATAGTCACTGCTTTGGTTTTTATTTGTATGAAAAAAAGTAACTCTCACTAAAGTGGAAAATATAAGCGCACAATGGGCAACTCGATCGATTCCAACATAACTGCATCTATAACTAAGCATTCATAGCCATATCTGGTATCTGTGAATCAAAGCCAGTATTATTTAATAAAGTGTGTATTGTATAGTAGTTTTAAAACTCCTGAAAATAGATGTTGGAACTTTACAGGCATCTATTAAGTGACCTTTAGCAGGTGGACCATTAATTTTATTAAACTTTCTTTCCATTAAACTTGTTAAATAAAATGATATTCTTGTTAATAGTGCCTAGTATATTATGTTGTGTGTACGCTTGGAGACGGAGACAGAAGTTCTTTCAAGGAAATTTGCCTCCAATTGGCGCAGGCGCCTGGCCTTTAATTGGACATGCCCATTTATGGCTCAGGGGATGTAAGTACCGTTTTAAAATAGTTTTAAAGGCCGTTAATTTTTTAGAGCAAAGTTTCTAAATTATTTAAATTACCTATAGATCTTTTTGATGTAATTCTTATGTTAAAACAATTTACTTTCTGGATTTAAAAATCAAATTTAGTATAGTTGGTTAGTAGCCCAAGAAAAATTGCTAATGCATTCAATGAATATTTTATTAAACTGACTAATAATTCCAATACTTTGCCTATGTGGAGTCAATCCAACGATATGGCCTCATCATATGGGGCAATAGCACTGACATTAAAAAGGTATTTCTTGCACAAAAAAGTGCATCAGAGCAATCTGCGGTGCACCAGACGAACCGTTGCCCCTCTGTTTAAATTATTAAACATCTTACCTGTCCCATGCCAGTACATATACATATAAAATAGCCAAGTTTGTAAAACAAAATCTACATTACTTCAAACAGGCACGTGATATTCATCCACGAAACACAAGGAATGGAAATAGGTTGGTGTCAGCATTTGTCCCAAAAAGTGTTCGTTTAAAAAAAAATGTCGCTTGGATGTGTAATTGTGTATGGTCATTTATAATAGATTGCCTGAGACAATTAAAGAACTATCTGGTAAAAGGTTCCAGGCACATTTGTTTGAATGGCTAATTGCACATGTCTTTTATACTGTAGACGAATATATAAAGCACAATTGTCACAATAATGCATGTACCTTGTGAGGCTTGGCTATTAACAACTGTATAAAGGTAACTAGTAAAGAAGAAAATTAAATAGCTGTTCTACACTGTTTAAACTTTCTTTAGGTTAAAAAACCAATTGAATTTGTTTTACTAGAACACATACTTTGACATTTGTTTATCTTTAATATTGACATTAAGCATGATTGATTTATTTTATAAAATTGACATTTATTTACATACAGAATCTAATATAAATAATGCATGTTTTTAAAAATTATTGAATTAAATAAGTAATTATGTATTGTAGTTAAATTGAACATAATACTATTTGTATGCAACACTGGTTAGCTGAATAGAATAGAATAGAATAGAATCTTTATTTTGCTATAAAAGTGGTGAAGAAGAGGATCGTAACTCTATGTACCTAACTAACAACTAAAATGTACCTTCTTCAAGGACAAATAAATAAATTTCAATTTCAATTTATAAAAATATTGAATATGGTAGCAAACTATAATTTCCATCCTATCTCACGAAACAGAGCGAAACGCTTTGTGCAAGTTATGTAGTATCCCTAACCTAACCCCAAAAAAATCGATAGTGCAAGATGACTGGCGGAATCAGGGGGGCTAGGTACTCCCTAACTTTTCAAGATTTATTTAGATTAAACTAAGTAAGTAGTTGCAAAGTTTTTTTGTATTAAATACTATTGTTATCTTGTTAAAGTTTCTCAATATAAATAAGTCGTGTAAATCCGATATGGACAGTTGTTCAAAAGAATCTCCGAAGTTTTGACCGGAACTAGAGAATATTTTGATAATACATGTTATACGGCTGACGCCCGAACGAAGCAGCGTTAGAAGGGGAGTAGGTACATACAGTAAAGTTCTAGAAGATGTGCCTAGCTAGTCTAGGATAACACCTTTTAAAGATTAGCTTTTAATCGAGAAACCCCAAGCTGATTCATGAGATCGCGTAACAAAAAAAAACCCATTATGATGACTCCTTTACCTGGGTTTATACTGATCAAGTAGAAAAGTATAACAGGGTCGTTAATAAAAGTGTTCTTGTGATAGAAATATTTACTGCATTCGAACTTTAGAAGACGTATGACATAGGTAATGGTATAGCAGAATTAAGAAAACAAACAAGTAGGTAATAGGCGGTAGGTAGAAAGACGCGGCAGAATGTTATGATATGCGCGCGGCACGAGTGCGTCTACCGTGAGCGCAGGTGACTCGACTTTGGCCGCTGTTTATACGTTGGGCGCCAATATAACAGGTTCGTTCGCGGGATAAAAATGTTTACTAGGTCTTAAATATCAGAAGATATAAACAGTACAACACAGAAAACTAACTAATGACGATAAAAAGCGGCAGTAAGTGCATACCAAACAAAACGAACTCGGCGCCGCCCAGTCGAGTCACATCTACGTTAACGGTAGACGCACGCGCACCGCTAGAATTATCTCCGCAGCGTCTTTATTTTCTACCTTTCGTTTTATTTCATATCTTTTATAACGAACCTGATAAAACTGTGTTTTTTTCCTATAGTGTTTTGGCCTCGCCTGTTGGATATGCAAATGGACTGTCTCAATCAGGGAGGTGTGACTTACCTATATTCTGGAACCAACCCAGCATATACATACTACGGTATAGTACCTACCGATTTGATAAAAAACAGTGTTTATTTTGAACAAGAACTACTGTTCATATCAGGCTTAGTTTAACGACTGACACGTATTTCTAGTATTAGAGTAAATAGATAAACATTTACGAGTCAGCTTTCTGGGACAAAAATAAATAATATCAATACCAATTATCTAGCCCCAGACTAAACAGGTCTTGTACTATGGCGACATGTACATGACGTCTATATTGACTCAGGCACCAATGCTCGCTAATGATGACTCAAACACTTACTTCTTGCGGGATCCAACTCGCGACTGTTTGGATTTGTAGTGAAGTGCGAACTACTAAATCATAGAACAGACTCAGTGCCGTAACTAAGGCTAGCTAACCTTTAGTTAGTCGCGTCAAAAAAATTACGCTGTTAGTCGCGTGGGGTCTCCTGGACCTCATGTTAGACTTGCAAAAATTAAAAACCTAATAGATAGATAGATACTCTTTATTGTTCACCATACAAAGAAGTTACAATATAGTCAAATGTTTATAATTATTAAAAACGTAAAGTAGGCATTTTAACTCAATAAAAGCATACAATTTTCAGAAAATTACTGAACATAAACTTCTAAATCAGTGTCTCAAACATACTTAGTTAGTATAAACGGGTACATGAATTGTATTTGCAGACGTTGCTATGGTGCTTTTTGCACATTTACCACATTTGGTTTTAGTTTTTCTGTCTATAGATCACAGTTAAAATGAAACAGCGGTCCTTGGAAGATCTTGGGTAAGCTTTAAAAGGCCCTTCGGCTTTTCGGCTTCGGCTCGGGTTTATCTAATAGTCCCATGGGGTCCATTAGACCCCAAGCACCTCTGTATGATACATATGATTCAAATTGTGACTAGCAAAGCACTACGGATGGACTATCGGCTGAGCTAGGAAGCTACTGGAAGATACAGTCGCTCATGCTGTATATTTGCCGAAGTATAACAAAAAAAAAGCTGCTCGGGGTCCAATGGACCCCACGTGACTAGTTAAAGGTTAAATGTATTGTATTGTATTGTATGTATTATAATTATAACGCTGTCTATTCATTAGTTTACGTACTGTTTATTGTCTTTAAGTTTATTTCTTTTTATATTTAGTATGCATATTATTTAATTAAGTTTCGTCGGCTGTCCGTCCGTGTACCTCACTCAGCGGGGCCTACTGAAAACCAGCGTCGCGGCCTACTCAGGCCGTGGCTCAAGCTGAGTGAGGTCCCATTATCCCGGACATCACAGGCACATAGTGGCACCGCTTGGTTTACCTACTCTTTTTTCTATTATAATTTTATTTTGTTACTCTTTTTCTATTTTTTTTTATTTTTAATTTAAATAATGTATTGTGTCTTTTACTGTTTGTGTGTGATATCCAATGTATAATAAATGTCTTTTCTTTCTTTCTTTCTTTCAAATGCGCCCGATGCGAGCTTCATTTACTGCGCCAAAACTAGGTCAAAAACATGGCCAAGCATGGCCCAAAACATATTATTATGACCTGGTTTAGTCGTTTCTACTACGCCCCTTCGTATCTGCGCCTAGACACCGCTGCCGCCCTAGTTACCCACAGCACTGGCAGACTAGACCAAATTGGTCATCACTTGCCCTTGCCATTCAATGATGTCATATTGCTTTGAAATTAAGTAAGCCGACTTGGAACTTCGACTATTTACAATCACACAGTTTTTTTGCAGCTGTTTGTAATCCCAGCGATTGCGCAAAAGTAACAAATGAGTGCATTCAAAAGTTTTTCCCACTTGACGACACCATTAAAGCGATATTCGGTGAAGGACTAGCTACAATTGCGGGTAAAGTTTTTAATTTAAAATTGTGTTTTAGTGGCATGATAACTTTCAACTAACGCTGGGATGTAAAGGCCTGTCGTCCCGGGGATTGTGCAGTCTAAGTGAAAGTCATTTCAATAAGCAACAGTTGATATTACACCCTTAATAGGTACAGAGGTCTATGGAAAGTCTAGCAGCATTTTTATTTGAACAAGTATGGTGTAGTGTCTAGCTAGCGTAACGAAACAAAGTGCAAGGAGAAAAGAGGAAAAACAACGTATTTTAAACAAGTTAATTTTAACCATCGACACACCGTAATTTAGTATTTATGATATTTGTATTATGTATTTCATTGTGCTTTGGCTTTTTCTACCAAGCAATCATATGCTTTAAAATCCTAAATCCTATCATTACTATTAATTTATCTAGCATGACCTACTTATGATTCTTAAGAAATAGTTTGATGTTTGTTAGTTATGGCAGTCTTACTGCGAATGATAATACCTACTACGAATAAGCAATAAAAGAAAAAATAATATACCTACTAAATTTAATTGATAAAGCAATTCGATGTAAGACCTACCATGCATTGCGGTCAATGCATAGATTACCTACCTTAGTGATTCAGTTTTAATGTTGCAGCTCCAGTTTGTGAGAATCGTCGCAATTTATTGGAGCCAATGTTTTATTCAATGTCTGCTCGACTGGAAGTTTTCAATCAACATGCAAGGATACTAGCTGACAAATTAGCAATAAAAGTTCAAAAGGGTTTTTTTGACCAGACTGAATACTTGCAAGATGGAATAATGGGAATTTTACTAGGTGAATAACTTTAATAGATTGCAAATGAACTAAATTGTTGCAAAAAGATCCCTTACTGATTCGTAAGATGCGGATTCTGCTCCATTTCTAAGTACAACACTTTATACAACGATAAATAATATCAAAATCTAATCTAAAAACACTTCGTCGTCGTCTTCGTCACGATTTTGCACTGAGAATTTTTTTTTAATTGCGATGTTGGAATAGTTTTTTTTTTCTGACCGGTTGACCGGAACTGCCCAAACAGGCCGGACCGCTGTCGGGCTCCATTCTAGCGGGCCCGGATCTGGGGGTGAGTCGGACTCGGGCCTCAAGGGCGCTTCTAGGCTCGGACCTCGGCTTGGGCCGTCGTCCGTAGGGTGGACAGTGAAATAAACGGCCAGGTACATGTCTGTGTTGGCCGAAATGAAAGAGGATTTGAGAGTGTGATTATACCTACGTATTCAACTATAAATGTTACAGGAACAATTTATTCGGCCATTGAAGAAAAAGAACTAGAGTCACATAAGGTTATCTTACAAGAAATATCTGACGTGGTTTATGTCCGACATCGATCGTTTTTGAAGCACAAAAAACTGGTTTATAGATGGTCAAATCTAAAACGAAGGCAAGATAAATGCGTCAGAACTATCAAAGCTCTGACCAATGAGGTAATTTTAGCTACATTAACTAGAGTATGAGGATTTCTCTTTCTTTCTCCTATCTAAACTCTCTGAGGTGAGAGGGAGACATTACCACAGGGCACGAATGTCCTATATGTTCTTCTTCTTCTTCTTCCAGGCTCTTTATCTTGTTTTTTAATCGAGATACACTTGACCTTGATCCTAGATGCAGCATGTCTACGTGTTACGTTATTGATTATAAATATAAGTAAGTATTTTTTTACAGATCATTACAAGAAATCGAGTAGAATTTAACAAAGATGCAGGTAACACTGTTAACATCGTACTTAGTTAGATTATGTTCCAGTTAATTTACACGTTTAAAAATGAATAATTATTAAGTTTACCCACAATTTCAGAACCTATGACTTTTTTGGACTTGTTTTTACAACTTGAGATGCAAGGACTTTACTCGGAGCAGAATACGGTGGATGAAATCAATGGTGTTCTGTTTGGGGGCTACAGTACAATGGTGAACTCTTTGAACTTTATACTAGTGATGATTGGCTCCCATACAGCCACCCAGGAACGTATTTACACAGAGTAAGTTGATAGATTTTTTGTACCCGTTTTTGCCCCAGTACAATAAGCATTTAGAGTGTTACAAGTTAATAAATAGACAGCAAATTATTGTTTTCATTCCAAAATAAGTCATTGTATGCTAAGATAGCAACAATGCAAGGAGTAGAATATAATTATGCGAATAAGTGGAGAATGGCGTGGCCTATCGCGACCCGCAATTATCGCGGGGCACAAAAAAGCTAGGTAAGTAAAGGTAATACGTCTTCCTGCATGGCATAGGCCTCACCTCAACTATGAGGTAGGTACTATAAGGTGGTTTTTCAGTAATAAATATTTATAAATATTGGACAACATCACATACATTGCTCTGATCCTATGATAAGTAGCTTAACCACTTGTGTTACAGAAATCAGAAAAAACGACGGTACCACAACACCCAGACCCGAGACAATATAGAAAAGTTATTTTTCTACATTGACCGACCGGGAATCAAACCCGGAACCTCAGAGATAGCGACTCCAAGTCCGGTATGCTCGCCTCTCGGCTACAGCGGTCGTCATTTACTTATCAATTTGCAAGCAAACTAATCAATTACTTGGATTATTTACCTCTTTTTCAGAATTCAAAACGTGTTGAGCGATTCAACACGAGATGTAAATATGGAGGATCTAAACAACTTTATTTATTTACACGCTGTAATAATTGAAGTTTTGCGTTTGTATCCAGCGGTTACCACTATTTCGAGGAAATCGCAAAGTGCAGTGGAACTAAGTAAGTTTAAAATGTTTACGATCTTAAGCAACCGTAGAACTGAAAGCAGATGGGGCAGAAAGGTTCTACAATGGAGACCACGTATCGGCAAGCGCAGCGTAGGACGTCCACCGGCAACCTCGTAGGTCCCACTGGACAGACGGCCTGGTAAAGGTGGCAGGAAGCCGCTGGATGCAGGCCGCTTCCATCCAACCGGCCAATCTGGATTCTGGAAGTCAATGGGGGCCTATTTTTGCAGTGGACCTGTGGACCTTTCATTTTACATGACAATTCGTGAGACTTCATGCCTATTTGTAACTCAAATCTTATCAAATGTCCCGTAGCTACTTAAACCACTATTCGCTATAACATGGTTATGGACGTAACCATCCAATACCATAACTAACTGACTACAAAATATCTTATTTATGATAATGATTTCCAGAAAAATATTCCATAGACTCTGGTTCCAATTGCCTGCTTTTCATCTACGCAACAAATCGCCACCACTCCTGGGGTACTGACAGAGAAGAGTTCAAGCCAGAACGATGGCTGGACGGAACCACAAAGACACCGATTGCCACATTTGGTTTAGGGCCACGTTCTTGTATTGGTAGGTTACATGAAAAAATACGTAACTGGATTTGCTTTAAAAATAAACTAGTCCACCCCTAATATGTAAGGGTATAGTAACTAAGTATACTTAGAACTACTTACTTACTTACACTATAGTGTACAGGATGTTCTTTTTCATTTCCAAAAAATTGGGGCTATATATAAGTAAGAACGTCATAAAAATACATCATGATCATGTCATCATGTCAGCCGATTGCAGTCCACTGCCGAAAAAAAAACATGATAAATGATTCCAAAATATACTTTTTTTGTTTGTATAAAACCACTTTCATGCATTATGCACATGATTATATTCCAAAAGATAGCAATATTTAAATATTTTACTATTTATTTTTTAACTATGCTACAGAATGTAAATATGTGCCGATGCTACAAAGAGAGGAATTAGGTACACATCACAGAATAGCGGAGCGTAGCGTGTCATTCCTGTTTTGTGGTACACACCATTAATAAATAAATATTGGACAACATCACATTAATTGCTCTGATCCAATGGTAGCCAAAGCACTTGTGTTATAGAAATCGGAAACAACGACGGTAACACAACAAACCAAACAGACCCGAGACAATATAGAAAACTTTGTTTTCTACATTGACCCGACCGGGAATCGAACCAGGGACCGCAGATAAGGACGCCAAGTCCGGCGTGTGCCTCTCGGCTACAGAGGCCGGTATTTGTTATTTAAATTTTATTATTGTGTCTTTCAGGTATGAAATTGGCGCTGAATTCAATGAAAATCATCCTTATTTACTTGCTGAGGGCCTACAAAGTCATCGCTGATCGCACGAAGTTAGTGACAAAGCAGGACTTGTTGCTCACACCAGTATCAGGGCATTATATAGCATTAGAAAAAAGATAGAAGAAATTAAAAATAAAGGACAGAAATCAGAAAACTAAAAAATAAAAAATACCTATGGCCACGTTTGTGTAGGGAACAGGATCAATATAGAGTTTGTAGTCTTATAGTTAATGAGGCTGAAACAGAAAATGTAGGATGGAGACTTTTTATTTACAATTTTCATGTTTAAATACCTAATACTTTCTTACTAAATACTTTCTTCAAACATGAACATTGAGTCATAGGTCAGCAGCATCCAGCCATAGAGCAAATACATTGTTCCAAACAATAACTTACATGCACATCAGCATGTATAAAACTTACCTATTTCATAAGTCTTTGCAATGTAAATCTTAATGTTGGAAACTGCTCTGGCTAATGTGTTAATAACATAGGTAATTCTTGCACCTAAGAGATATAAATGCTGTATGTTTCTTTGAATAAATAAATTTAAAAAAAAACGGTACGGACCATCTTTATACAAAAAGTGTTAGTATTATTTATTGTAAAAGGTACACCAACAGTACATGTATACAATATTTATATATAACACCAATCATACATCATAAATTTCTCATACATGTACCTATTACGCGTACACAACATTGACAGGTAAATAAGATTTATCAACACAAATATTTACACAGCAACAATTAAACATAATAAAATATCCATAACAAAAATTAATGAATAAACGAAGCTTTATAAAAGTAATAATAACAAACTAAAACTACAATTTACTTTCTATTAAAACAGATCGGCCAGTTTCCGTTTGAATTTAGTTAATGAATCGTGGAAAATATCTAGGCCTCCAGTCTCATTATCCTGAGCGCAACTTCTGGCGAGAGGAGCGTGACGCCCGAGGTTAGTCCTTGCCGATGGCAATGCAAAGGTCTTTTTGACCGCCAATTTAACACGTTCCAAGAGTTCACTACACTTTATTTTACCATTGATAAGTCCGTGCAAAAACACCAAATCCTGGTTACTACGTCGGCGACGCAACGAGCTCATTTTGAAAAAGGCAAGTCGTTGGTCATAAGGTGACCTGTGTGACACTCCCTGCGAAATGAACGCTAGATATCTAGTGAATGCACGCTGAATACCCTCCAAGCGTTGAGAGTGAACCGCATACGCATTATAAATAAATAAAATATTTCTTTAAGCGTCCCACTGCAGTGCACAGACTTCACCTCAACTATAAGGTGGTTTGGGCTATACTGAACCACGCGGACCCAGTGCGGATTGGTGGAGGGGTGTTGTAAGGCCAGTGACGAAACCTTACTGTCAGATGTTATTAAGCCGCCTCTGACTAAGCTTCACAAAATTACGACTAGTATAAAGCGATATTATGCGGAATCACCTTTTAAAGTGCCTTCCGAAGTACGGAGATAAAATGGTTAAAATGGTCACCCATCCACTCACAACCGCGGCGTAGGTGGCTTAACTTTGGTGATCACTACCGAAGCGCTGTCGCTGTGGTGCTTACATTGAAGCATTACACTGAGCATTGAAAAAATTGTAAATATTTTCCCAAATCTGTCCTTTTAAAGAAGTAAGTAGTTGAAAGTAAAATATGATAAAGTCATTAAAAATAATTCCTTTAATTAATACATAACTTTAGGTTATTTTAGCTTTACATCGCTCTGTTATTGTAATTGATTGTAAAATGTTTTTTTAAAATAATTTGACAGCTGTCAGTTCAAACGATTTTCCCTAGGGCTAATGTTGAACAAAATTAACTTATGGTATGTGTTCCATGGTCAGCAGTCACCCTGCAAAGTCTCCTCACAAATATGCACTTTAATTTTAAGTAGGTACGTTAAGTAATGAAATAATACTTAGACAAAATAAATATCTTTCCAGTTTCTAAAAATAAACAAACAATCAAGCCTACTTTAAATTTACAGACAAAAGGTCATTGTTTAAATAATACAAGTACCTACGAATATTACATTTAAAGCAACATTCTGTGTCAAAATTAGACGTAGGTTATAGTAAAAAAAAACTATACAGGTTGAACAATAAAATAGGACACTCCTTAATTCATACATGCTTTAATCGTTATCCTTGATAATACTCATTTATTCAGTATTTAGGCCCTCTTTCGGGTACTTATACGTAGGTTACACTATAAGTTTTACGTAACTTAAAAAAAACATGTTTTAACCAAAATATTATGTTTATTGCTTTTCAAAATCCTCTCCTTTACATTTTAAACATTTTTTATGCGATCGAACCATTTTTTAAAACAGGAGGACCACAGATCTGAAGGCATGTTTTCTACGTGCTGATTGAACGCTATCACTGCCTCTTCGGAGTTGGTAAAGGTAAAACCTCTCATCAAATCTTTGATTTTGGGAAAAATACAGAAATCACAGGGTGCTAGGTCGGGGCTATGCGCTGGATGGGTGATGAGTTGTACTTTATCTGAAGCTAAAAATGACTTTGTTTTGTTGGCTGTGTGTGAAGAAGCGTTGTCATGATGTAGGAGAACGCGGCTTTTGGGTCGTCTTTCGCGAACTTTTTCTAACACCCTGGGTAAACAAATAGTAGAATACTCGGCATTAATTAGATCTTCAAGTGGAATTGTACAGATGGGACCCGTAGCTGAGAAAAAAAACGCGATCATTTTTTTACCAACGTTCTCGCCTGCCTCACTTTTTTTGGCCTGTTCTCATTTTCAAACACCCATTCACAAGATTGCTGTTTTTTTTCGGGTTCAAAACATTAAATCCACGTTTCGTCTCCTGTTACAATGTCATAAAGAGCACTAGAATGTCCGTGGTCGTACTTCAGTAGCATCTGTGAGCACCATTCCACGCGAGCCCGTTTCTGCTCCGCTGTCAGTTCATGAGGGATCCAACGAGAGCAAAGTTTCCGAACTTTCAATTCTTCGTGTAAAATTTTCTGAATTTGGCTCATACCAATCCCCAGTAGTCCTCGAATTGTCTCATAGGTAATCCGCGGGTTTTCTTCAATTAGCCGCTTAACAGTAGCCACATAATTTGCGTTGACGGCAGTTGAAGGCCGCCCTTCACGAAATTGGTCATGTAAAGAAACTCGACCTCTCTCAAATTCAGCAAACCATCGCCTCACGGTGCTCAAACAAGGTGCTTCTCTCCCAAAAGCATTTTGAAGACGAGCGGCACTGTCTTGCGGAGAGAGAAAACTTTTAAAAAAACTCGTAAAAAATCACTTAATTAAGTTTCGACTTAATTCCATTTTCGTTGCGTACGTAGAACTTTGATGTGTGATAAAAAACAATTGACATATAATTTCCTGCCAATTGTTTTTTTTTATTACTAAGAAGGTTGCAACGTTTAAAAAAATGTAACATTCGAAATTCAAATAGTTCCGATTAGCTAGAAGTGCAAAACTTTTAGTGTGCCTCATGTACACGTCCCAAACATAGCTTTACCCTACCACCGCTTCGGGACTACATATTGGCTGGTGATGAGAAGAAACGGTGCAACAAACTCAGTCACCTTTGTTAGCCTTATAACATTTAAACTTTCTTGTTGCATTTTTTAACTAACACTATGCACTAAACGGGTATTATGTAACACATACCTTATTTTGCGTTATTGGTTTTCCCGATGTTTCGACCTAGTTGCATAGGCCGTGGTCACGGGATGACTGGCGATGTGCGGCGTCGTCTGCCCTAACGCGATGACAAATATTCACCCACCCGCACTTCTTCAATATTTGTGTCCGTAGTACAGTCGGTCCGACAAACTACACTAACAGTATCCGGGTTTGTTTTGAACGACGTAACACGCGACTTACACTTCGTTATCACTGTATTCCATGCTGATGATAACTTAAATCCGTCTTCCCGATAGAAATTATTGTACTTTTTTATTTCAATAGCTCTCTCGTAATCTCGTACTAATCTCGAATGGTAGTGCCGATCAGTAGAAAGGATTTTTGGGGCATGTAGTTCCATCCAGTGATTGACACCCGAATTTAATAAGTGTCCAGCTATCGCGGATTTACACGTCTGTCGATTCTGAGCTGCGATGTGTTCCTTCCCTCTTACTGCGACAGAACGCTTTGTTTGGCCGATATAGGAACTACCACAGCTGCAGTCTATCCTATTTGTTGGCCTTTTTTACAGGAAATACAGTTACAAGACATGCAGTAAGTGCGAGCTAAGAAGGTTAAGTCCATGCACTCTTGTCGTTTAAATAATCGTCTACTTTATAATACCCTTTTTTCATATGGTTTTTTTCAATGTGGATTTTGAACTCATGCACAGGTAGTTCAACAAGTCTGTGAAAGTTTATTTAAAAAAAATTACATTTCAAGAATGAATTACCAACTTTGTGTAGTCTGAAGCTCGGAACGGCAAGTTTATTTTTATTACGAGTATTATAACGATGAAAATCACTTTTTAAGCTAAACAAACTAAGATTTTTTCGAACGTACATAATATTTTCAAAAATAACTGTTAACATATTAATATCTTTAAAAATTTCCCTCAGAGAGTAACGAGGTCCAAGACAGTTTATTGCGCGTACGGCTCTTTTCTGCAGCACAAAGATTGATTCAATGTCAGCAACTGATATAACAAGATGTTGCCGCTTTAGTTATCTAAGATGAACAGTTGATTGCCTGTTTTGAACGAGTGTTCTATAAAACACCCTGTATAATAAATATCTATACTAATATTATGAAGCTGAAGATTTTGTCTGTTGTGACTTGGTTGAACTCGCTGATCTTAGGAACTACTGATTCGAATTAATAATTATTTTTGTTTTGGATAGTCTATTTATTGGGAAAGGTTTTAGGCTAGTCACGCTACGACCAATAGGAGCGGAGCATCAATGAAAAATTATTTAAAAAACAGGAAAAAAATCCTTTTGAGAGCTTCTATTGCGTGCGCTGCGTAAACGAACATCATGACGTGTTACAGACTGGTTTTCCTTTAAGCGTAACACACACAGAGAGCGTGCGCGGGACGGCGACGGGACGGGTCGGTAGTACGGCGGGTCTAATAACATACGTTTAAATGGGCGCCCAAAGACAGCGGGCGTGAGCGGGACGGCTCGCCGCGCACGCCGTCTGTGTGTGGGCGCCCACTTAAACCTATGTTAATAGACCCGCCGGACTTCCGTCGTAACCAGTCGCCGTCCCGCGCACGCTCTCTGTGTGTGTTACGCTTTAAAAGTCCTGATAAAAGTCCGTGACAGCAATATGTCTATTGACTTACTATAGTATTTAAAACCTATTTTTGATCAAATTTGTTCTAAAATAATGCATTATCTGGTTAGACTTTAAGCATGGATATCCATGACTTTAGGTCCTCCTGTTGGTGGTAGGGAAGTGTCCTTTTTGCGGCCGTCCCCTTATGGCACAAGGCGGAAGCTAGTATTAATTAGTAGGAACCCACGCTTTTATATAGGTATGGGTCATTTCAAAACAAATTTTGAACTCCTTAATTAAACCTATGAGTTTGGGCTAATTTGTTTCGTTTTAGAGTAAGACTAAGAGTTACACTCCACTCCTGGCTTCATTAATAGATCAAATCGATGGTATCAAATAAATAAATATCTAATAAATTGTTTCCACAATCACACCAATTAGCTAGCCCCAAACTAAGCAAAGCTTGACTATGGCGACTAGATAACAGATAAACATACTTAAATACGTTTATAAACATCCATGACTTAGGTACAAATGCTCGTGCTCATCACACAAACATTTGACCCTTGCGGGATTCGAACCCGCAACCGCTGGCTTTGTAGTCCGGAGAGCGAACCCCTACACCAGACGGTTGTCTGGTCTGTTGTATTGTAGTGCCATCCGGATGAAATAATACACATCTTACAAAGCTTCAAAATGGATACCTTCTACAATACGACTTAATAATAAAATACCCAAGGACATTTTAGATTTATCCTTTTCTAAATTTATTTTATTTTAATTTAATTTTATTTATTTTAGGAAGATTTACAGTTTCAATAATACAGTAAACTAGTACAATATACTGTGGTTCAATACTAATTACAAATCTCCACATATGAGTAACCAGACAGATAACTGTTTAAAATATAATCTTTTTAAATAATTACTAAACTATTGACGAATTTATGTATGACAAAAACATTATATGGACAGTCTGACTCCACATAGACTTCTCTATTAAATGTTTTATTTTATTTGCAATTAAATATTGAAATTGTTTTGCTTTACTGTGTTTGTTCTTATTGATTTTACTTTATTTATTGTTATGTTATGACTTTCACAAGTGCAAATTGAAATGCCTAAACTAAAATACAATTATCTATTCTACACTATTATATTCTCATAAGAAATAAATCTACTTTCAAAGCTAAGTTACCTACATTTAATTACTTGCATAGTTGATAAAGTGAAGTTATTAAAATGTATCTTCAAAATGTTTTTTTTTTATAAATAAAACCTTTCACTAGTAAGAACTTTAATAAAGATGCTAAATGCTAACTACTTGTTGTAAAATTAATGTTGAAAATTTTATTACATAAATAAAGGCGTATTTCAGTTTTAATACTGATAGCTGCAATTAAAATGGCTGATACATAACTAAATATTGAACAACATCACATTGCCCCGATCCTATGGTTAGTAATTGTGCCAAAGCACTGGTTACAGAAATCAGAATTAACGACTGTACCACAACACCCAGAGCCGAAACAATATAGAAGTTTGTTTTATAAATTGACCCAACCGGGAATCATATCCGGAACCTGTGATGGCAACGCCAAGTCCTTTCGTCTAATTTAAAGTGTATTTAAACACTTAATATCGATCAGAAAGACGTAGGTACAATTTAAGCTTCTCTTCCAGAAAACTTCTATTTAAAGAGCAAGAAAATTACAATAAATGGGCAATAAACTGTTTCTGTTAGACTAGTAAAAAAAATTACAATGGATTTTTTGCTGTATTCTAGAGTCGATTCTGGACCCCTCATAAAGATTCGTACTTTTCTAAACACTCTCTATACATATAACAACACTGCATTGTCTAAACTACGGAATCTGTGAAACTATGGCACCTAAATATTTTTGTATAAAAGGTTTTTCACGCCAAATGATCTGTTATACAGGGTTACATTTCACGGTAGTGCCAATTTTACAGGGACCACTCAGAATCAGTACTAACTAAATCGATCTTATCTTATCTTATTGTCTTGTCTTATGGTTTACTGTTATGAGGTTCTGCTGCTGACATTGAATCAATCTTTGTGTTGCAGAAAAGAGCCGTACGCGCAATATACTGTCTTGGGCCTCGTGACTCACTGAGGGATATTTTTAAAGATATTAATATATTAACAGTAGCCTCTCAATACATTTTTGAAAATATTATGTACGTTCGAAAAAATCTTAAGTTTGTTTAGCCTAAAAAGTGTTTTTCATCAATATAATACTCGAAATAAAGATAAACTTGCCGTTCCGAGCTTTAGACTACACAAAGTTGGTGATTCATTCTTGGCAAAATGTATTAAATTTTTCAATAAAGTACCACATACTCTTGTTGAATTACCTGTACATGAATTCAAAATTCACATTTAAAAATCCTTATCAAAAAAGGATATTATAAAATAGACGATTATTTAAACGACAAGAGTGCATGGACTTAACCTGCTTAGCTCACACTTACTACATGTCTTGTAACTGTATTTCCTGTAAAATAAGGCTGACAAAGGTGACTGAGTTTGTTGCGCCGTTTCTTCTCATCACCAGCCAATATGTAGTCCCGAAGCGGTGGTAGGACTAAGCTATATTTTGGGACGTGTATAAGTACCCGGAAGAGGGCCTATGTACAAAATAAATGAGTATTATTGAGTATTATTGAGATCTACGTGAAAAACAAACTCTTTTTTTTCATTTTTAATTCTTCCATTCTGCATTTGAAAAATAGAATACGTAGAAAATTTACGATTGCTCGATTAAATTGCACCGTATGTGCACTGCATGAGGTGAACTGAAATTTATGACAGTAAATTAGTATTCATATATTGTTCTATAGACCTAATTTTTAAAATTTCGCACTACCTTGAAATGTAACCCTGTATACGTTAACCTTATTACTTATGCGGTTAAGTGTAATCACGAGGCCTATCCGACTAGTCACGCAACAACATTCTAACACTCTAGCCATGTACTTACCAGTGTTCATACAATTGTTCGTCTTCCTGTTGGGTTACATTTGGTACAGGAATTGGAGGAGGCCGAATGTGACGACCCCGCCGGCGTATCCAGGTGCCCTGCCCATTATTGGGCATGCTCATTTACTTGTTGGGGATACAACACGTAAGTTATTTGGAATTTATTTTCTAAATTCGCTCCAGTTTGTCTATCTACAGGTTGCACAAAAAAATCGGACACTCTTTATGACCAAGTGATCAGTTGCTCATTACCAACAACTTTTACTATGGGAGCAACATCGAAATTGTTTTTTTCAGATGGTACATACATTATCATCGTGGTAGCGCACTAGTTTGTATCATCATCATTTCTGCCACAGGACGTCCTTTGCTGAACATAGGCCTCCCCCAGTGACTTCAAGATTGGCCGGTTGGAAGCGGCCCCCATCCAGCAGCTTCCTGTAACCTTTACCACCTTGTAGGTGGACGTCCTACGCTGCGCTTGCCGGTACGTGGCCTCCATTGGAGCTTGTATGGAACATTTTGTTTTTTACGATTTCGATATTACTCCAATATACTCCAAAAAATAAATAAGAAAAAATGAATGTATATGGGCAGCTGATTATGTGGTCTTAAGGAGTGTCCTATTCCTTTAGTAAGTGCGAGCTAAGCAGGTTAAGTCCACTCTTGTGGTTTAAATAATCGTCTACTTAATAATACCCTTTTTACATAAGGTTTTTTTAAATTAATGACCGGTGAGGAAAGATAAAAAAGCCATTTTCAAGCTTTTTAAAGGGCGTTACACCAAATAACTATAAATTCGCGGACCCGTAAAACCCTAGCTATAACTCTACTTTTTCTGTTTGGTGACCCTCTGAGGGTCCGGGGACAACAGACTGAGAAGATAGTGGGTTGTATGTAGTGTTGTTTTTACGTCAAACTCAAAACTTTGTAGTTACGAAATACTTAGAAAAAATAAAACATAGTAATGCCCTTATTATATATAAGTAACGGGCCAAGTAATTTTTTTTAAAGATTGTTTAAAGAGTTCATGGTTTGGCTCCTAAAAGAATATATAATCTTTAATACTTAAAAGTATAAATAGAGTGCACTTTTTAAATTTGACAAATATTTCAGATTTGTGGCGTTTCGTCAAACGAATGCAACAACATAATTTAGAGAATGGTGGAGTGACGTATATTAAGATAGGCACAAAAAGATATTATGGTACGTTACTGTTTATTCAAATTATTTAACGTGCGTTACTGTTTAATTATTTAATTAAATTAATTAAATTGAATTTAAGTTTTCGTCCTACGTAATGACTGACTACTACACGAACAAAACTGCTGACCGTCTGGTGTAGTGGTTCGCGGTTGCGGGTTCGAATCCCACAAGGGGCCAATGTTTGTATGATGAGCACGAGCATTAGTAGGGCAACATCAGGAACTTCCATCACATACATTGCTCTGATCCTATGGTAAGTAGCCAAAGCACTTGTGTTACAGAAATCAAAAATTGAGATTCAGTGGGGGGTAGTCGAACGAAAATCATGGTCGATTTATTTTAATAGTTTATATTTATAATTTAAAAAAAATTGAATGCAAGTTTGTGTTCTTATGTTTATTGTGCGTATCGGTGTTATTATTTATATAAGGTGCTTCATAAATATCTGCAACGGCTGAAATGGGTAAAGTATTGCCTATATAGATTACGATAGTGAAGGAATTACGTGCCCCGGATCGGTAATTAATTAATTGCGAAAAGACAGTAAATAAACCGTTTGAGACAGAATAAAGCCTAATCTTTATTTAATATAATTTTATTAATGAAAAAATTAATGATGTTCTGGACATAAAATTTCTTTACTATCGTAATCTATTTAAGCAATACTTTTACCCATTTCAGCCGTTGCAGATATTTATGAAGCACCTTATATTAAGTGACTTGTCTCGTAGACAACTTGCTTTAGACCCGATGGCGTCTTGAAACTTGCTTCTACGGAAAGAGTAGCCTTCACTGAATCCATGAAAAGCAATGAACACTAAACACCCGTTATTTATTGTGTCCACTTTATCAAGATACATATAGGTACTTGAAATTGGCAGAATCAAAGCTCTACTTATAGAGCGGGATTGTTAATTTAATTATTTATTTATTGCAAATTACACAATTGATTTAATCCATTAAAAAAAAAAAACAGAAACAACGACGGTATCACAACACCCAGACAATATCGAAAAGTAAATTTTCTACATTGACCGACCGGGAATCGTACCCGGGATCTCAGAGATAGCGATACAAGTTTGGTATGCGAGCATACCAAACTTGGTGTTATATTGAGCGGGGTGACGTTAACATGAACTTCTCCATGATAAAACGCGCACGCGCAACGCAGGTCGTCATTTAAGAAATCTATATTTTTTTTTCAAATTTTGAGCCCGTGAAGTTGTTGTTTTCGAGCAGCTTATAAAATAATTAATCAGTATAATACATTGTCTGTACATAACATTAGTTATTCAAAATCATTATTAATAATCATTATGCGTAAACTGACGTTTACTTAACTAATTAAGACTTAGGCTCTTGTCTGTGAAGATTTATTTTTATTTTTATTCTATTCTTAGTCTTTTCTTTGACCTCTGCCGTGCGACGTGACACCTTAGATTTCTTATATCGTCTGTTAGAAATAAAATCTAAATAAGTAAATAGAAAATGTATTTATTAAAACAAATTTAAATTTTATGATATAATACACAAGTTTATATTCACGCGTTTAGCGTGATTAGAATCTTTTATCATGACTACAAAGCAAGGCGGTTGCGGGTTCGAAAATGTTTGAGTGATGTACTGGTAGAATGGGGTTATAACTTTGAATGCTGGGGTACTTTGATAAAAACATCATTTCGTAGTAAAACTCAAATTGTACGATTTCTGAACGCAACCTTTAGTTTAAATTTTTTCGGTTGGCAGCATTGGTTGCGTTTAGTCAGTCGCTGTGGAATCTACTTGGCATCTTGGCATCTGAAGATTAATATTCTGAAAACTTCAAACTTTATAAATAAAGTTGATTATTACATAAAACACCCTAGTTTTTCTGTGTCAAAGTCACTCCAAATATATAAAAACCTTAATAAATCCTTAACCCATTTTTCTTTGTATTCCTTACAGGGGATACTTTCCGTTAAAAAAACGAGGGGAATCAAAGTAACCCCCACCATCGTTTAACTTTAATCACTCACATTTTTTTTTCTACAAATATAATAACAATAAAACATATTTTATTGTCTACTTGGCTAGTATAAACAAAACCAATATTATATAAATTTTTTCATATTTTTTGCTGTTAAATTTGAGGAATAAAATGCCTAACAATTTCAAAATTGATGAAAGTCACCACGTACCTAAGTTACCCCCTACCACGTACCTAAGTTATGGATGTTTATAAAATTGTACGTTCATCCGTTATTTATTCGCCATAGCCATAGTACAAGCTTTGCTTGGTTTGGGGCTCGGTAATTGGTGTGATTGTGTCAAACAATTTATTAATTTTTTATTCTCTTTGTGACGTACCAGCCATCTATAAGGTCCCTGGTGCGATTCTCAGTCGGGTCAAAGTAGAAATGTAGAAAAAAACAAATGTACCCTCATGACAAGAGTCATACTTTTGCTGTCGGTCGGATAGACCTTAATAAAAATATCTGATAGTTATTTTTATTAAGATGTTGTCTTGCTGATATTTATAAACTGTGCCACTATTACAGCTCTAAGCGACCCAGAAGACTGTACAAAAGTGGCTAGCGTTTGCTTCGAAAAGAGTTTCTTCTACCGCAACATTGTCAGCACTTGGGTGGGAGAAGGGCTAGTGACAGCATCAGGTACATTTTATATTTTCCTTTTTTTGGAATATAAACAAAAATTACATAATTTTTTGCGCTAATCAAACCCGGAACCCATCGCTTTTAGACCGAATCACCGCGCCAGTGTGTCAATCGGGGCATTTCAGCGCTCCGCAGACGATGGGGTGGGGCGGATTTTTTGACCGCGAAGCAATAAAGACCGCGGCTGCCCGCGTCGCGAACTCAAAGCACACGGCGGTCAGTTTAGGACGATCATTCTATTAGAGCGCGGGGCGCGGGCTAAGGCAGCCACCCGCGCCGCTGTCTGCGTTAGTGTGCCTATACAAACTGGTTTGTGCGATCCACGGCGAGCAGGTCAAGCCGCGCCGCCGCTTACCCAGCGGGCACTGGCGCGATGGTAGCGCGGTCTTTTTGACCGCCGTGTGCATTGGCAGTATACGATTCCCCTCGTTCTATTGTTCGCGGCGAAATTGTCCAGCCCGCCGCACCCGTCGTCTTGCGGGTCTCAAGGTTTCTGTAAAGGGGCTCACCATTTTTCCTACAGGCACCCGCCGGCCAAAAAGGTTGCGTTTAATGTTGTCTTTTTTGTTGTGCTATCTAGTGCCCACATGGAAACGTCACCGCAAGATGTTAAACCCAGTCTTCAAGCAGCAAGTCCTGGAAAATTTCTTGGGTATCCTTAACCACCATGGCCAGATCTTGGTACAGAATATGATGTCTCAAGTGGGGCAGGGCCCGTTCGATCCCGTGCCATATTTGGATAAAACCATTTTGGAAGCTAATTTCCGTGAGTAGACAGTAATGACCAGTGGTAACTCAGTAATCGGAGTACAACATAACCAAAATAATTAGGCGCATGACATCAAGACGTCATTGGAGCACGGGAGGAGAATACCAACTGTCAATAGTACCTACAAACAAACAAAAGCTCGTCAAACTACCACAAAACGAAAAAAAATTCTCAATTGATATTGATCTCGAAAGTTGAAAATCGTGTCAGTGACCTTTAACTTTTTGGGTAGTTTGACCTGCCGTTGTCTGTACACTTCTACCGCGATCTGAAATGACTGCGTAGTGACTGCTTTGCTGGCAGCGCAGATAATGGCTGAAAGCGCAGCTCCAGGTCAACACAGCGCGGTCTGCAGCATCGGATATGGGCCGAAAGCGTAGGTGCCCATAGTAAGAGGCCACGTTCAGATCCTTAAGTCATCACGGAAACTACACAGCGTCTTCTCGTCCAAAATACCTGCCTAAAGACGAAAGTCTACAACCAGTGTGTGTTACCAGTATACTAAATTATATATTAAACTTTTTTTTGTTATATTTGTTTGAAGGCATCTCATTTGGTGCTGCCAGAAACGACAAAGACATCAAAATGGAGTCGTACCTTCGAGCGTTTAAAGAAGTCACAAATATTCTAATCCAGAGGTTCCAGCACGTTTGGATGCATAGCAGCTTTATTTACAGCTTCACCAAACTTAAGAAGAAGCAGGATGAAGCTGTTAAAACGACGTGCGACGTTTCTTTTGAGGTGATAAAAAAATATATATGGGTCCAACTCAAACTAAAGAAAGTAACTGTTTAGGGTCCGCGCAAACATACATTTTGTATTGAACTGCCACACACGTGTAGTGTGGCCGCCCCTTGTCTACCACAGGCGACGCAACTGAGTGGCTACTACACGCCACCAACGATATTTCAATATCGTTGCTCGCCATATAAAACGTCAATACTCGCCACTACGCGCCACTCCGGCCCACTTATTGTTTTAAAGTCATTGTCATTGTGGCCACCAATCACCTAGTTTGCACGGTACTAAAGGATGTGGGCATGTGGCACGCGACCGCCACCGTGGCTGCCACCCTGGTGCGAGTGGCAGCCACGGTGAAAGTCAAAGGCCAAGATATCCCCGTGTTACAATATAACAGAGCTAACTTATGTTTTTAAGTTAAATTAATAATAAGTGCTTATTAAAATTTGTTTCAATTACTTTTAGGTAATAAAGACTAAAAGAGCTGAAAGCGAAGTCGCTTCAAAAGGATCATCATCATCAACTGGTTTGTACGAGAACAAATATAAGTTTTGTGGTACCTATGTGTAGGTTCATGATTTGTTGACTATGCCATGTTTTTAATATCCAGGTCAAAAAGGATTTCTAGATGTAATCCTAGAAGTCACACAAGGAGGTCTGACTAATGAAGAAATTAGGGAGGAACTGGACACTATGATATTTGCTGGGTACGACACTGTAGCCACCACACTGACGTACGTTATGGTGATTCTTGGTTCATATCCTGATGTACAGCAACGGACATATCTTGAGTAAGTGTATATATCATCAGTAAGTGTGTGGACATAGTTCTAAAATGTAGCAAGCTCAAGTGGCAGTGGGCCGGCCACAACTGTCGCAGAACCGATAAAATGGAGTAAACGGGTTCTCGAGTGGAGATCACCCAGCTAGGACG
Source organism: Anania hortulata (assembly GCA_963576865.1). NCBI lineage: Eukaryota > Metazoa > Arthropoda > Insecta > Lepidoptera > Crambidae > Anania > Anania hortulata. The sequence continues at coordinate 8,421,955 of OY756412.1, read as the reverse complement.
CCTTCCAGCACGATGGAACGACGACCTTAGGAAGATGGCTGGCAGTGGCTGGATGAAAAAAGCGGGAGATCGTGGTCTTTCGCGTTCCTTGGCGGAGGCTTACGTCCAGCTGTGGACTGCAATAGGCTGACGTGATAAAAGTGAAAGTGTCAAACGCCACAGCGATCGGCGCTATCTAGCACCTCATATATTTTGAATCTAACACCTTTCCCCAACTTTTACTAGGTTGTCAGTCCACTGGGTCCTGTCCGTGCTGTGAAGGTGACAGTTCGAGGGATTAAATAAGTCTTTAAGCCAAGGGAAACACTGTGCTTTTTATTTCGAATACAAGGAATGTAAAAATAAAAATATGAATAAGCTAAGGAAAAAATTAGTGAATTATAACAAAAATCTACCAAAGAGTATGTATGTAATCACTGCATCCTAAAACTCGAAAAAGCAAATGAATGTCGGATTGCCGCTTTCTCGCATATTCTTTTTCTGTGACTGGCCAGCTATTCAGCCATAATTTTTCATTTTCATCATTGAAAAAATGGAAATATATTTTTCCCGAATTTATGTCATTTTAAAGAAATAGTTTAAAGTAATAAGGTCATTTAAAAATAAATTTTTAATTAATACACTTTATGTTAAATTCAATTTTACATCGCGCTGTTATTGAGTAGTCAGTAATTTGGCAGGTGTCAGTTGAAAACGATTCTCCCTAGGGCTGAAAAGTATTACTTTCAAACCGTTCCTCCGGCAACTTCAGAACTACTTTCCGAGTATGAGTAATGAAAAATGATTTTTTATTTATTATGATTCATTATTTCCCGTCGGCGCCACCACTAGCGGGTTCGCCGCTTGGTAGGGTAGGGTGCCTTACGCACTCGACATTGGCCCGATCACGCCCGCTAGTATGGAGCTCCAACACGTACGAGTTTCAGGCTTCTCTATGCGAAGCCTCACACGCGGCCGGGTCGCGGCGACCGCTTGTGGGGCGGACCTAGGCTGTGCGCCCTCAGCGCACGTCACAACTGCCTAGTGTAGCTGAAGAAGCAATCCTCAAAGGCAAACAGCGATGGGTCCGCCCAAAAAATAATTTTGTTCATTATTTATTTAAAACTTGGTTACTGCTACAATCGAGCAGCGTTGCGCTGTTCAGCCGCTGCCGAGCTGCGCAATATGACTACGCTATAATTATATTTATTTCTTTAAGAATAATTGAAGTTCTAAAGACCAAAGACAAAGACATCGATAAGGAAGATCTAATAAAGCTGGTTTACTTGGAGGCTGTGATTAAGGAGACTCTACGCTTGTTCCCTATTGCCCCCATCATCATCAGGGAATTGGATAAAAATGTCGAATTAGGTGAGCAAAGAAAGTTTTTTCGCGACCATAGTTAGTCGAAACTAAAGACCACGCAAACGAAGTCACGGGCAACTGCTAGTGTTAATATTTTTTATATTCAAAAAATTTTGTCACTTGACCAGCGACATCTATCGGTAAAAAGCGCCATCTAAATATAATGGCAGTTATCTTGCATTCCTCGAAAACGGTACATTTTTCCGGAATAAAAAACCTTCCTATTTTTTATTTCAGACTAGACTAATATATCATTTCTGTGCCAAATTTCTTCTAGATCCGTTCTGCCGTTCTGACATGATTAAGTAACAAACATCAATCTATCGCTCCAAACTTTCGAATTTAAAATATCTGTTAGTAAAAATACAACAACACCAATTCTCAGGTAGGAATCGAACCCGCGTCTTTTTGCTATCGGAGCGAATGCTTTACTATTTTATCTAAACTAAAAAAGCATGTAATTTAAAAAATATGTATTTATAAAACCTAGCCACCTTGTAAACATTTTAAAAGATGTTAGTTACTGAGTTTCTTGCGCTACTCTTTCTTACCACGCCCACAAATTCCCCATACCTAAATAGGGTTTTGCGTGTTGTTCAGGAGTGTCACAGCAATAAAGGCTATTTTGAAATATATAAATAGCACGCGTAATCAGGACTTTCGTTTTCAACCAAATATGAAAAATTAAATTGCGACGACTTTTCCATTAGGTTCATTAAGTTCCTTTCCATAGACCCAGTAAAATTTCCACCTTATCTGCAATAGACCTTGCACCTAGCGGGTGGTCTTTTGCTGTATCTTCTCTATAGTGCAGGCAAAGATGGTATCCGCCTATATTCCAACTCATTCTTTCTTATAATCATATAACTCATCTTGGCTTCTTCGTGTTGGATCTGTATCCCACGCTTTCCACAAGGACCGCCCTCCGTGCCCTTCCCGCAGGAGAGTTAATAGTAATATTTTTTATTTATTTGTAACAATACCTTTTACTTTACACATTGATTTCCTTACTCCCAAACCAGCAAAACTGTGTTCCTCCAGGAGCCAGTTCCTCCCCTTACAGTATATTTTACATGATGTTAATAGATAAATAATGGGGAAAAAAGAACACGGGAAAAGTAGTGTGTGTGTACTTTATAACTTATATTTTTTGTTTTATTTCATTTTATACTGATTACACTTACCTACTTTCAGAAAACTATACCCTGGAAGCTGGTAGTGACTGCATCATGCTGATCTACGCGATTGGCCGTCACGCCGTGTGGGGTGAGGACCGGAGTGAATTCCGACCTGAACGGTGGTTGGACCCCTCAAGTCTTCCTGAGAATCCCAACAGCTTCGCCGCGTTTGGAGTCGGAAGGCGGTCTTGTATTGGTAATTTGTAGATATTTTTAGGGTTTTTGGGCGCGTTAACAATGTTAGCGCGTAGAAGCTGCTAAATCAATGTGTGGTTGTTCTAAGGGTCCTTACGCACTAGCGGTTGGTCGCTAGGCGGTTCGTTTGAGCGGTCCAACTGCTTAACGCGGTTTCTTCGCGTTTGGCCGCCATAGCGGTCAGCCGCGATGAAACCGCGTTCAACGGTTGGACCGCTCGAAGGCGCGTGGCCCATAAACAAGATGGACGCCGTCGAGATAGCTTGTGTTATTTATTTTTACTCCCGAAAACAACGAAAGAAAAATAAAAAAAGATACTATATTCATTCGTTCGCAAATTGTTTTCAAGAACTGAAGATGCAGATACATCTTTCGGCTATGTTAGAATGAACGTTTCGTCATTTGAAGAATTACTAAAAACACGTGCATACTTCACCGGCGGCTCGCCGCAAACTGACCGACCGCCAGTGCGTATACACAAGATGGCGGCTAGCCGCAGAGCGGGCCGCGGCCCTCCATTCAACCGCCGCGGTTGAAATTTTGTGGCGGTTTAGTGCGTACAATCATAAGCGGTTGCTTAATAAACTGGAAAAGCGGCTAGCCGCGCGGTTAGCCGCCCCCGCGGTTAACCGCTAGTGCGTAAGAGCGCTAAGTCCTAGGTGCCTGCCGTGTAACTCTTTTCTACGCCATGTCGCTAGTTTATTAGCTTTATGTTGTTGTCTATTTGTAAATTCAATGTCTCGGGTTTTCTAGTCAAGTGGTGTGAAACGGTCATCAAAATCAATTGAAGCTAACTATGGCCTTGCCATGTTGGTAACCCACAAAGTGGTATTGTTGTGGGTGTCCGCGCCCCCCACATGTCGCTTAGTTGGTCAATCACGGACGTAAGGTTGAATTAATGTGCTTATTATTATTATTATCTAACTGGAATTCATCAATAATTTTCTTACAGGTAAAGCTTACGCGCTCATGTCGTTGAAAACCATCCTGGCTCATATCGTTCGGAACTACAAGTTAAAAGGAGACTTCACAAAACTGGACATGAAGATGGAAATACTGACTAAACCCATAGCAGGACACCATGTCACTTTAGAACATAGAGTTGGGTAGATAAAGGAGATAAATAAAAGTTACGACTTTCAAATACATATGTATACTATATAAGGGAATTGTTATAATAATAATAATATACAAGCCTTGCAGAGAAGTTGTTATACTACAGGGATCATTTTTAGATTTTGATAATTAATAATTAATGTGATTTATTATTTTATATTAATTATAAAATATAAATAATAACTGTAATGTTTTATTTCATTTAACAACAACAGTAATTCCATTCAACCGTTATTTAGTTAAAGGTTGTCTGGAAATCTTATTATTATTTTTTAAACTAACTGTCCCGTCGAATTTCGTACCGCCTCTAAATTATTTAAAAAAAAACGGATTTTTTGTTATTCTGCTATTCGGGGCGGAGACGAATTCAACAAATCTAAGATCACAAAAATCGATCCAGCCGTTCTTGACTTATAAATGTTGTAACTAACCCGAGTTGTATATATGATTAGACGGGAATGTTTGAGTCAATTTGAACGAATTTGACCGAATTCAGTCATTTTACATTTCTAGTTAGCAAATACCTGCCCTTTTGCTTTCTAAGGTCATAGCGACTTCAATACATCATGTATAGACAACAGCACGTCAACCTATCACAAACCGTCAAATTTTATCAATCGATATTGATCTCTACTTGTCGGACATAAAGTTGAAAATCGGTTTAATGACCTTTAACTTTTTGGGAAGGTTGACCTGCCGTTGACTGAACAAAAGAATAGGACACTCTAACAACTTTATCTATGGGAGCAAATTCGAAATTTAAAAAAATGCTCCATACAAACTTACGCGCTACCTCGATGGTAATGTATGGAGCATCGGAAAAAATTATAATTTCGATGTTGCTTCCATAGTAAAAGTTCTTATATGTGAGCAGCTAGCCACGTGGTTTTAAGGATTGTCCAAAAGTACCTATGTCATCATCATCATCATTTCAGCCATAGGACGTCCACTGCTGAACAAAGGCCTTCCCCAATGACATATCATCGGGGGGATTGCCTATACTCGCCACGCTTGTCAGGCGGGTTGGCGAGCACAGTTTTTTTATAAGATTTCGCACGAAGACGCTGCTGCCCTGCCCGTCTAGTGCTACAGGAATTAGTCGCCTCTTACGACACGCCTCCTGTTGGCGGTGGGGAAGTGTATTCTTTACGGCCGTCCCCACATGGCACAAAGTATGTACAGTGTGTATATTGCTCTTGGAAATAAATAAGTACAAGGCGCAGTTGGGTGAACTAACTAATGTTATGCACTGATTACTTACCTTAACTGATACTTACATAATAACAGACAGAATAAACTAGTTTTTAAGATTGCATTTATACTCACGCAACTAATCATGGAATAATAATGTAGATTTCGTACAATCACGAGGCGGTTAGTCATTATGGTAGAATAAAGAAACTTACTCACCTATGTGACTGCGAGTTTGTTGCGCCGTTTTTTCTTATCAACATTCAATAATGTAGTCCCGAAGCGGTGTTAGGACTATATTTTTGGACCTGTTTATGTGCCCGCGGAAGAGGGCCTATAATACTGAAGAAATGAGTATTATTATTGGACCTGTTTATGTGCTCGCGGAAGAGGGCCTATAATACTGAAGAATTGAGTATTATTTTTGGACCTGTTTATGTCCCCGCGGAAGAGGGCCTATAATACTGAAGAAATGAGTATTATTTTTGGACCTGTTTATGTGCCCGCGGAAGAAGGCCTATAATACTAAAGTAATGAGTATTATTTTTGGACCTGTTTATGTGCCCGCGGAAGAGGGCCTACAATACTGAAGATGAGATGCAGATACAGATACAGATGATGAGTATTATTGAGTATCATACCTACCTACATTCATGAACCTTAAAATAATTAGGTACACTCCTTTTTGGAAGGTCGTGTAAAAACATAATAGCACTCTTAGTTTTTTCTAATAACCTATGTACTATGAGTAGTTTTATCAACCTTTGCCTTGCCAACCAAAGATAAACACGGACTTTTGGTAGGTACTATCCTACAACTCACAAAAGCGATGCCTTTAACCTTATAGGCATAACAAAAGTTGCAAGTCCCTAAAAAAAAAACATTTTGGTGTACACTTATGAAATATACGTCAATCGAAAGAGAACATAATTACAAACAACAAATACTCTTTGACAAAATGTCGTAAATGATATACTTTGTTCAGAATTTCAGTTTGAGTAAATAAAAGCCACTAAGTCGAGCATAAATATTACGATTATCATAATATTACTTGCAACTTTTATATGCCCGGCTCCATACAAAAAAGTTCGAAGTTTGAAGAAGCGAGGATACAGTGCTGGAAGATAACTCTGTAGTAAAGTAAGGTTACCATTTTCTCGATCTTTTGAAGGATAGATAGATACTCTTATTGCACACCATACGAAGAAGTACCTACAGTTGATGTATATAGAAATATTTTCAGTTTAGGCGACGCGATATGACCAATCGTCATCAAAAATCTCTTTTAGAAAAAGTTACAAAGTCAATGAATATCGCAAGGGGCGTCTCTCAGCACACCCAGACCCGAACTCATTTAGAAATTATTGTCTTTCTAGATTGACCCAAACCGGGAACCCCTTGCGTTCAAGGCGACCCACTACGCCATCAGGTCGCTAGGAGGTGGGGACTTAGCAGATAAAAGACTAAAACTTATAGTACTTACACGAATACATCTATACATATACATAAAAAAATGAATCTCTATTTCCCTTGGTCATCGCAACACGCGTGAACGGATAAAACAATTTCGCTAAATCTTTTTTTGTTGTCTTGATTATTGTCAGGAGTCCGACTCACCCCCAGATCGGGCCCGCTAGAAAGGAGCCCGACAGCGGTCCGGCCTAATTCGGCAGTTCCGGTCCCGTCGGCGCCACCACTAGCGGGCTCGCCGCTTGGTAGGGTGCCTTTTGCACTTCACATTGGCCCGATCACGCCTGCTAATATGGGGCTCGACACGTACGCGAAGCCTCAAACTCGGCCGGGTCGCGGCGACCGCTAGCGGGGCGGACCTAGGCTGTGCGCCTTCAGCGCACGCCACAACTGCCCGGTGAAAGCTGAAGAATGCCTTCTTCAAAGGCACTCAACGATAGGTCCGTTCAAAAAAAAAAATTGTCAGGAGAAGGTTCAAGGAAAAAAAAATAGAAAGTTGCGCAGAAAATCATTTATGAATAAACCACGCGAACGAAGTCGTAGGCCACAGCCAGTAAACGTTAACTATTCCGGTTTTCTAAATGGTAATACAATAATAATACATAAATAAATTAAATTATCTTCGTAAACAGTTTTTTTTACTGCTTAGTTCAGAGAAACCTCAGATGTTACTGTCGTTTGTGGTTTTGCAATTAGTTACGGAAAATTGATTTTCATTTTAATAATGTTTCTTTTGTTATTTAGTGTCGTATTTTTCTGTTGGCTAATATATCGTCGGAAAGGGAATTTTAAGGGAAGTTTACCACCGGCCTACCCCGGTAGTGTGCCGGTCATCGGGCATGCACATCTATTGGTTGGAGACGGAAAACGTATGTATAAGTTTTTTTTCTGTATTTTTTGAAGGTATCTCAAATAATTTTCGAACAATTAACACAGACTGAAATTAAAATCGTGTATTTCTTTGAATGTCAGTAATAATCAGCCGCTGACAATGTAGGTACAGAAATTAAGTTATGCTTTTTAAACTCTTTAAACAATCTGGTTTATTTTTTAAGTGAAGATAAACCCTTTGATTACTTCTCTTTTATCATATCTTCTGTAATAAACTCCTAGATATAAAATATATTTTTATTATAAAAAAAAAGATTTTAGGTCTACTGTAAGAGTGGAGTCCAAAAAAAAAAGGCTTTTAAATCAGAGGAGATTTTCAATTTGTCGGAATCATTGTTTGTTTTTTGTTCAGCGATCATTTGTTATCGCTTTAGCGTTGATTGATTTCGATGTTTTTTTGTTTGAAAGGAAATATTTTCGAAATGGTCCCATATAAATTTGGTTAAGTTATAAGAATGGGATCTATAAGAACAGTATTAAACATTGCATGACTACCACGCCAACTGTTTTATTTGTATCTACGAGTATGTTACCTTCGGGAAATGTAAACCGATTCTAATGATTATTTTATGATGATGAATGAATGATTCCTATAATTCGTTTTGTTGAGGATTTATCCTCTGAACCCTCTGAAATAGATAATAGGTACATTTTAGTCGGTACAAACGTAAACATTTAAGCTCTCATCAGCTGGCCCCGACTCTAAAAGTAACTGATATTTTCAGTTTTTTTGAAGTATATTTTTATTAAACTTTTTTATTTAATCTATTTTTAGAGATAAATAATAAGAAAGTTTTTAATTATTATTGTGTATTTTACCTTATATATAGGTATATAGGCTCAGATACTACTGAACCGATTTTGATTTGATTTTTACTGTTTGAAATACTCTATCTCATAAACGTGGGTAAGGTTGTTAATTAAACGAAATCAAAAATCATTATCATTAATTTTCTTCGTCTACGTCAAAGTACAAAACTCAAAAGTAACGCGCATAATAAGAATTGTTTTTTGCGTAGGTAATTTTGTAATGAGAGTAAATTAGCAATAGTTAGTAGAACTGTAATGTAACCAAAATGAAAGCTGCGAGATAAGCGAGCTCAATTTTTATTGGAGATATTGGGCGTTTTTACTACACGGGTAACGGCAAATTTCGACGAGCGAAGCGAGCGCGATGAAAATAGCGTCATGAAAAGTACCTAAATTATTTTTAACACGAGCTGAAGTGTGTTTTTAGTATCATCGCGCCGTTGAAGTTTTAGCAATAAAAACAGCGGCTGGAGCGCCCCTATAGGCCGTATAGACGAGGGACCTAATTAACATTTTTTAACGTCAACTTTCCGGCCTCCCAGTCAGTGTACGACCATCATCACAAATTAGGCAGAGTATGACCATGACAAATGAGTCATCCGTCTTAGGTTAGCCTTAGTTAGACGTAGTAGAAAAACTTTTCTACTCATAGAGAGATGTTGGTAGGTAATTATTTGTATTTCATCTTATTAATAGATTTAACAGACACATTACCACAAAGTCAAAATTAAAATAATTTATTTGTGATACACAGGTAAATAGTCTACTTAACTAACTTCTAACTTTTAGAAGTAGTTTAGGAAGACTTATCTTTTTAGGCCGTAATGGTAGACGCGGTTTCAACCTCGTTAGAAACAAAATCTATGTGATTTTGCCATTTTCAGTTGCTATCAAGCCCCATTTCACTTTGTCATACTAATCTACGCGGCTGCCCCATTTCAAAACCTAGTAAGTCTCCAGGATGCGATTTTGATATTTTTTGGCTAAATACCATTTTCTAGTAAGGGGTCCATAAATTACGTGAGGTGTTTTTTTAAATTTTCTGTCCCTCCCTCCCCCCCTGGTGAGATGTCGTGAGATTTTGTTCAACCCCCTCCCCCATCCCCCAATCTCACGTGAGATTTTTCAAAATGTGGGTTTCTTACGTAAACGCGTTGGATTGTTATTGTAAAAAGAAAAAAAAAATTGCTTCGTGCTTTTATTTACGACTAGTTAAGACTAGTAATCAAAATTGCTGAGAGTTTAATTATAAGTATAATAAATATTTAACAATAGAATACTTAAATCGTAACTACGGTGATTAAAAAAAGAATATCTACTCTATTTCAGTCCATGGAGAATCATGTACAGTCTCAAGAGAGACTATTGGAACCAACATGTCCATATGACTTTCAGTAAAATTATCTGCTCCTTCAACTTCGTTCTGATCTAGCCACTCTAAGCCGTTGGCGCTTGCGCACAGTAACTCATTAGCTCGTCTTGTGACAATCCGGGAGGGTCGCACTTTGCGGAACATACGCGCTTGCTTAGCTGGTGCAATGTGGGCTGCTCGCCTGTGCTCTGCAGCTCTTGTGCTAGATGCAAAGTAAATACCGCATGTACTGTAGCATCTTTTCTCTAAATCATCACGTACACTTGGGCAATAGAGATCATAAGGAGTGCTGATAAAGGCATTCAGCGGTTGAATCGGTAGGCAGTGGCGTATTAGAAATGGAGCAAATGACTTTCCGTCATGCTCTTTAAAGTCCGGAATTGTCAAATGTCCATCAACCTGAGTAATAAACAAGGTGTTATTTGACACCTCCACCATGACTACCTTAATGGCACGCAAATTTTTTTGCCAAATAACGGGATAAAGATTAAATCTTAAGCATGTACAATCTGGATTAAATGGACCAAAATAGCATACATTTTTTTTGTTTCAATCAGAAAAAATATTGCGTGATATTTGCCGAGACCCCCCCTCTCCCCAACGTAAGATTAGATGAGATTTGACTCGACCCCCTCCCCCCCTTAAACACCACACGTAATTTATGGACGCCCCCTAAGCCCCTAATTTATGCAAAAACACCCACATCGATAGCTCAAATAGATAAAAAGTTACGGTCTAGTAAATGGATGTACCTTTTCGATTTGAGTCGACTTGACCATTTCAAAACATAGCAAGTCACAAAACCATTTGAAAAGCCTAGCAAGTGCAGTTCACTTGCTATATTTTAAAATAGTCATTTGACATACTAGGTTTTGGAGTAGTTACTACAGGTTTTTAATGATTTTTAAGTCTAGTAACTGGAAATATAATGCTAGTTACTTGGTTTTTTATATGAGTATTTCGTAGTTTAAAAGTTTAAAGCGCGCGAATCTGAAAACTTTTTGTGTTCTTGTAAGTGTTAAATATTTGCCTAATAAATGCCTTAAACTTACTTTAGGAACAGATTTATCTTTTGTAAAGTAAAATACATACTAATTTAGTTTTTAGGGTTTTTTTTCCTTTTACCTAATACTAGTGATGTTCTGAATAGTTAAATAACAATACCTTGTTTTTATTTTTTATTTCATAAAAACTTTTTGTTTGCGTATATTTGCAAAAGCTTTGTTGCAAACATATACCTAGAACTTACCTACTTTAAGGGAGAGATTTCTATTTTGAATCTACAAGAAATTAATTAATCGAGGGATGTAATTGTCAGATTTTATTGCTTATCTAACTTGTGCTTATACGATGTCGCTATTTTTGCTATTTTTATGCTGTTTTTTTATTATTTCTACCTTAAACCTACTAGTGATGGCATGTATAGCTGCATAGTAATACTTCTTTTATTTCATTGAAATATTGCTCGCATTAAAAGCGAGAAATATCTACCTAAATCTAATAAAAAAAATTAATTAATAATTATTTTATTGTGAACGTGTTTGTCTATTAATTGTCAAACCGAAGCAAACAAACTACTGAATACTTTTTGACGAATACACGATTATTATATTTTTTTCTGAAATCAATTAGTAGTAGTAGTAGTAGTAAGTAATAAAATAGTAGCGTCCATTCAATTGTAAACCACAAACCCGGACACGTTTTTCCAAAGAATTGTATGTTTTTCTATAGTAAAATTTTATGGTATTATTATTATAATGTATTTAAAAGTTGAAGTGCTTCCCTCATCAATTCAATACAATAGGGAATATGCATGAGATAAATATCGATCACCGTAATTGATCGTAAGGTACTTGTATTAAAAAGAAGACAATAGTGAAAACAAATTAAAATTGCCCAAATATTTGCTGAGATAAACACCGTTTAAAAAGTAAGCTAATCTAATCTCTATGAAAGTCGTAAACAAAATAATAATGTCAAGTCTATATCAGACATTTCTGTCTAACTAACCACTTTAAAATTTATAACTTTTAGACCGATTATTAATTATTATTTAGGTACCTGTTGTGGTATTATTTTTTTAAATTATTTTATATTATTGTATGTGTGTTACTAGAAATTATAAATAAGAACGTGCATATTCGTTAAAAAAAAGGTTACGTAAAAAAAAACAATTGAAAAAAGTGGAAAAAAATATTGTTATTGTTTACAACTTTAATTAAACTTATTTTTCTAATTCCAACTTTACTTATTTCTCTATTATCCACACGCCTGCGGGTATATTTCATAAATATTTTCTCATCTCTAGAGCTCTTACTAGGTTTTGTACTGGATATATTAGTACCTTAATGATCAATTTAACCATATCAAAACCCAGTAAGTCCTTTCTAGCAGAGTTACTAGGTTTTGAAATGGTATTTTTGCTCTTCTTTTTTTAAGATAGTCAATTTCAAAGTCAATAAGTCTTATAAAACTTGTACTATTCAAAGTAAATATGTATTATACACTTAAAAAAAAAGCTAATTTTTTTCTCTATTTTTTAAATACAAACATGTTATTAAATTCTTTATACTTTTGGAAGGCTAGCATGAAACACGTTTTGCGCTCTCCTGTAAAGTTGTGTCAAACACACTTACTAGGTTTTGAAATTGGGCAGCCGTACGGGTTATGTTAGGCTTTGGTTTGTTCTTTGTTTTATTAATATTCTGTTATTTTCGTTTTATCTAAATAAATACCTAAATAATTATCCTGCAGCCAACTAATTCTTGAACTCAAACTACTGATGATGTCATTTTGATCATTGAATACGGCAGTACAATCATCTGTAAACAGGATCATCTGATTATCAATAGAATTGAGGACACCATTAATATTATATTATGAAGAGAAGCGATCTAAGAACACTCCCCTGTAGTTCTTTAAATGTAGTTGTCCAAACTACAAGGCGTTGATAGAAAACGTGTTTCTAGTTTTATTTTAGGACATATTTTAGTAATACATGTCACTTGAGTTCTATTATTAACATAAGAAGTTAAATCCAAAGCGTTGCCGCCTAATGCCGTACCTACCTATGCCTCAATTTTTCAGCAAGAATTATGATCTACAATGTGAAATTCTTTAGTCAATGTCACATGTCCGTGTAAACTGGTTTTATTTTGTCCACTGAAAAAATATGAATTGCCAGATTTAACTACATTATCAGTATATCATGTCATGATAGGTAATTGTAACTAATAATAGGTACTATATTTTTTTTATAGTATGTAAATAAATAAATTTATTGACAAATTTCTCCAGAACCTCTCTTGTTTGTTCGTCAATAAATAATCAATTTTTTTCAAAGTAATTGTGCAATTGACTGTATGAGTCAAAAGTCAACTAATTCACTTACAAATATATATTTTAATTTCGACTGACAAGCTCTCTGTCTAGATAGCTACGATAGTCATTAACTTTAACATTACTAAATTTATTTTTTCAATTATTAATTTACTTCAATTAATTACAAACTTATTACTTAGTTGTTGCTGTAGGTACTTCAACAGAGTGGACGGTTATGACGATTTGACAGGAAGTCAAAAAGTAACAATTTGATCGAGTTAGAGCAAATTACCATTTACCTACTCTACGTTAATACCTCTACTGTATTACGTGTTTTTTTATTTTTGCAAAATTTCTTGGTGCTAAAATACAACCACTTTTGTCTTTTACTGTATGGTGAGATCTATTGAAATCTAAAAAGCTATTACTCCATTTAACCTCCAACGTGTAACTTCATATACACATAACCTCTTAGGGGCTAATTTTGGTGGTCAAATAACAACAACAGACAAAAACTAGTTTTTCTGTTAGGGCCAACATTGAAACAAGGGAATAGATTGATCACTTATTCGTGGGTGACTAAGTGATTCATTTGGTGTTTCTTGCCTTCCACTCCACATTAACCTTTAACATCATTGTTACATCTGTAATATAGGTACCTGTCTTTCATCCTGAAGTAATTATATGTATTATGTTCCAGAATTATGGAGTTTGATTCGAGATATACAAAAGGATTGCTTGAAAAATGGAGGTATTATCCATTGCAGAATGGGACCTGAGATGTTCTACGGTAAATTGAAAAAAATATTACGAGTCTCTACACTGAAGTTTGTGTCCAGTAGTAGACGTTGAGATAATGACATCGTCAAGCAACATACTGTTATAATATCTTGAACGTAGGAAACGTCTATCCTTCAGTCAGCCCCAGTCAGATTGGAAAGACAGAACCAACACAGCTGAGTCAGATTAGAAAGCCTATACTTACATGAACCGGCCAAGTGTGGGTTGAAACGCCGCTTGGCCAAGCCATTTTAACCATAAGTCATTTTCTTACAGTGATCTGCGACCCTGATGACTACTTCACAGTAATGGGAGCTTGCTTGGAGAAAAATTATTTTTATCGGAACATTTTAGTCTCTTGGATTGGAGAGGGGCTGGTCACTGCGTCAGGTAAACCGGTTTTAGGTTTTGCTACTACAAGTTCTTTCAATAACAGCTTATTAGTAGGTATGCGGCCCTTATTGAACACAATAGAGTAGTGGGAATTATAATAATTACCAAATCCAGCAGTTTCCTGTACTACCAAGAGATGGCGATAGTAAATCGCGTCATCGAAATACGGACTTCTCTCATTGCTATGCCATTTATTATTATTTGTAACTTATTTTAAAGAGCTAATAGATAGATAGATAGATAGATACTCTTTATTGTACACCACACAAAACAAACAAATCACAGGAAAGTAAATACTTAGTGAATAGCACAACTTAGGCGGTCTTATCGCTAATCTTTTGCATTAATTTCAGTGCCAGTATGGAAAAAGCATCAGAAACTCTTGTACCCAGCATTTGGACAGCAAGTAGTGGATGGTTTTATTGGAGTCCAGAACAGTCAAGCCCGAATCCTTGTCAGTAGTTTAGCTGGCCTCATCAATAAGGGACCTTTTGACCATTTGGATTATATTTCCAGATCAGCTTTGGAGACCAATTTCTGTAAGTAGGTAGTTATTTATATTGTCATTGGAATTATTAGGAGCGTCCTCTGATTCTTTTGTCGTTCGATGGAAGATTTTGTTTAACAACTCAGCCAAGTGTAACGCTGTTTCAGCCGACCGCCTGGCATTTAATTAGATACTTTTATCACTATCATTTCAGCCATAGAACGTCTACTGCTAAAGCAAAAGTACATAAACATAGGCCTTCCCCAATGACTTCCAAATTAGCTGGTTGGAAGCACGTTCTAGCATCTAGCGGCTTCCTGCAACCTTTGTAGGTCATACAATCAAAAATTTGTGACCTTTCGCTTTAATTGTTTGAATTCCGCTCTATAGTATCCTTTTCCTGTGATGCGGATTTCCGCCCGCGTGGGGATTTGATCTGCATTCGGGCTGTCTGCATTTTAATATTTCATACAAGTTTTTTCTACCACGTAGGCTACATGCACGCGGATCGAGGACCAGCTGCGGGCACTCAATCGCATGCATGCACACATTCTTCTTCTCTTACCTTTGCGTGCCACTAACCCACTGTAGACCGGAAAAACAATGAAAACAATAAGAAAAATTTTTCGAGGCACGCAAGGGGATAATCTGCGTGCAGCCCGCAGCGTGATTTTACACGCACGCGGACCAGATTCGCACGCGCTGTAATCCGCATCACAGGAAAATGGCACTAACGGCGCGATTTTGTGAAATGACTTACATTAAACAGAACTTGTACTACGGCTATGGCGACTAAATAAATACATATATGACTTGGGTAACAACGCTCCTGCTTATCCCAAACACTTGCCCCTTGAGTCATTTTGAGGGACCCCCCACACTAGCGTCTTTCGAGGGTCGTCGTCTTGCCGGCGTCGTGCCCGACAGGCGTTCCGCTAATGCAACGCCAGCGCTGTGTGCTGTCGTCTGACGCTCAGCGTTAGCGTCGCGGAGCCGCTGCGCCAGCACCGTGTCGACGCTGTGCCGGCGCCGGCGAGATGACGACGCTCGAAAGACGCTAGTGTAGGGGGTCCCTTAAATATTCTATCCAGTTGGAAAAACTATGTTGTTACAGTAACCGCATTCGGTTTAGAACTGAATAAGAATAACGTCGACAAAATGGAGATCTACATGAAATCTTTTATGCAAATACGCCGTATCATGACTAAACGAATACAAAGTATTTGGATGCATAACAATTTTGTGTACAGTTGGACTGAACTGAAAAAACAGCAAGATGAAGCTTTGAAAAAGATCAGAGCATTATCTGACGAGGTAAATAAGTTTATTAGCTTACCCTACTTCAACCCATTTCTGCGACCTTTCTTCTACTATGTCAATCCTTTCGTTTGGTTATGGTAATTCCTAAGGTCAGATTTTTCATCAACAGATCATCCCCAATTTACCTGATTGGCGTAGTGACGGTGATTTCCCTTGAACGCAAAGGGTTCCGGATTAATTGGCTGAGATCCCCGATTTAGAACCCCTCGATAACAAAATTAATTGGCTACTGACAAACCACGTGACACTATGGGATTTAACATACAGTCACGTGATTCACCGGTTGAGAACTCGTTATCGAAACTTTCTGAATCGGGAGCCAGATCTGCTGTTTGTGCTAAAAGACACCTCAAATGCTGTCACACTGCAAATGTATTGTTTGATATTTCGTAACACAAAGAGGTTATCTAAGTATTTCCTTAGACTTCGAGGCCAGGACTTTAAAGCCTTGGGCACATAGCCGCTACGTGACTACTAACTAACTACGTTTATCAAGCAACACAACATCTAACGCCCGATGGCAGCGCGTCGCGTCGCAGCTGTTTGTAGGCACGCCCGGCGAGACGGCGACGGGTCCCGTCGCACTGAGCACGGCGGTGCTGTGTGTCGTCTTCTATAGACATCAGTATATTACAAACACTGGCGTCGGGCTAGCGTCCCGTCGCTGTCCAGCCCCGGCGGCTGTGTGGCCAATGCTTTAGAGATTTGGTAATCATTGTACTTATTTCCAGATAATACAACGAAAAAGAATTGCAATGAAAGACAATATAGATGCAGGACAATTTAGTAATCAAGGTTGGTGAAACTTCAATTCTTTTGTTGATTTGAAAAATGGAACTTCAGGACTCAAGTCTACTGGTCTGGTGGTTAAATTAGTATAGTTCTTTAAACCTGATCTTAAATTTGGGTGTGGGGGTTTGGTGAATGGTGAAGTCAGGAATTTGACATCATTTAAAAAATATATATATACAAAAATTAATCCACAGAATCCGATTTGTATGTTTTTTTAAAATGATGTCACAAATTTTCTGACTTCTCCATAGTATTAATATGCATATTATTATGTTAACATAGGCTAGTTTCGGCTAGATATACCATTTACCTAACATCCTGTATTTTCTTAAAAAACCCTTGTATAAACCTTGCTTGTATTCAAACTAAGTATATTGCTTACATTTAAGAAGTTTTGCCCCATGACTACCCCCAGATAAAAGGTTTAAATGCTTCATGGACCTGATTCTGGAGTTGTCAGAAGAAGGCGCTCTCAGCGATGCGGAGATCAGAGCCGAAGTAGACACGATGTTACTGGCCGGGTTTGACACTTCGTCAACAACGATGGCGTACGCCTGTGTGCTGCTGGGCTCGTATCCTGATGTTCAGGAGAAGGTGTATTCGGAGTAAGTACTTGAGTTAGTGGAACGGGTGACGATAATGGACAAGATACGGAATGAATATATTAGAGGAAGTATGAAAGTGGCACCTGTAGCCGAACAGATGAAAGGAAACCGTTTGTCTTGGTGCGGACATGTGATGAGAAGGGAAAAGGGGCACGTAACGAGGAGTGATGGGTATGAGTATTGATGGGTGGAGATGTAGACGGCCTAAGAAGAGATGGATGGATTTTGTGAGGAGCGATATGACTGAGAAGGGAGTGAATGACTCGATGACGAGTGACCGGATTGCATAGAAAAGAAAAACATACTCACTACACTACGCCGACCTCAGATGATTGGGAACAGGGCAGGCGAATGAATGATGACTTGAGGTAGTGGAACGTCTTCGATAGTGCATCTGATCGACATGATACATTTAAAAATGGCCAAATCTTCCAGATGTGGTTTTTTTAATAGCAATTTTGCATGGCACCTCTGCTTGTATGCTGCTGGGCTAGTGTCTCCTGATTACTAATTCCGAGTTGAGTCAAGTCAGTCGAGTCAAGTCGCAAAAAATTATATCTTTGCTGAGAGCGTAAACACACACACACGAAAAAATAATTTAAGCTAACGTGACACCAGCCAGGCAGCAAGCAGTATAGCATTTGGGGTGGTCATGAAATGTCGCGTTATCGCTCTTATTAAGCTAATCGAGTAAATTTCGGAATAGGTGTTTAGTTTGTTTATGGGAGTAATTATCAATGTATTTACAAATATCATAATTACCAAACACGGTGACAAGCCATCGCCATTAAGGATTCAATCGAGCCACAAGACGCGGCCTTCTAGTATCCCCGCCGTCGAGGCACGAATTATGCAACCACACTGTCCTCGAGACGGCTAGGTTTGCCGGTTCTAATGATTTATTTGACATTTTATTTCATTTCGATTTTTGTGTTTGTTTTGGTTACTTAGCTAGTTTTTTTGTTTGAATTTATTGTGTGTGTGTGTGCAATTAAAATGTCTTTCTCTCCAATGCTTAAGGTTAAAGGGTATCCACAGATTAGAACAAGTATTCGGAGGTTCAGACGTGTACCGAGACGCCGAGAAGCAGGACCTCTCCAGACTGCTGTACCTAGACGCTGTTCTGAAGGAAGTGGGTAGGCTGTACCCTGTAGCACCAGTCGTAATCAGATACCTGGATAAGGACGTTAAACTTAGTAAGATTTTTTTCATGTAAAGTGTACCTACATACAGTCTTTAAGGTTAAGCGAGGAGTTTCGACCGGAAAGATGGTTCGAGACAGACTCGTTGCCGGACCGTCCCAACGCGTTTACCGGGTTCAGTACTGGGCGACGGGCTTGTATTGGTAGGTATTACTGTGCTACCGAGTCCCGAGTGTGATAGGAGAGACTAAAGCCCTTGCTTAACGGACGACAGACTCTTCTTGACATTGTGGGGCAAACGCTCCCATTGGACTATGGAGGGTAGAGGAGTAGGAGGTAAGGAGTACAATCTTTGTTTTGAAAAGTGTACGTCAATGTGCGTTAAATTAGGTAGCACCACAGTAGCAACAGGGTAAACTTATTTTTTTTAAATGATGGTTTTATCATCTATTATTAAAAGTCACATGTTATAACTCATCACTCCATACTCGGCATACTTCAATCCATCAAAAACTGCTACATTCATACAATACCCTTTGCCTACGCTAGCGCCATTTTGGAGAGTTTTGGAACTGAATTTACTGCTTTAGCTGGACACAACACTTTTTCAATTTTCCGCGCGTAAGAGATTTTACTCCTTACCCCTACCTCCCATACACGTTCCTTCCGTCCACTTTCGTCAGCCCGCCAGCCAGACCCCTCCCCCTTCTTGTTTCGAAACTGGCCATAATCGATATTAGTGTTTTTAAACTTGGTCCGAGTTGATATTTCGCCTACACCACTCGAGTTTCAGTAAGCTAAAATCGATGTACAAGCTCAATTCGGAACAAGAAGCGAGGAGTCGACGGTCAAGCAATATCAAGAGGAGGCCAGCTTTCATTTGTCAGACCCATAAGAGCAGACACATGAGGCCAAATTCCCGCAATTTAACATAATTCGCAATCCAGTGTCGATACGCTACTAGTCACATTACAATGTATAACGGTATTCTCGTAAAAATATTATATTTGATGTAAAAATATTATAACTATCATAACACGACTGAAAATAGAACAGAAAAATCTCATTTTGGTTTCTACTACTTATTTTCAGTAGCTTTATGAACTATAATTGTATTTTTTCGGTTTTTGGGTTTACGAAAGTACCGTTTTAGATAGTAATGTTACTATTTTTCTCATTAGTCAGTTCTAAACGTATGCTTCCTTATTTCCAGGAAAGCCCTACGCAGTGACTTTGATGAAGATTACCTTATCCCATCTTTTGCGGCATTACAGAATAAAGGCCGATCATAAGACCTTGGAGTTGCAACTCGAAATATTCTTGAAACCGGCACAAGGTTGCCAGATTAGTTTGGAGCCGAGACACGAAAAATTGGTGTAATTACTTTGGTGGATTATTTTCGCAAACAAGTTTTTTACTTTTTTTACAATTTTAGATTAGAAGTAGGTACTGAATTTGGTTGGTTGTCAATTCTATATAATATATAAGAATTATATAATTAAAATGAAATATTTTTGCCACTAAACTGTGTATTTTTATTCTCTCTTTGATCTCTATGACATATTTCTAAAAAAAATTGATACTAGTAAAAATAAATATCGAATAAAATTCAAAACATTAAAAAATAAGGCAAAATTCCTTGCAATGCAGCGTCAGCCAACATTACGAATTTGTGCAATGATAACGAAATCGTGTACATAAATATGATAAAGTAAATATTAATAAAAGAAACATTCATAGTTTAATATTTATAATAATATTAATAACACTGGAAACAAAAAGACTACGATGAAATGGTGTTGGACTCGGTTTGTAAACTTATTTCTATTTTAATGCTTACTTGAAGCCTAACATAAATGCCTTTCGGATATTTTCAATACTTTGTATTCGAGTCGACTTTACGGATTGCTATGTTGGTATCTAAATAACATAAGTATTACTTTAAAATGATAGCCACAAATTTAAGAAATAAGAATTCATTACTCCTTAATACAGGTTATATTTCTTAACATTACCATAAAAAGCTTTTTATGTTTTTTTGAAATAACACATTATCACTAGAATTTGATCACATAAAATCAAATCTGTCATCTTTGATCCAAAGAGCAGCATAAAATAGGTATAATCACAGACTATTTCTGATTAATTTAATTTCATTATCTCCTTGACATTTAATCCATCAAATGATTAAAAACAATGAAGTTTTATGATAATTTTTTTATCACAACAATAACTGGCCCATTCACCATTGCTTACCCACGCCGTACGTTATTTAGATACATACAACTTCAAGATATAAATGCGAACAAACCCCACATAATACGCCTAGGCTCATGAAACTTTATAAGCGAGACACAAAGTTTCTACGCCCGCCATCTATCGGTATAAACATGGAATTAAATTGCAATTTAATTTGCTTTCTGGAAGTACTCTCTGCTTTCTTTGGGACTCGGTTTGATCGTGTCTGCGTTGGTGTCGGGGTTCCAGTTGGCTGGACAAACTGTAACAGATTACAAAACAGATTGAGAAATGTTATTCTAGAACCTTTTCAAGCATGACAAGCGTGCCCCTTGGTCCGATTTGAACTAAAAACGATTTTAGCGTGCTCAAAGTCGTTCCGAATTAGTGTTAGCACGCCAACGCACGTCGTCACGTCGTGGATGACCTCATTTCTGGGCACCATATCGAGTTTACGATGATTTTGCTTTTGATATTTATCAAAGATATTTTTGGCGGTTGAATGTTCAGTGATTAAATAAATCAACAAAAAAAGTCAGTCAGTGTGGAAGTGTTGTCTGGGGTTGAATTGTCGTGATACCGTTTGGGGAGGTTTGGTTACGTGCCCAGAAGAGGGCCAATATACTGAATAAATGACTTATTATTGTTAGTGGCGTGCTGGTTAGCCATTGAATATACACATATTATAATCTGTAAGAATCGACATTACCCTTTCAATGGGCTTGCTTGCAGTAATAGTCCTAAAATATTTTATTCAGCAGTCGTTGTCTATCATTTATGTAAAGTAATGACTGTTTTTGCCATAATAATTTTGAAAAAAAATTTTTTAATCATTGTAATTAATAAAAACAAAATGGCGACGCTACTATCGCGCGTTCGCCCTCTTAAAACAAAAGTGAACCATACCTTCTCCATGTTTGTCGGCGAATTGGAACGCTTTGACGAGTCTCAGTGCTTCCTCAACCGACCGGCCGACTGGCAAGTCATTGACCGACATGTGGCGGAGTATGCCGTTCTTGTCGATGATAAACATGCCTGAAATATTAATAATAAATTTATGTAAAATGATTTTCACCAAACGTTTTTAACGACTGTTGGTAATGCGGGATGAAATCAATAAATAACTGTAAAACTCGGAAAATTATAGAAACGCATTTATTAGTCACTTCACAGTACAAGATGGCGAGACAGGAAAAAAAAAGTGTTGCCAATATATTGCATATAAATTAACAATAAGTCCAACAGAAAATAAAGAAGGTTGCTTTCTCATTTACCAACAACGACCAACCGCTTTTAATTATTCTTCTTTTTATTAAAAGAGTTTACTTCAGGAGTTCGAAAAAATGGATGAAATCAATGTAAGTACTATATAATATCGCTTATTTGTGCTCAAATTATTAATCTTGTAAAGGACACATTAATAATAGACAATTAAGGTCAAAAAACTAATTGACAGCTATTATTTTAACTAAAATTATTACCTTATGGGATTGTTGGAACAATTTACAATTATTAATAACTGAAGCTACCTTTAGGTAGGTACCAATTAGAGATTGCTTTCTATTAAAAAAAAATAATTAAGGATTAGATAGTTCTAAAATTTTATCTTTACCTACTACAAATAAACAAGTTTATGTTCAGCTGTCATCAACGTTAACCTCTTAAGTGTTATTTTTTTCTTGTGATACTTACTAACAAACATGTATACTTACATGCCAATAAACATTTCGACATTTCGACGTTTCGACATATTTCTTTTCTAATATTATAAGTAGTTAGATTAGAAACTTTACAATCAAATGAATGTCTTATCTGTCTGATAATACTAAATCCTAATAATATTATCAGCAAATTAACTTTATTACCTAATTAATTAGAAGTATGTAGATCGACCTAAAACAGCTCTCTTTGGCTCTAAAGGAGAGGTCTATGTCCAGCAGTGGACTTCCAAAGGCTTCATCATCATCATCATCATTTCAGCCATAGGACATCCACTGCTGACCATAGGGCTCCCCCAGTGACTTCCAGATTGGCCGGTTGGAAGCGGCCCGCATCTAGCGGCTTCCTGCAACCTTTACCAGGTCGTCTGTCCCCCTTGTAGGTGGACGTCCTACGCTGCGCTTGCCGGTACGTGGCCTCCATTTCAGAACCTTTCTGCGCCATTGGCCGTCAGCTCTATGTGCTATGATGATGATAAGTAAGTTATATTTAAAACTAACCTCTGAGTGCAAATCCTTCATCTAAGAGCACTTCATACTCCTTTGAAATTGCTTTACTGTAATCAGCCAATAGGGGAATGTCTAATTTGCCCAGACCACCATCCTGAAATGATTATAAATGAGTCTTATTTTAACTCCTTAAAATTCATATTTGGAGATCGTAACATTATTTCATTTTATTTTGTCTGTCAATTCTGTCATCAAATGTCTTTTGTTTCTCGTGATTATCAAATTTAATGAATAAACTTGTCTATAGAAACACTCCGCTTTTCCCTATCTAAGACCCTCACCTCTAACACTTAATATGAACTATTAGTTTATAATCATTAATTGTGTAGATTTAGTACCAATTACAATTTATTTTGGACCTTTATCACACCCATAACTTGCTTTCTACATGACCCAACAAGTGTTGCAGTTAAGTTGGGACTCATAGACTAACTGTTATAATTATGTATTTTTTCAGTTAAACATGCGTGCGTTAGCACAAGCCTGAAAGACATTCGACCATCTGAATAATGTTAAACAGAGTTTAAACTTTAATTACACCAAGTTTAATATTCGTATATGTGCCTCCATTTAAGATAAAAAAGACCTGTAAAAAATTAATGAAATAGATTTAAGAATTAGCATGCATAATTATAAAAGAAAATTACCTTTCTAGGAGTATTAATCCATGCTAAGTGGCTGAACTCTGAGTCGGTGGACACTCCAATAACTTGGCAACCAATGTTGGCAAATTCTTTCGCTCTTTCACTAAATGCTATCAGCTCCGTTGGGCAGACAAATGTGCTAAAATCAAGTTGATAAATATTTAATGAGTTTTTAAAGCATAGCATCAAGTATTTGTTCAATCAAACTTTATGTGTGCAAGACAAAAATTAAATTATCTCAGATTTATTATTATTCAAGATTATAAAATATGTGAGAGGTGCTGGTGAAAAAGGTTAGAGAAAATAGTAAGAAAATACTTTTTTATAAATCAGAGTTTATGTTTTAGTGGACATAGAAATCACCACAGATGTATGTATTTAGTTGCAAAATGTTATGGTTGACACTTACAAATCTAATGGGTAGAAAAGCAGTACAACATATTTGCCAGCAAAGTCAGCTAGTTTCAGATTGTTGAATTCACCGTTGACTACTGCAGTGGCTGAAAAGTCTGGTGCCGGCTTCTGGACTCTGGGCGCAAAAGCTGCAGTTGCTACAAGACAACCATCATTTACATTTGTTAGTTTTTTTTAAATACATATAAATATGAAAATGAATTGCTGTTCGTTTGTCTCGGTAAAACTCGTTTTGATCTTGAAATATTTAAGGTAGTTCAGGGAAGGTTTAAAAGGTGAGAAAATATAAAGAAAGAACTTTTATTTGCCGGTACGAAGTTAGCTAGTATCTAAGTTTAAGTGTAAAATGTAAGTTTATGTTGTTTTTGTGTAATATGTGCATGTAACATTCGAGTTTTACGAACAACATTTAGTCATAATGATAATTCATATCATCATACCGCTGGACATATTTCTTTAGGTTACTGAATTTAAGTAAATAAGCTATATTTACTTTAGACAGAAGTTAAAACAAAGAGGTTATAATTATCTTATATAACTAAACAAATTTGTAATGAAAATACTTAACTATTAATACTTACTGGTGGAGAAGTTATAGGATTTAATTGTAGTGAGCGCTGGTGCAAGCACCTGTAGAGTAAAAATGAGAATTTGTAGTAATTATTGATATTTTTAATGCGTAGTCAATTGCCGACTAACGAAAACATACCCTGCGAGTTAATTGCTTAACTAGGAAAGACATTGCAATTGTTAATTTAAAAGATATCGTATTTTCTTTATTTTGAGAGTAATAAAATTAATTATTCTCTCTTTTTCACAATTTATTATTTTGTTGCTTTTTAGGTTCACACTTCACAAAGCAAAACTTTACACAACAATGAAGAAATGAAGGAGAGGAGGGGGAGGAATGTCATTTTTGACGTTTTGAAGGACAAGCTGCGTTCCGATATAAGCAGGAATTGTTTTTTTTTTACGTTCTCAAACTTGTTCCAAATTACTGTTTAGAATAAAACTGACGTATAATAAACCGACGACAGATTGACGGTGCCGTCCATTTTATCTTGCATAATTTTCTTTTCTTACTGCCTTGGAGTAAGGTTGGTTTTCATTATATTTAATTCATTGTAGTAAGTCTTACTTATCTAATTTATAAAAATGGAATGTAAATTTTATTGCACAGCCCTAGCTACTTACTTACCCATTTACGTACGCATTTAATAGGGTTTTCTTTTAACAACAATTTTTAAATCAATAAATTAGGACATTAAATCTATATATATAAAAGAAGAAACTGACTGACTGACTGACTGACTGACTGACTGACATATCAACGCACAGCCCTAACAGCTGGTGCTAGAGATTCCAAATTTGGCATGTAGGTTTCTTATAAGGTCTAGGGGTGCACTAAGAAAGGGTTTTTCAAAATTCATCCTCTAAAGGGGTGAAATGGGGGCCCAAAGTTTGTATGGGGAAACAAGATTAGTTAGGCTATTTTATTCGAAACTTCACAGGAGTATTCCTAACAATAAATGATTAAACACGTGTTTCAGGTTTTTTGCGAAATCCACCCCTAAAGGGGTTAAAAGGAATGACAAAGTCTGAAAATCAACATGGGTTTTGTTTCTATGGTTTACCGGGTCGCTGATTACGAAAACAACAACAATTTTAAAATACAACTTTGCGGACGTGAAATATCATCCCCTATTGGGGTGCGATGGGGTTGAATTGTCTAAATATCAATATGGGTGTCGATTTTATTGTTTTTTGGGATGTTAATTACGAAAATGACATCGATTTGGAAATTTTATATTGTGGACATAAAAAATTCTTGAATTCAACCCTTAAGTAGGTGAAAGGGGGAAAGAAACTTTGTATTTCAGTTATCTATTTATAAAAAATGGTAAACTGACTAATTGTTGATATATCAACGCACAGCCTTACCTTATACAGTGTAGACATCAATTAAGAAAGGGTTTTTTGGAAATTATAGCCCTAAGGGGGTAAAATAGGGGATGAAAATTTAATAAAAGCATATCAGTTTCAAATAATAATTTTAAAATTTTGTATTTATGGTGACGATTGAAAATAAATTTATGTATTACAGCGTTCTTGATAATAACCCCTGAAGGGGTGAAAAAAGATATTGAATTGAGTCTTGCAAGGCCTTCATTTTTAAAGTTATAATCACTAAACTTATGTTTATAGTAAACTTACTTAACTTAAATAGGGTGTTAGAATTTCAAAAGGGATAAATTTTTGTAATTGTCGAATTAATAATCACCAAATATATTATCTCGGATTATGGTTGCAAACTAACCCAACACACATTGTTATTTTCACTCGGCTGCCGTAGAGGGCTATGTTTGTGTTTTTATAATTTTTTGGCACGCTCTACAGCCTAAGCCGATAGAGATGTATTTAATCATATGAGATTCTTCTCAGTTGTGAAAGTGACATAAAGTATATCGTTTTCCGGAATCCCCATGGGACATAGGAATTACGCGGGGAACTCTGATCTCTAATGCTACTTACCTGATTTCAACCCTCGATGAAGGTCTGCTTTAGATTAGTTTAAATGCTGTTGAAGTGTTCCAGAGACGTCGCCTGGGCCTACGGGGGCCAAAATTTTGTTTATTTTGAGCTAGGACGCACCGTTTTCGAGATATCAAGGCCCTGCGTACACGACGTAGCAGAGCTGGCCGGACAATTTCGCCGCGATCAATAGACCAAAGGGAATCGTATACTGCAACGCACCCGGCGGTCAATAAGACCGCTCCGCCAGTGCCCGCCCCGCACCGCAGCATGTCCGTGGTTGCCCGCCGTGGATCACACAAACCAGTTTGTAGACACTAACGCAGACGGCGGCGCGGGCGGCTAGCTTAGTCTGCGCCGCGCGCTCTACTAGAATGGTTGTCCTGAACTGACGGTCGTGTATGTTGAGTACGCGGCGCGGGCAGCCGCGGGCATCGATGAGCAGACGCGGTCTTTATTGCTTCACGGTCAAAAAGACCGCACCACTGCGTTGTATGCGCAGCACCTTACTCCATTCTATATTAATTAATCTATATACATATGCAAAAGGCAAAAGTGATTGACTGATGTATCAACGCACAGCCCAAGCCGCGGGTTCTAGAGATTCCAAATTTGACACGTAGGTTTCTTATAAAATCTAATGGTCACTAAGAAAGAGGTGAAATGGGGGTCCAAAGTTTGTATTGGTAAACAAGATAAGTCAGACTCTTTTATTCGAAACTTCACAGGAGTAAGTTCTCCTTACGATAAATGAGTAAACATGTGTTTCAGATTTTTTGAAAAGTCAACCCCTAAAATGGGGAAGGGGGCTGACAAAGTCTGAAAATCAACATGGGTATTGTTTCTATGGTTTATCGGAATGCTGATTACGAAAACAACAACGATTTTAAAATTTTACGTTGCGGACGTGAAATTCCATCTCCCCTGTTGGGATGCGATAGGGTTGAAATGTCTATCAATATGGGTGTAGATTTTATGGTTTTTTGGGACGTTGATTTTAAAATTGAATATTGTGAACATGAAAATTTTTGAAATTATTTATGCCAAATTGCAATTCAATCGGTCCAGTAATTTCGGAGCTAATCGGTTGTAACAGACGGACTGACAGGCAGCCACACGTGATCCCAACACAAAGGTTCTATTTTTGCATTTGATGTATAGAACGAGACCCGCTTTATCCTAAAATTGATAAATCGCTATATTATATCATATCATATCGTATTTTGATGGTCATGCTAGGGGGGCTGTATTAGTAAAAAATATTGTCTTTAAAGAAGTTTAGTTTTGTAGAGTTTTTTTTTAAATTACTGAGTTTGACATTCATACATCACTCAAAATCAAATCTAACGCGAGCGAAGCCGCGGGAAAAAGCTAGTTATTTATAAAAACTGTACACTATAAAAATAGCATACCTATATTATGTACTGAATACTATAATCGCCAGGCTTTATTCACAGAATATATAATAGTACAAGTACTTTAGTTATTTATACCTACCTTATATAATTACTATGGTTTATATTTATTGTATACAGGATGTAACAAAAAGGGGATGATTGTATCTATTCATCAGTAGAGACAATTGTATTAATATTGTCCCGTAGCAGTGGTAGGGTAAAACAATAATTGGGACGTGTAAACAGACCTATTTACAGAAATAAAAGTACCTACCTAAATTGGTTTTTTAAAAGCAATGACGATATTGGAAATGAATATTACGCCACATTTCATACAAAATTATGATCTTTCTCGAAGAAGATAGCATGAAGTTAGTTGTTTGTTTGACAAAATTCAATAAATGGACTGGTGCGCAAAAAGGTACAGCGCATTTTTTTCGCAAATCTGAATGTTGGTAGGTAACTAAGTATGTGTAATGCCCCAGCTGTTTAACATTTACGCAAAAAAATATTTAAAAATCCCCTATTATTGCATTATTAATGTAAAATGTTTATTTTAATAAGGGATCCCCTATTAGGCTTGATATAGGTAACTACCTATATCAGTGTGGGTCGTTACATACTCCTGTGTAGAATCGTTTGCAATTTCACCCTTTTGGTTTTGACAGTGAGTTTTTAGGGTTATTTAGACGTTCCTCGACCACATTCTACGATGTAGTACACTTTAGCGTTATCCTAGATAGGTAGATAATAAGGTCCCTCCTAACCTACAATAAAAAGACTGCCGTTAATAAAAGCGAACTAAACTCATCCTTTTTTTGGAGTCGGTTAAAAAGTTTGAATTACACGGGGCATACATAGGTTTTGCCCACGAAAGTTAAGAAAAGTCGAAGCATTGGTAATAACTCGTTGCTTCTTTTTTTTGGCACATCAGGACATTAAACAACAGTGTCGCTTGATGACCAAAGGACAGTAAGCGCAGATTGCTACGTCAACATTCTTAAAAAAGTTTACGAAAAGCGTCCTCGAAGCAATGTCGTCCTTCACCACGATAACGCGTCCTCACATTCCGCTACGGAAACGTATTTGAAGACTTCAAATGTAGAACCAAAGAGTAGAATAACTATACCAATGTGTAGAACTGATGACGCAACCGCCATAATTATAGACCACAGACCACGCACCATAGACTAGAATACGCTATACGCCCACGCACACTGCGACTTCTTTTTGTTTCCTAAAATTTATGAAAAACTTATGCACTAATTTTATGAATCGGCGGTGAATGCGTTCCACAAAGTCATTGAAGAAATCCCTACTAAGGAAGACTGGTCCAACTGCTTTTTACATTGATTCAAGCGAATGTTAAATTCAACAATGTTTATTTTTTAAGGGAACATAACTACTTTGAAAAACAATAAATGTATCGTAAGTCCAACATCTGGTCTTATTTATTTTAATCCAGAAACTTTCAGTACAGTAAGAAATTGTTTGCAGTCAAAGAAAAATATAAAGAAATCATTGGTGCAGTTGGTATAAAGGTCGCCCGACTGCAAACAATTTCCTTCTCAAATCAAATCTCAAACCTTTTTTTTGCTGTTATTATTGGCATTCTTTTGCAAAACTGCCATTAATAACAGGGAAAAGTTGCAAGATGCAAGAGACCAAGGCATGTTCCTAAAGATCGAATCGAAAAAGAATGAATGTGAAATCTGCTGTGGTAAGTACCTTAGGGGGCGTCCATAAACTACGTAAGGTGTTTTTTTAAATTTTCTGTAGAGTGGAGTTGACTTTTTGTTTGTTTGTGCTTTAAAGCCATTGTAAATTCGTATTGATGAATAATGAAATAAATGAAAGGCAATCTCGATAGAATATTGTTTATTTGGTAAATAATTACCTTTTTTTGCAAAAATCGGGAAAATTTGAAGTCAGCTGGATTCATGTCGATAATAAATCGAGTAGTTAACTCGAATTGCATAATTTATCGAATACATAATAAAATATATTGTTTCCTGAGGATTCCAAAGGTATACAATACAACCCACTTACGTGCCGGCTAAATTCAAATTCATTTATTTACTAGAAACACGGTTACATCGAGATATTAACAAATAAAAAAGGAGTCCGACATGTCTCGCCATGTATGGCATGTACAATATTTATATTAAAATTAAAATTTAATTCTTTCACTTCATCATTAACAAACTCTGATATGCTATAAAAATTCTTATCTAAAAGCCATGTATGCAATTTAGTTATAAATAAGCCACCATAATATGTTAGTTTGACCCAAAACGCGTCATAATCTGCGTCATGCGCTGCTAACCTGTGCCAATCTCACCTTTCAAGGGATGCATTTCCGTGCCAAAGGAAGGGAATGCACCAAAATAGTATATATATTTTTTTGTTTCAATCAGAAAAAAGAATTGCGTGATTTTTGCCGAGACCCCCCCTCTCCCCAACGTAAGATTAGATGAGATTTGACTCGACCCCCTCCCCCCCTATAACATTTAACGTATTTTAAGAACGCCCCCCTACTAAAGTGGTACCTACCAAACGTATATACCTACCAATTTCAGCAAGCAAGCCAAGTACCTAAGCATATCAATTATAAATTCACTAAGTATTTACTTTCCTGTGATTTGTTTGTTTTGTGTGGTGTACAATAAAGAGTATCTATCTATCTATCTATCAATCAACAAAAGTCGGATATTGTGCGAATCGCTAAATGTTCGGTCTAGCGGACATTGTAAATTGCCTATTTGATCGCGTTTTGCAATTATGCTAAGAGCTATTTATCGAGGACCCATACACTCACGTACATAATACTTCTACGTGTATGGAGTGCGGTCAAATGTTCGATTTTTGTTCAGTACCTATAAACTTTCATTATTTTTGCGCATTTGTAGTAATTACCAAAGCACCTACGCCGCGTGTTGTAATTGATTGGGTGACCATTCCAACCATATTCGTAATAAGTGACATTTATCACAAGCATCTCCATGCTTCGGAAGGCACGTTGTTGTTGCAAAGTTGGTCCCGGCTAATATCGAATGATACTAGTCGTGAAGCCTAGTCAGAGGCCTTATGGCAGCTTAATAACATCTGGAAGTAATGTTTAGTCACTGGCCTTACAACACGAGGGTGTGTGTGTGTAGTGGGGACATCGAGTACGTACCCTATAGAGCAGCAATACGAACCATCGTTCTCCGAAACTACTAAGTGATTTTTACTTACATTTAGTATGAAATGACAGGTCCTGTCAACTCTCGCCCATATAATAAAGTACAAATACAGATTAAAAAAAGACGGGAAATTTTGTCAAACAAATTCGACCAAGCTGGTGTAAGTTTTAACTTGAGAGTATACCACTGCTTAATCTAGAGTAAGCTGATGTTTCATTCTACCAACCACTAATCTATGAAAAATATTTAAACGGGCGATTTTGACAGTGTATAAATTATACTGAGAATAAGTAAATGTCAAAGTTGTCACTTGTCAAATCCACTCTTGTCACCTTGAAACTGTCAAGTTGTCAACATCTAGCATTGTCACTCTATTATCCTACAAAATTGAAATGTTGTGGCATTTCAAGTCAACCTAAAAGAAATGGATTAGGTACATGGATTTTATTAGGTTTATCAATTCGTTGATCATTCACTCTTGAACTATAGAATAAAAATACCGAGTATACTGTATTGCTTGAAAAACGTAGTCGAAGTTATTTAAGGGTAAATTTACGGAGTAAAATTATACCCGTAATAGTTATTCTGGTATACCTTTGTGTTTAGTCGAATCGGCCCTTAACCGGATTCGACCAAGCTGGTGTAAGTTTTAACTTGAGAGTATACCACTCTGCTTAATCTAGAGTAAGCTGATTTTTCATTCTACCAACCACTAATCTAGATTTTGACAGTGTATAAATTATACTGAGAATAAGTAAATGTCAAAGTTGTCCCTTGTCAAATCCACTCTTGTCACCTTGAAACTGACAAGTTGTCAACATCTAGCATTGTCACTTTATACAAAATTGAAATGTTGTGGCATTTCAAGGCAACCTAAAAGAAATGGATTACATGGATTTTATTAGGTTTATCAATTCGTTGATAATTCACTCTTGAACTATAGAATAACAATACCGAGTATACTGTATTGCTCGAAAAACGTAATCGAAGTTATCTAAGGGTAAATTCAAGGAGTAAAAATATACCCATAATAGTTATGCTGGTATACCTTTGTGTTTGGTCGAATCGGCCCAGGCATACTTAACTTTTACACCCGTGAAACTTTAAGGATAATCGTTCAAGGAGACATTATGTGGTGAGCATTGGTAGTAAATATTTATGCAGTTGACTCTAGTAACATGTCTCTGTCAAAACCGTGTCTGTCGGCAGTTTAGCTTTGAGTAGATATTACAAGATAAATTGTGCTCTTTTACCCATTCTTTTAGTTTAAAACTTGTTTCTCAAATGTTGCTATTTTAGAATCTAGCCTCAGGGAAAATTTGCGCTGGTTAATAAAGAAAATACTTTACGTGAAGAGTTGTCTAAAATGTTCTAAGTTCTTATTTTAACTCCTTGTCTGTTTAATCCTCGATAGTCGAAAGTTTTCGCCTTGTCTAGATACATTTTCTAAAAGTTTCTAAAAAACTTTCTTTATAAGAGGAAAAAACATTTAGTTATTTTATTATTAAATTGATTTAGAACAATCTAGAGAGGTCTTAACCAATTAAGGCTCCCACCACCTATCAGTTGCAGACTGAAATTGCTACAACAAAAATAAGCAAATCATAAAAAAGACCAACACGATTTATACTAAGTACTTAATAATTATGATATTCTGTGGCAACACTAAGCTCAACTCAGGTTTTATATTCGAGATCATAACTCTAAATACTTAATTAACTTAATTACAATTATAATTATCACATTGCAAAAATAAAAAATAAAAGTACCGATAATTACGTATATCAGTTAAAGCGATAATAAGTAAGTTAGTGCTAAACAAACTTTTGTTTACCCCAGTTTGTAAACGCGGCCTGCCTTGGCACAGATTTTTCATTTGTCAACCTGCCCGCGGAATACAAATTGACATTATTGCAGTGAACTGCGAATAATGGACTGGAACTGGGTGGTGCAGGGGACCGCACCCGAATCGCTGTCTACCCTCCACCCCGCAGGTTGGACCTCATCAGCCAGTACACTTATCTGTCATCCGTATTTAGATTCTAGTGTAGGGTGTACACCGTAGGCTTAACCTAAGTATTATAGTAGAGGAGAAGCCACAACAGAACACAAGGATGTTAATTCCTTACTTCGAGACCATGAGAATTATTAGTATGTTACAGCAGTCCTACAATAACATTTCAGAACATTCTCCGTCATTAAACACTTTGATACATTCTAGAAGACTGGATTTCAGAGTCCACAGCTTTGATCAAAAATACACTAGATAACGCCTCGCTTATTATTAACAGTACTCAAAATTTGAGTAACTGTTAATAATAAGCGAGGCGTTATATTGCCATATTTAATATGGCACCGTCTTACTATATTATTAAGTAGAAAAAAGGACTATAAATCAATCAATAATTTAGTTCTTCTAACGTATGCCTTAACCGCAAACGTTAAGGCACAGTTTTGTTTGCGTCGATATTTACTCGCGTTCGTAAAAATCCAGCCTCATTTTATTTTGACACATCTGCAGCAACTACTCATTATAAATACTACTCTTAAGGTCTAAGAAATAAAGTACAGAATAACTCATCCAAAATGAGACCCCACTTTGAAGTGAGGCGTTATTTACTCGGCCGTTTTTGAGTATCTGACCGGTTATCTAGTGTATTCTTGATCGAAGGTCCACAGCTCTAAATCTAACTAAGCAGTCCTAACTCAAAACCTTTTTGTTCTCTATGGGATGGGCTTTCATACCATGTAACATACATGGAGCTGCTAACAAGTACTGCTATGTTATTACTTTTTAGCTGTGCTGAAAGGCTACGTTGCAGAGTTTTAAAAAGCACATTTCATCATTACGTTATCAGTCATAAGTTTTCATGAAGGCACATAGTCAATGTATAGCCGCAAGGTCAATAACCTTGATTGGGTTACCCCTTTCGCCGATTTTGGCGACACAATCAATGGTGTCTCCAATCTCCCACTAAACAATTTTACCAATTAAGGGTAAAAACCGATTTGTACCCATTTTTTAATCTTGGCCAAAACGGGTAGAAACTAGAAATTGGATATTTACCATTTGGGTAAACAATCTGGGTAAAATAATACTCCGTCGTATATCGCTAGTCGTAGAGCACTTTTGTCTATTCTGTGGTCCTAAACTAAGCACTTTATCTCCTCCAAAGGATTAAGTGATCTGTTTGTTATCTATTCCCTGTGCAAGAAGCCTGCATTTTGTTTAAAAATAATTTCCAAGACCGGCAAATATTTGTCCAATTTACATTCCATTACGCTCTGGCTCCTCGGCTATTCGCAGATATATTTTCGGAGGTAACCTGAAGACGAAATGCAAGATTAGGGCGCCTCGCATACCGAGTGTCGCCTCAGGAATTTAGGGAGCGGCCCTGGAGTTTATTGTTTGAGCGTTCATAAACCGATGTTGTCTTAATTATCTGCAAATTAATTGTTTTCCGGAACAAAGAAATAGCTGATGTTAAATTTATGTACATAAATTAAAATTTATAGCCCAATGGATTAGCAAGCTGAAGTGGCAGTGAGTGGGGCACATAGTACTGTCAGCCCATGGGGCAGAAAGGTTTTGGAATGGAAGCCACGTACCGGCAAGCTTAGCGTAGTATGTACACCATAAGCTGTATAGACGACCTAGTAAAGATTGCAGGAAGCCGCTGGATGCAGGCCGCTTCCAACCGGCCAATCTGCCTCCCTAGCATGAGCACCATATCGTAGTCACCATGAGTAGTATTGCTAGGGGTACTGGAAGTCACTGGGGGAGGCCTATTTCAGCAGTCGACGTCCTATGGCTGGAATGATAATGATGACATTCAAATTTATAGGTCTTTATTTTTTCACAAGTAATATAATATAATAATTTAGACAAGTAAAGTTTTTTGGATGTAGTAAAGGTGATCTGCACCATTGTTTAATCGAATTAAATCATTTATAAGACCTTCCGGATGGACATAGGCTACTTTCTGGCCCAAAAACATGCACATTTCCCCATATTGCAAGCGGATTAGCGGGCAAAGCCGCAGGTACTAGCTTTTACCTGTTAGAAACTGGCTTACCAGTTAGAGACTGTTACAACGGGTCTTGATTAGATTCGTCTAACGTTGTCAAGAAAAACTTTGCGATTTTTACGCCACTAGTTCTAAAAGACCTTAAATCGAAAATTCTTTACCTAATACAGGGTAACTTTGCAACTTAGTGCAAAATTGAAAAAATAAGTTTTATATAAAACAACATAAATATACGACTTTATCGTAATTAATTTTCATCTTTGTATTTTTGGAATAATAATATAATACTCGTACTTTAAAATTTCCTTTAAAAAAGAAACGCGAGGTGTGCCGTCAATTTATCTCAGGCGACGCCGACGCTTAACAAGGACTATAAGCAGTGCACATACGATGCGATTTAATCGACTTATAATCGTAAATTTTCGACGATTCCTATTTTTTAACAGATTATAATAATAATAATAATAGCAGTGTATAACCTTCAGATTTGATTATTTGCGTAAACGCCCTTTACGTGTTGGATCAGTATCCCCACGCAAGCCTTTTATAGAATCGGGTCACTTTTAGCCCGTGAACTCCAAGAGCGTACAAATAATAAAAATATTATTAAAAATAATTATAATAATTTCACTCTGCACTACTGTGAACATCTGTCAAGAGGAGTCTATGTCAAACTCAATTTCTACCGTCGTTGTTTGTGTTTTCTGTATCACAAGTGCTTTGGCTATAAGTAGCCTACATCACATACATTGCTTTGATCCTAATGAAGCCAGAAGTTGTTAAATGTTTAAAAAAAAAAACACAATACATCGTTATACTAAGGTATAACTACACTACTCGCAATGTTTACGTTTAGTTTAACATAACGTTAAACAAGCACAAATCGGTCACATACATCTGACCTGGATAGAAGGTGACCTACTCCTCCGTTCATTACCCACATACACAAGCCGTTTAGACGTGTTCTCGAAGATGTAAAAACTAATGCAGGATGGGCCAACTTGAGAAGTAAGAATCAAACGGTGCGTAACCCCCTACTATGCTTTTAAGAGTTCTGTACCCGAAAGGTGCTGATGAGATCCTATTGATAAAGCTCCACTGACTGTATGTTCGTTTGTCTGTATCTTTTGAACCGTAAAAGATAGACTAACTTGAATTTTTTTGTGTTGTAGTAGTAGTTACTACGGCTGTTATAAAAAACAATAAAGTTGTTTATAACTGGGAGCGGCCTATGTTCAGCAGTGGACGTTCAATGGCTGAAATGATGATGATTATGTAAAGTTGTTTGTATTGATGAACACATTAGCCTCCTAAAATTTGGCTACTAATTAATCAAAACCACACGCAAAAACAAAATTGTGGGCGTTATTGGAACTGTTGGGATAATTTATATAATACTCGCATGTACTTTATTTCTGTTCTATATCCGTGTCCCGTTCCCTAAAAGAGTGATTTCTGCGTAATCGGACTAATTTTTCCCACTCGACGTTAACTGAGACGGTCATCAAGGGAGGTTTATCGGAGTCGACGCACGTCCCTACACTACCCCGGGACGTTTCGGGAACGTTTACAAATCGCTCGCAGGAACCGTTTCAAAGCTTTTTGCTGTGGTTAGTTTGTTTTCGGGTCGTTCTGGACACATTTGAATAATGGAGGATTTAGAAAATTATAAGTTTTTTCGATTACTACCTATAGTGTTTGCGCAAGCTTGTGTTTTGTTTTTTGGGTTCTCTTACGAGAAAAAAAAACAGATTCCCTTTTTTCAGGGTTTGATTTTGTCAATTTGCTCCAGGGGGCACTATAAAGGTTCTGAGAGGGATACTATTGCATTTCATGGATGCATGGCCTTATGCCATTTTATTTAGACATAAGTTTAATTAGTTCCTATGCAGCTATGATTATTGTAAGTGGAAATTTAAAATAAGAGCATTAATCTATTCAATTTAATTCTTTATTTTCCATAAATATATAAATATAATGTTACATGAGGTAGTAATAACGCTTAAAGCTTTAATGAGCATAACGGACTTTGTCGGGTAATTGTAATTTCTGAAACTTTGGTGGTCACAATAACATTTTGTTTGTATAGCTAGCGGCACGGATCTTGAGCGCTGGACGAAAGATGCGCAGAAGATCATTACGATTAAGTGATTGGCTAGTGCGCGCCGCGCCCGCACCGCCGGCCGGGATTAGTTGCTTACTCTGCGTACACGCGTCTCCGATACGATGATCGTCTCGTATGATGCGCAAAGCGATCCCCACTCTTTCCTTCAGCGCTCAAGATCCGTGCCGGGGTTTGTAGACATTTCTCTCTGGGGGTCGCTAGGGCTACTCTACTAGATACTGCAGATACAGCAGGGCTAGGGAGGCAGGTTTCTTCAGAATGCATTTCTGTTTTGTCTGTTTATTTGTCTTTTAATCTCAGTGCTAAGTATATCCCTATTAAGCATATTAGTAGAGTATACACTATAGCTGGTGTGCCTCCAATTAAAATACGTAAGTCACGCTAATGGTAAAGATAACGAATAAAATAAATTCGGTTTTACTTGCACTAGGTCGTATTATTTATTATCTAGGTAATGCTTTCAGAAAATAGGTTTTCCACCGTTATACGTTTTTGGGATTCCTTCACACAAGCCGTGTATGTTCGGTATAAAAGAAGCTTACCTACTTGTGTTAGTCTGGGTTATTTAATTGTTTTTTTCCGAATAAATATTGGACAACATTACATACATTGCTCTGATGCTATGGTAAGCAGCCAAAGCGACGACGGTACATATCGAGACAATATCTAAAAGTTATTTTTCTACTTTGACCGACTGGGAATTGAACCCGATCTCAGAGATAGCGACATCAAGTCCGGTATGCTCGCCTCTCGGCTACGGAGGACGTTTTTGTGTACTACAAGTTTTATACGAATCCGTGCAGCTGTGAATACTTTTGTGACCAACATATAATTTTCACATTCATATTATTAGTAGGATTTGAACTATCTGCAAGCGCACCGGCAAGCGCGGCGTAGGACGTCAACTTACAAGGTGAACAGACGACCTGGTAAAGGTTGCAGGAAGCCGCTGGATTCAGGCCGCTTCCAACTGGTTAATCTAAAAGTCATTGGGGAGGCCTATGTTCGCAGTGGACGTCCTATAGCAGAAAAGATGTTGATGACGATAAACTATCTGCGTCACCATATTCTAAACGATACCAGCATCAGTAACACCAGTATCAATACTTAGTATCGATACCGTACAGTTTTACAGTATTTATTGAGATACAAAATTTTGGTTTGCGCGCAGAAAGGTGTTAAGGTATGCAGATGTTAGGCGTACGTTACGCCTCTATTTACCGAACTATAGTATATGGCTATATATCGTAGAATATTAGAACACTCCTACTTTGACACTATTTAGCGAAGTTTTTCCATGTATTCATTAAAAGTACATTCTTATATCTTATGGTTTGACGACATTAAAGATTGGACGGGCCTCTGCTTAGACTTAGCCTTAGCCAGCGACCGCCCACGATTTCACACACTGTTCTCCACTAAAAGATCTTCGTTAGAAGATGGCACCGCATCTTGCATAGTTTTCTCAAACGAAAGAAAGCTGGGCGAAACCTCTTTCCAGCGTAAGTGTGTACCGAACAATGACTATAATTTCGTAAGTATAAGAGCACTATTTTATTTATTTAGAGACGAAATTCTACGGTGAGTGTGCTAGGCGAAGCCCGTTTCAGCGGACGCCTGATGAAAATTTATTTAGTGAGGTCAACGCTACGTATCTACTGTAATGAAAGGTATATGAAAGCAGCATACCTACTAATAAGATTTCGATAGAACTCTAACTTAATTTAAAATAAAAACTAATTATAACATTAAAAAAAACTCAATAAATTGAAGCCCTACCCCCTACCTTCTTACTACCACTTCAGATAATTAGCAGTCTGCCGCAAAATATTTAAATTTTAAACCTTCATTTAGAAATAAAAATACACGATACGACCCAGAGATTGCAATCAGGCGATGAAAAAATTCAATTTAGTCTGAGCCTGCATCTTCGTTTTCCATTAGGTTATACACACACGATGGGAAGATTAAATTGGTGCAGTCTAGTTTACTTAGAAGTAATTTATTTGGGCATATAAGTAAGTACGAAAAAGTACCTTTTTTAATCATAGAAAAAGAAAAATGCTTGCCTAGAGCTTAATACTGCAGACAAATAATTTGTTTATTTTTAAGTATTTCTGTTTATTTTTATGGGGGAGGCCCATGTTCAGCAGTGGACGCCTATTGTTAAAATTTTGATAATGATGATGATTTTTATAATATATAAAACAAAGTCGGGTTAGTTACACCATTTAAAAGTCAAAATGGCTGGACCGATTTTTACGAACTTTGATTTGTTGGATTTGTCTCCGCCCCGAATAGCAGAATAAATAATAAAATAACACAAAATTAAAAAAAAAAACTGAGGCGGTACGAAGTTCGCCGGGACAGCTAGTAATAAATGAAACGTTTGTTTTTCTCACAAAGGTAAATACAAAATATATTTTTCGTAACATGGTTAAGGTTTTACAATGCCTAAGTGACGATGGCGTCTATCTAGGCGGGAACCTGTAAGACGATCATAATTAAAACGAACTTTTATATAGATAAATATTCACATCAAAAGCTAACGGACAAACTGCGGTGATAAGCACACCACACATATAGATAATTATTTTAAACATAAGATTTATCTGACGAGAGATAATTATTCTGTCAATAATTATCTCAAAAGACAAATAGCATTAACGTCTTAACAATATTTAATAAATATTGTTAAGATTGTCTAGCCAAATTGCCCCTTCCAAGTTCAACTCCGCAAGCGTCTAATACATGTAGTAGTCCACAGTCGTAAGTTAAAACAATTGTGTATCAATATATTAATTATATGTATTCTGTAAATTGTGAAACCTTCGAACAGAGATGGTTTTATTTAAAGCTAAGATAAAAGCCACCAAACATTATTTTACAAAGCTTTGTCTTAGTTACAAAAAAATATCTCTTTTCCAATTCCTTACAACATTGTAGAATGCTGCAATAACAATAACAATAGGCATCTTTTTTGACAGGTGCTTAAAAGAAACCGGGGCCATCTCGCAATATATATTTTTTATTCCGCTGTGTTCCCGTAGCATTCCCGTAGCTCACATATGAAAATTTTCGGGAAGATGAAGAGTTTCTCTAACATTTATAGCCTAAGCGAAGAAGATTAATGTTTGTTAGTAATATATGCTACAAGCCTCTGTTGCCTCGTCTAACTAAGTAATAAACAGGTAGCCTTAAAATTCAGGTTATAATATTTTGATAACAAGTTGGTACTTACTTAAAGTAAATTTTAAATTTGATTCGCTACATAACCATAACATCTGGTTTTATGGACCGAGATAATACCAAAAATTCATTTTTTTATAAAAAGGAATACCAAATATGAGATATGTTTTCTTATTTATGTTAGTTACGGCTTGGATTTGGCGGAATTCTCTTTAATAATGGATTTACGAAGGTCGGCCCTTTGGGAAAACCTACGAAATTGTATAATGTTGGTTGTGCTGAGGAATTAGATTGAAATGTACCACCACGTCAACAGTGTATTAACTAGTACAGCTTTTCACATATAGCCAAATAACTTTAATCACTGGAGGACCCCTAAAAACGTTTGATAGCATTAACACGCTCTTCTAATTATACTTGTTTTCTAGTAGATGCAGTTGATTACATATCTTTATAGGCATTATAAACAAGCCTTAAGGTTGGCCTTTGGCTTTGGTATGGCAAAGTGAGTAGTTATTATACAGAAGACAATCAATTTTCTTGAAAGCAGCAAATATCATGCTAAAATATTACAAAATGTAAAGTGAACTCTTCCGCTTAACATTAGGGGCACAAAAACGTCCCAAATAATTTATGAGACGTGACCATAGCCAAAATGAAAGTGCCAACTTAGTATTTTTTTAATGGACTCAATCCCGCTCTATAAAAAGATCAGTGATTCTGCCAATGTTGAGTATTTTCTTGAATAATGTTTAC
This sequence comes from Anania hortulata, assembly GCA_963576865.1. Classification (NCBI taxonomy): domain Eukaryota; kingdom Metazoa; phylum Arthropoda; class Insecta; order Lepidoptera; family Crambidae; genus Anania; species Anania hortulata. The sequence continues at coordinate 8,380,812 of OY756412.1, read as the reverse complement.
AATAAATAACGGGTGTTTTGTTTTTATTGCTATTCGTGGATTTAGTGAAGGCTACTCCTCTTACCGTAGAAGCAGGTTTCAAAACTTTCGGGCCTATAGCAAGTTGTCTTCACTTGAATATAATAATATTTCTATATTTTCAGATCTTTATCACTCCACCAAACATTAGAACACAAACTACACCAAACTTGGACTCTAAAGCTCTTTAAATGACAAAAAAGACCACCACAACTAATCACCGAACCCTAACTTAGTAATACCTAATACATGGTAATGGTTTACTGAACGAAAACCATATTTCTGTCATCCTACTGTCTGTTTAATCCCGTACGACAAGGATATCTAGCTTCTATACGGAATGAGTTACATACGTGGAATTTGGATATTTTGTGTACTACTTATTATGCCAGTTTAAAAAAAACGTTTGTTCCTAGTCCTTCCTCTGCTACGGCGACCTTCATTTTTTTAAATATAATAAAATTATTAAAATGATAAAAATGGGTTAAACTATATTATAAATCACCAATGACTTGAGAAGTTTGGCTGTATCTGATGTAAGGTTAGTTTATCAAGGACATTTGTCTTTAGTGTACCAACTGTACGTTTGTGCATATAAAAGAGTATACTTTTCAATTATCATCATCATCACCATAGGACGTCCACTTCTGAACATAGGCCTCCCCTAGTGATTTCTAGATTGTCCGGTTGAGAGCGGCCTGCATCCAGGGGCTTCCTGCAACCTTTACCAGGTCGTCTGTTCACCTTATGGGTGAACGTATACATTATACGATTAACGAATCATTATCATCATCATTTTCCTCCCCCCCCAAAGGCCTCCACCAATAACTTATCATAGGGGGGGATTGCCAATACTCGCCACGCTTGGCAGGCGGTTTGGCGAGCGCAGTTTTTTATAAGATTTCGCACGAAGACGCTGTTGCCCGTCTCGTGCTACAGGAACTAGTCGCCTTTTACGACACGCCTCCTGTTGGCGGTGGGGAAGTGTATTCTTTACGGCCGTCCCTACACGGCACGAACGTGTTAAAGAAACAGCTAACTAATTATTATTCTTGCCAATCATTAAATAGCCTTTAGACTTTGTTACAAAATAATTTTACAAAAAAAATAAAAACCGACTTCAAAAAACTAAAACGCTAAAGATAATCTTAACACTTACGTACCTAATCAGTTACTTTTGGAGTCGGTGCAAACGAAAACATAGAATCTCTCATCGACAGGCATCGACTCCAAAAGTAACTGATTTGGTACGTAAGTGTTAAGATTAGTTTTAGCGTTTTAGTTTTTTGAAGTCGGTTTTTATTTTTTTTATAAAATTAACTTATTTCATCTATTTTAGTGAAAAATCCTATTCAAAACAAATCTTACGAATGCAAACATAATTTAACAGCTGAACACCGATTTCATTTCCTATTTTTCCACCCTTAGAGGTGATTTTTTTTCCAAAAATGTTTGATTACAGTATCTTTTAAGTGTAAGCTATTCATTAAAAAAAGAATCATCAAAATCGGTTCACATTTGGCAAAGATATTAGAAGATAGATACTAAAATCAGTTGGCGTGGTACGGAGTTCAAGCAATGTTTGATGATTTTCTTATAGATCCCATCATCATAATTCAACCAAATTTATATGGGACCATTCTGAAAGTATTACCTTTCAAACAAAAAAATAATTATCGAAATTGGTCAACGCAGTAACGAATAATCGCTGAACATACATAAAAAAAAGATACCGACGAATTGAGAACCTCCTCCTTTTTTGAAGTCGGTTAAAAATATAAGATGATAAAATAGAATAATTTTGAAGCAGTGTGCTGTCTTTTCTCTCTGTCCTGTAGCATGACGGAAGAGCGCTAATGTGTCCATTCTCGCCAGTCATCCCCTAATGCGGTAATATAAAGGGGGCCTACATAGACAACGTGTGTCAGAAAGACTGAACGTTCAAATGAATCCCTAATGCAAATGACATGGTAAGCGATGCCTGGATTTGATGGACTTTAAGTTGTCTAGTAGGTATCTGTACGAGTAAAGCGATTCGGGCATTTAGTTCATAATGGTGCACATTCTATGGCATTTCCAGAGGGCATCTTTAATATTTAAATGTATCGAATTATAAATCTTATCATGCTTATATGCAGCCAAACTGTTGGTCATACAAGTGTGTCAAAATTAAAATCATTATTTTATTTTTGCAAATAGGCCATTAACAGCACTTTTATACGTCCCAAAAAAATTTTTATACACTGCTACTGCTTCGGGACAATTTGTGAGCTATTGCCGAGAAGAAGCAGCGCAAGAAACTCAGTCACTGTTGTCAGCCTCTTTTAAAATGATTATTTTTAACACGTTTTGGTGTGAGATAAGCAGTTTTAAATCCACACATTTTTGTCATTTATTTACTAACAGTGTAGTAACCCTTTTTATTAAAATTTGACTGAAGACGTGATCTACGGTCTAATGTACCTTTTACTTAAAGTAATGTACCATTGAGTATCTAAAAGTAATGTACCTTTAGATACTCAATGGCTACACGCACATATACAGCGTAGCAGGTTCGATAAGATTTTTTTTTTTTTTTAAATACACTTCGAAGTCAATTTGACGGTTAAAATTACAGCGAATTTCGTCAAGCCGTTAACAAGCATCCAAACATACAAACATTCATATCTTACTAAATGTGAATGTTTGTTTTGGATTCTTGTTAACGGCTGGACGGAATTAGCTGAAATATGGCTAGATCTAGCTTAAAAACGATAAAATATATAGTTTACGTTAATAAAGACAGAGGAAGACGATAGTTTATAATTTTAGTAATATTATCGTATGTTTTAGCTAGTTCAGTAAGTAATTTGGAATCTAAGTTTCAGAGGCTCAGATCAGAGTTTCAGAGGCAGAGACTGTATGTTACTTTATTAGCTTGCATCATTAATTATAGTTAAAACTTAGACAATAGGGCTTGTTTAGGACTTAAAGTTAACCGGACCTAAAACTAACAATCAAGTAACAATAAGCATTTGACGAAAGTAAAGTCGTGTTGAATTTATAATGAAGGAGAACGTAGCAAAACGCGAAGTAAACAAAATATTATATTACAATACGGTATTTTACACCACTAATCAATTTACATACTTCTTAAAAACTGTCTTAACGCTACTCTCCCATATAATTTGTAAGGTGATAGCAAACTATGACGTCACTGTTTACCTAACTCAACGGACTAACTTTTTATTGATTTTGGAACAATTAGAAAATCGAATTTTTTAAATTAATTATAATGTGCCGGGTTATTAGGCCTAAAATAAGGTGACAGTTTTAATAAGTGTCTTAGAATTATTTAGAATGATGTAAACAACGTATGGTGAACCACAATGCATATTTATCCGGACAGGTGTCGCATTGTGTTTGGTCTTGCCCGTAGTGATTATTTTATGAATGGTTCTGTCACTGCTAGTTGCAGCAAATAATATAACTACAATAAGTTGTCAAACGTGTGTCAAACTTGCGCCATACTAGCGAGTACAGAAAAAAAAGAACTTTGCGTAAACAGTTAACAAGAACAAACACACTGACGCCATCTGAGATAAACTTTCCCTTTACTTCCTCATTGGCTAGGAACACTAAAAACCAGTGTCATGGAATCGTGAACCAGGCTCAACTAACATACTAGTGGAAAAAGCAGCTTATAATATGACTCTCGGTTGCACAATAGCGTTAAAAATAAACTTATAAAATCATAGCATAATCCAAACAGATTATGATTCTTATAACAGTATTATACAAGTAGGATATCCGTAATAAAATAATACATAGGCTTTTCTCTGATCAAATCCATTTCGACCCACAGCAGACACTTTTTAAATTGCCGTCAAATAGTAAAAACAAATAACTTAAAAATTCGTTACACATCTACAGATTCCCAATTGAGTTCCCAATTTGAAATTTAAATATTGTTTCATCAGCTGGTTTTTTTACTGGCCTATTGTAAAAACTTTCAGTGTGACCCACGAACATAAATATGACGACGATCAGTGGGTAAGTAGGCATTTAAGCAAGCAAGGGTTTATTATGACGGTTTAATTTCACCATGAAAATGATTTAGGGGTTCAAGAAGCAGTTCAAAGTTACACGACACGTGATTGCAGTCACATTTGATAACCCTATTGGCTTAGTGGCGTTGTGGTTCGCCTTCAACGCAAATTAGTTCGATTTCCGGTGCGGGTCCGCACCGGAAAGCCTATTGGCTCGGATCTGGGTGTGCTGGGAGACGCCCCCTTGTAAAATTGATTGTCTGGTACCTTACCTCGTAATACAAGGATGATTACCTAACTATGGGTTGACTATCTATGGGATGGGATGGGATGTATAAGTGACTACATATAGTGACACTGTTCGAAAATCCACTTTTCTACTTTTATTGTTGCTTTTTGTTTGTCATGTCTTTAAATTAATTTTTAAAGTTCCTAATTTTTTTTATGCTGATGTAATCTGATATCCATAAAATTTCAAATTAAGCAGTTTACTATGTGATGTGATCACAATATTTTGCAGTTCTGTGAAGCAAAATTACTATTGTATGAATTTGTAATTTTTTCTGACCTTGTGCCGCGTGGGGACGGGGAGGGCCTTAAGGAATACACTTCGGAGGCATGTCGTAAAAGGCGACTAATTTCTGTAGCACGAGACGCAGCAGCGTTTGCATGCGAAATCTTATAAAAACTGCGCTCGCCAACCCGCCTGCCAAGCGTGGCGAGTATTGGCAATCCTCCCCGATGAAAATTATTGGGAGAGGCCTGTGTTCAGCAGTGGACGTCCTATGGCTGAGATGATGATGATGATGAATTTACTTTTGCAAGGTATTTTTTTATGAGTGATTAAATAATAAATAAATAAATATTGGACAACATCACATACATTGCTCTGATCCTATGATAAGTAGCTTAAGCACTTGTGTTACAGAAATCAGAAACAACGATGGTACCACAACACCCAGACCCGAGACAATATAGAAAAGTTATTTTCCTACATTGACCGACCGAGAATCGAACCCGGAACCTCAGAGATAGCGACACCAAGTCCGGTATGCTCGCCTCTCGGCTACGGAGGTCGTCGTCGATTAACTGTAATACGCTTTTTTGAGCAAAGCTCTTACGGGTGCATAAACCAAACCACTACCATTAGGACTGTAGATAGTATCGATACATATAATTACATACCTATCGCCATTCTAGACAAGCTTTATACTGTTATCTACTTTTAATAACAATGTCCTAAAATGTAGCAAGCTAAAGTGGCAGTGGGCCGGCCACATCTGTCGCAGAACCGATGAAAGGGGAAGTAAACGGGTTCTCGAGTGGAGACCACCTCTTGGCAAACGTAGTGTAGGACGCCCCCCAGCTCGATGGACCGACGACCTTAGGAAGATGGCTGGCAGGGGATGGATGTCGTGTTCTTTTGCGCTACTTGGGGGAGAGTTACGTCCAGCAGTGGACTGCAATAGGCTGACATGATGATGAATATCAATGTACTGTAACATCGATACTGTGTTGTATTCATGGAAATAAATTATTTGATTTGATTTGATTTGTTATAGCAAACTTAAATACCATCGAAAAACATTAACACCATAACCTTTCTACCGTCATTTAAGTCTATGTTCTTCTAAAATTGAACTACGCCATTATAAAACTCAAAGAAATCGCTGAAAGGTAGCGATACTGAACACGTACCTATAATGAGGCGTGACGCCGATTGTATCGGCTCATATTTTTAGAGATCCTTTAAAAAGTTACAGAGTTGGCCGTGACCGTGACCTGTTTGTTGAAAGATTTTGCATAATTGAAAATGACTTTTTAGCTCAAAAGTTAGTTACTTGGAAACATTTTTTAGGGTTTCAAGTTAAAATTGCAATAGACGGAACCTTTATAATTTCACCCAGTCCGTCTGTCTACGTCTGTCTGTGACCACAATCATTCTTATTTCAGCTGATTGAGCTAGAAAACTGAAGTTGGGCATGATACATTATATAAAAAAATATATGAAATAAAATTTCATACAATTGTATGGGGTAGAGTTAAAAAAGATTAAACAAAAGTCGAAGACAAAGTATATGCTTCGTTTATTTGTTGAATTATTCAACAAATCATCATATCAAAACTGTGTTGATGACATCTGTTGAATAAGGGGGTATTTAAAAAAAAAATAGTATCATCAAAATGTTTAGTAAGAACTTTTTCTATACGTTCTTGTTGAACTGCGATACTTTGTCATCTACTGAACCCAGAGCATGAGCATTAGCTAACTGAGTTTTACATATTTTAGAAAGGCTCGATGACTGCGTTTGGAATCGGTTTCGGTATAATTTCCGCTTACAATAGCTTTCAGGGTTCATGGCCCTTGGTACAGTCGGTATAATAGACAGCTATGATATTAATATTTACTGTAGAGTCACGAACAAAACCGTACTTTGTGAAAGTTGAAGATAATTACCATGTTGAAAGACTGAATGACACCTTTACACTATTTATAAATGTAAATACCTTGTATTTGTGCATTACTGAATAAATCTAGACTTAGTTACTAGATCATATAGAATCCCACTACATCAAGGTTTTTGGAAAGTAGGGAAGGTATTTAATGAAACATGGATATTAAAAACAGCAGAGGTCCGAATATTGATCCCTGAGGAACACCAATGGTTAGAGTTGATCTTGAAGACTTTTCTGTCTGTGTGTTTGTTAGATTCGCTTAATTATAATCCATTGAGTGAATACAAATAATTATAAACAAATAAATTGTTTCCACAATCACAAATCATCTAACCCCAAACTGCCCAAACTAAGCAAAGCTTGTAATATGGCGACTAGATAACGTATTTAAACATACTTTAATACATTTATAAACATCCATGACTTAGGTACAAATGCTCGTGCTCATCACATAAACATTGCGGGATTAGTCCGAAGTGCAGGCCACTACACCAGACAGTCGTCAATATAAGACTCCGAAAACAAAGTTATGAATTTATATTCATAGTAGGTACGGTGAATGAGCCCTTATTGCACATTTTCATTTGAGCTTTATGCAAATGACGCGCTATCATTCCAACCTGAAATTAAATTAAAGTGTTTGAAGAGTCCGCACACATTGTCGCGATGTTTATAAAGTGTAAATAAATTAAACTAATGAACTTTTAAAGGCACATTAACTGTGTTTATCAGGCCCCATTTAGTAGAAACATATGGATTGGAATATTCCAATTGAAAATACGCAATGTGTTCTTTATTGGACAATAAAATGGTGATTTAAAAGTGATGTAAATAAGAGAACACAATGTTTACGCGAAGAGAAATACAGTAGAGTCGCACTATGAAAAGATTTTGTACTAATATGAGTTCATCCTCATCACACAAATATTGTGTAGTTCGGAGAACAGTGGTTCTCCAATCTAAAATACCTCGGATCTGGTCTGTTCTGGTCTAGTGAGACCGGTTAGTTCTTAAGGCACCGGGTAAGGAGAATGCACGTAAAAAAGATGTTTTTCTACAAGTTTTATGTGAAAATACTGGATATAGGATGTGAAATTTATTATATCATGTAACTTGTATGTTAAAGTTTTTCCTGATGTATCTAAATACTAGTTAATATTTCTTATAAACACAAAAAAAATATTTTATTGTACCGCAAAGCTTGTACACATTTATATTTTAAACGACTTGTTGACTTTAAACTTTTGTTTAGTTTTAAAGTTGGTTTAGTTATTTATAACATTCGTGCCTTTAGGGTAAAATTATTTTTTTTCAAATTGTCAACCAATTAATGGATTTTACTCTTAGCGACTACTTTTCCATGAGCGGAAATTTTGCTCGCAATGATAATCTATTTGCACAGGAGCGCAACGGTTGGATGTTTAGTCTGCGTGAAGTATTTGTATTATCTTAAGCACGTAATAGAAGTCGCATTAGTCGTCGCTTAATGTTCAAGGTCACTTGCCTTACCCGTCGCCTTAAACAAATACAAAAACACAACAAAAGTAAGCTTATCATCAAGTTAGCTCGCACGTCAGTCCGCTGCTAGACATACTTGGGCTTCTTTTTGTGGTCAATACTGAGTCTGACCCTTGATAATTTTTTTCATCGGCTGCGTGCTAACCTACATCATCACCCCAACCTTTTGAAAAGCTTATGTTTATTTATATGTGCTTACTTTTATGATGGTAGTTGGAGCATAAGCCAAAGAAATTAAGTGGAGCACGTACCCGGACCCTTATGTTGGAGTAAGCCTTCTATATCTGTGTTTATTGGTGCAGAACAGCTTTATGGGAGTAAAATTAATTAATTAATTAAAACAAAGTTATCGGTAGAAATGTTTATGTAGCAAATAAATATCAAGGTTCAGTACATAGTACTGCGATTAATTAAAAACCTTTTAAGAGCTTATTCTGCCCTTTAAATACATTAACGATTTAAACACTTTTCCATACAAATAATAGCATAGGCTTATTTGCATTGAGTTTAATTGCTTTTAAGGGTTCTGTACTGCTGTAATCGAAGGGGATCCGTGGGAACCCTATTACTATAACATGGTGCTACTAAGATAGAGCGCAATACTGACGCGGGGCTTAGTGACGTGGTTGAGGAGGAGGTACTGGATTGCAGTATAGGCGGGTGCTGCAGTGGGTCCTATTATTATTATGTGGCAGTGAAAAGGAAAGTGTTTTTCTACTTATTGTGCAGTCAACGGCAGCTTCAAAAAGTTAAAGATCATCGAACCGATTTTCAACTTTAAGTCCGACACGTGGAGAATTGACGTTTTGTGGTAGTTTGACGAGCTGTTGTCTGTACCTACATATTTGCTCGATTTTTGACCATTGTTATGGTTTCTCGGTTTAATCTGTTTTGTCGACCATTAAATCTGTCGGCCATAAAAATTAAAATCAGAAAGCTCAAGGTTGCACAGCGTGCCATGGAAAGGACTATGCTCAGTATTTCTACTGGAGATCGAACCAGAAATGAGGAGATCCGGAAAAGAACAAAAGTCGCTGACAGCCCAACGGATTAGCTAGCTTAAGTGGCAGTGGGCGGGGCACATAGCACGTAGAACTGGGGGTAGAAAGGTTCTAGAATGAAGGCCACGTCGGTACGTGCAAGCGCAGCTCAGCGTACGACGTTCATCCAGAAGGTGGACAGACGACCTAGTAAAGTGGAAGTCACTGGGAGAGGCCTATGTACAGCAGTGGACGTCCTATAGCTGAAATGATGATGATGATGATGAATAATAACATTATCATCATTTCAGCCATAGCACGTCCACTGCTGAACATATACCTCCCCCAAACTCTTAAAGATTGGCCGGTTGGAAGCGGCCTGCAACCAGCGACTTTCTGCAACCTTTACCAGGTCGTCTGTCCTCCATTATTGAGATTAAGTAAATGTAAGGGCACCTTTTGTCAAACAAATTATAATGACTTTTCTACTCTAGGTCTGAATCTGAATCACGTGAATAGCTCCATGTCTGAATCACGACTCCAATGCGTATTTGGCCGATTTAAAGAAAGGGCTAATATGCTAGTTTCCTGGGTCAAAAAAAGATTATTCTATTTAGTCCGTCAGATTATCAAAAAATATTGGAACCATATTTTGTCTTTTGTCAATCAAACAAAAAATTACGAAGACAAAGCGTATCAAAGTGAGCACGTGACGTCACGCCTTGCTAAAATGTGTCGCAAGGCGTGACGTTACGCGGAACTTTAACGGGCTATATCTTCATCATTTTTTGTTTGATTGAGAAAAGAAAAAATACGTGTCCAATATTTTCTGTTAATCCAACTGACCGACTAATTAGAATTTTTTAGGAAACTAGCCCATTATTGTATAGGAGCAGAAGAATAATTTGAAGGTTACAAGTAAAAAAAGTATTATTTATGAAAACAAGAAAGGGACCGTCGAATACGTCGCTGAATCTTTTGCGTATACGATAAATAATTCATCAAATCAATTTTTAGGGTCTCGCTATTGCAATTTGTCACGGCTTATGAAATATGGATTTATTTTTATTTTGCGACGAAGAGTACCTAGTACTTGCTCGACCTTTAGTCGTAATAATCTAGAAAAAGCCGGCTGAGTGTGATCGGACTCGCGCACCAAGGGGTTCTGTACAAGGGTTCATCACTTCAGCCATGGACGTCCACTTCTGAACACAGGCTTCCACCAATTATTTTCATCGCGGGGATTGCCAATACTCGCCACGCTTGGCAGGCGGGTTGGCAAGCGCAGTTTTTTATAACATTTCGCACGCAGACGCAGGAACTAGTCGCCTCTTACGACACGCCTCCTGTTGGCAGTGGGGAAGTGTTTTCTATACGGCCGTCTCCACACGGCACAAGAGTTGTAGTTATTTAAATAGTTCGTCCCTTGCTAGTATTAAAATTTTTTTTCAGCTCGACGAGATTGCAGATACTAATTTAATTTGATATTACTGTCCCTGATGAAAATGGTCTTGACAAACAGACGGACAACTAAGTGATCCTATAAGGTTTTTTTTTAAAAGTAACCCTAAATAAGCCCTTAGGTTACTTTTTTTAAAAGTATATAGAAAAGACTTCGAATATTTGAAATTCGCTAGGCTCTAGGTGACCCCTCCATTTTTTACCCTACCTTGCTTTGGGACAGTATTGTGGGTTAGCGCCCAGAAGAAGCAGCGCAAGAAACTCGGTCACTGTTGTCAGCCTCTTTTTAAATAGTATGTATACTCAATACTTTTTTTTTTCACATATTTTATCCCAGATATTTTGTCATTAACAGTATTGTGACATTTAAATTATTATGTAGTATGTACATCAATGGTAGGGAGCCTCGACCAGTAACTCGGTGCGAGCGGACGTTGCCTTAGAGCTATGTTACTACTTACTGAGAATCTGGTTGTTTCAATATAACCGCAAAGGCCTAGACGTCACAAGTTTATTAAACCTTTTTTCATTAAAATCGACGTAACATGCGATTTAAATTTAAACTCTGAAGTTCAACAATCAAATGTGGTAATTAGTTAAAAAAGCGAATTAATTTCCTAATGACCTGCCTATAGCCACTTCAACTTCCAAACCTAGCTGTGGTAAAATGTTTATGTCTATACGGTACAAAAATGTCCTTCATCATCATCATCATCATTTCAGCCATAGGACGTCCACTGTTGAACATAGGCCTCCCCCATTGACTTTCAGATTGGCCGGTTGGAAGCGGCCTGCAAAATGTCCTTATTTCGGGTCAAACCCCGTAGATATGCCTAGGCACCTTTAGAGACGCCTAACACAAAACATAATTATCTGCTAAGCGCTAAATGATTCTACAAATAATGACCTCTCATATTCAAATAGACAATATAGACATTGTTTAAAAAGTTGTTCAACGTCCTGAAAAGGCTTTATTCGTAGATAACTACATAAACGAATATCATAAAATTGGTTTTGATTTTCCTTTCAATCTTTTGCCCAACTTTCGGTCCTAACTTCGTGTGTAAACGAAGACTGTGGTAAAACATCTGCCTATTCACCTTTAGAGTTGGGAAGTTCTCAGAGTTATAATAGTGTTGTCGATTAAATGATTGCCTCGTCCACTATCGATAAAACGACAAAAACTTTATTATGATAGCAGTGAAAATAATTTAGCGTTTGTCCCGTCTCGCGACGGCGTTTGCACTTTATTAAAGAGTGGAAAGGTATTTGCTTTGCGGATAGCCTAGGTTATTAATATTTCTTCGAGAGAAAGAAGTAATAAAAAGAATGAAAGAAAATATATTAATTTAGAACTAGCTGTTGTCCGCGATTGAGTTAATAAAGCAATAAAATAAATATTAATTTTGTTTACTACCAGATTGTCTTTATATGATTGTATGATCATTTGATTCTATTATTAAATGCCCATTTCACAACCATAAAAATTCTTGACAATTAAAGATAAAGACGACAAATGCCTGCCTGATCAAATAATATCATAAATTTTCGTAGAAAAATTGACTTCTAAATGGGCCCTTAAATAACCTAAAAAATTAGTTAAATCATACTTTTAGCGTCAAATATTATTTAATTGACTAATTATGGTATGACCATAAACTAGAGAATTTGATAATCATCATCATCATCATCATAATTTCAGCCATAGGACGTCCACTGTTGAACATAGGCCTCTCCCATAGTGACTTCCAGATGTGCCGGTTGGAAGCGGCCTGCATCCAGCGGCTTCCTGCAACCTTGACCAGGTCGTCTGTCCACCTTGTAGGTGGACGTCCTACGCTGCGCTTGCCGGTACGTGGCCTCCATTCCAGAACCTTTCTGCCCCATCGACCGTCAGTTCTACGTGCTATGTGCCCCGCCCACTGACACTTCATTGAATTTGAATTTGATAATATCTATAGTTAAAACTATCGATAGATCGGCAGCGCTAGTTGTGTAATATGAAGTTGTAGTTGCGAAAGTTTAGTGTCAAAGGTGGATCGTTATCCGACCTTTTCGTTCGTTTATGTTGGTAACTTTTAAAAGGTTGGTCGAGGGAAAAGACACTGTTTACAGGTTAAGTGTAAAGTTGAATGTAATAGCTTTGATCTACGGGTTATAACGGACAAGTATATCAAAACAGAAAGTTTGATTTATAGGCTTTAACGAAAAGGATATGTCAAGGTATACGAGTATACCTGTTATAGAAACAAATTTTACTATGGGACCAAAATTGATAACGCGAAAATATATTTCGCATTGAACGGCGAAATCTTTTAACGACGACATTTTACGAAGCATCTGTTTATGATCAAGATGGTGTTATATTAAAAGTAAAAAAAAAAGAAAAAAATATCAAGCTTAGGTATATATGCGCTAGCGCTACGGAACTCTCGGTACTTGTACTTTTATTTATTCTGTGTCCTCACGTGCATGCGTAAGTCCTACCCGCAGTTGGCTGGATTTCTAAGTCGTATAAACTAGAAGTGATTTTGGTCAGAGAATATTGACTGATTTAAAGAAAAAATTAAAATGCTACTGGCCAGTGTTTCTTCATCCCTGGCAGTTAGTGCGGTTTGAAAGACTGCCGTTGGCTGAACCAGAAGTTTAATGAAATAGCCGTCAGAACTTGTTCGTTGTTACCGCGAATCACTCCTGGATATAGGGTTGTACACTAGCTTATTAGATCTTTCTATTTTACTAACTATTATTTACCGTCATTTACTGTGCAGTCTATCCGCTTATGAAACTCCTTATCTTTACAATAAGGCATCTGAATCAATTGAAATCTTTAAAGGTAACAGCACATTTTCTTGCGTTTTGACCCGCAAACCACTTTTGTATCCGTGTTAATTATTGTTGAATACTAGTCAATTGGTCATTGTTGGTCACTAAATTTCCTTACACGTATTAAGTATAATTTTATGTGTATGTATGTATATAATATTATTATTATTGTACCTCTCCTATTTGTTACTATTTAATTATTATTTAAAATTGACAACTAAATATAAATATTATCTGTAAACGACGGCACCACAACACCCAGACCCGAGACAATATAGTAAAGTTATTTTTCTACATTGAGCAACCGGGAATCGAACCCAGAACCTCAGATATTACTGTTATGCGCATATTGTTTAAGATTATTTATATCTGGACTTATAATTATCCATCAGGTATGTAAAATTTGACACTAAGCTCTCCGCACCACTTTCGCTTTTGTTCTTAATTGTTCTCTACCTAAAGGTCGTCTGGAAGAGATTGGTGCATCTTTCTGTAAACACCAATTGTAACTTCATTGTATGGTGTACATTAAAAACTATCTATCTATCTATCTATAGATTGTACTACCTTAAATTATTAGGTATCTAGCGCAACCAGACAAATGTAAAAAAAAAATTTTGATGACCATCTTGGTATTGTTCTTATAATTTATAACATAGTTTTTTTCTTGTAAGAGATGCATGTTTTGGGCTATAGTTTAGTATCATCGTCAACAGACGATGTAAGGTACATCACAGGTTTTTTATTTGATGATACCTTGCCAGGAAATAATTGAAAAAGCCACTGTTTCACAGTGAAGTTCTATATAACCTATCGCTGCCCCCGCGGCAATAGATATGCGAAATTAATGATATCTGTGACAAAAGTGGGGTTAAAACGTGTAGTAAAAGAACAATTATTATAAGCCATACCAACCCTGTATATAGCCGCATCAAATTGCTTCATATCAATGTAACTTCAGTTTTAGCCGTTCTATAAAGCTAGAAAAGTTCGGCTGAGCGGTTTCGTGCAATTGGGTTGCCTATTTTTGGAATATTTGGTACTTTTGTTGGAATATCTAGTCCATTTATTTGAATATTCGGATCTGCCCCCCACGTATCTATTGAACTAAGATTTCAATGGATGCAACTTGTGAGACACGAATATTTCAATCTTTAATAGCCTATTTATCACTTTAGCTTTGCAATATGAAGATTCTTATGCCACAGGTATACACCGTACCTGTTTTTTTAAACTTATTTATTTATTTGTACTTTATTGCACAGACACAAAAATAGGTTGTACGAATGGCGGACTTTATGCCAAAAGCATTCTTTACCAGTCAACCATGGGGCCAGACAGAGATGGTACAGGCGGTGCAACAAAATGAATTAGTTTTAGACAAAATCTAGCAAAACAAACAGACTAGATGAATACACCATACTATATAAATACGTATATACATACATAAAATAAATACTTATACAAATAACATGCACATAATATGATTGTACACAGATCTTATGCCAGCAAGATTCATTATAAAATGAAGAAGGGAAAAGAAGACACAGTTACTTACTCCTTAAAATGGCTGCGCAAAGCCTTCTTAAAACAAAATTTTGAATTAGATAATGATTTTAATAACTTACAAACTAGCTTAAAAAACTAAAACAAAGAAATGATAATATGGTGTTAACGATATCCCGGGATCGATTTACAGGTGTTAAGGAACCCGGGATCTGTTCATTTTTTACTTTACTATTTTATTATTACTTCTCGTCGGTTCGTTAACACTAAGAGTTTTAACCAAACCAATTAAGGCGAAGTTCACTAGAAGACAAACGTGGCTCCGAGTTCTGTGTCAAGTGTTTATTGACAAATCTTGTCAAAGTTTGGGACAGGGACACTTCTTGAACCCTCTAGTTTTGTTAGTCGTGAACTAATTAACGTAAAGTACTTGCAATCTACATAACATATTATTACAATAGCTCTTAGTTCAAAGTGGCGCTAAGCAAAATCAAAATTTTGCAGACATCGTCGCTAGCAAACGAACTACTGCTACCACAGAATACTTACGTATGCAAACCATCAGAGATGATGATGACTGTTGAAGTTAAGAAGAAGACACAACGACCGCGACAATTGATACGTTGTTGTCGTGTCTTCTTCGTCAGAATCGTTACGGTACTGCACTTATTCAATAAAGTTATTAAGAGTTTTAACCGAACCAATTATGGCGAAGTTCACAAGAAGATAATTGTGACTCCGAGTCTTGTGTTTATCGGTACAATTCTTTGTTTTACGTAAAACGTGTTATATTTTCTTAAAATGGCACTAGGTTTTTTTGCCTTAACTACAAAAGTAGCATTCTTGCTAATTTTGATCTTAAATGACTTTATGGTAGTTTGCCTATCAGAATACAACAAAATAATAATGAACATTCCGTATTAATCGCTAAAAGAAAAAAAGAAAAACCCTGTTTTTGATTAATATTCTTAAATTTCGCACAGCCCAGTTTCAGACAATCATATGACTACGAGTAAGTTCGCTGCAATTATGCTCTAGATTAACCTCTTGCAAGGATTGTATCATTTTCTTTCTTGTATTTAATAACGATTACTTTCTTACGTCATCCTTTACGTTTGACGACAGCTAAGCCCCTCTGTTTTAAAAGCTTTAAATAATTCCTTTGCCCTCTATATACATATGATATTAGATTTGTAATCACCTATCCATAAATAAGTGAATGCACCTATCGGAATATTGGAACAAGCGAGCGAATGCAAATCCGACAAAAACTAGAGCCAAAATAATGAGCCAGTTGTACTCTTTGACAAAAACAAATAGGTAGAATAATCTTTATCGTGTTGTATTTTAATCTATCTAAATGACCTAAAATGTTTAAATTAATTGATATTATAGTTTAAAAACTATATAACACACTTTTAAATGTACTAGACTTGACAAGACGAATCAAATGAGTCCTTGCTACTTGTAAGTAGCCATTGAAGAGTTCTACCATCCACCTTCTGGTTCCATTATTAGATCATCACGATTTGTGTCAAATTATTGTATTGTCATCCGAATGTCAGATATATACAAAGTGTCAAACCGATACGTCAGTTAGAAGTACGTTAAAAACTACTTCCAAGAAAAGTTAAAAAGTGTGATAAAAAAGTTCTACTACTGCTGATAAGTCCAAAGGCATCCTACCCAATGCTAGTGGACCACACTGTCCGGGACTGCCAAAACAGCCCGGACCGCGCTCCATTTTAGCAGGTCTGATCCAGAAGAAATTCAATTGAACTGGGTGCTCAGAGACGCCTTTGTAGTGTCGGACATCGGCTTGACCTGGCCTTGGTCGACAAAAGCTTCAAGTTACGCGGGGAATACGTCGGTTCTTGAGGCTAAACAATTTTATATAGATCGAACCAAACCTTTGTTTATGTCCCTCCCGACTTTCGTCATCCGATTTATTTCGACCTACCTTTCCCACCAGCACCTCGATTCAGAACCCAATGGTAACTCCATTTCATTTCATTTTATTTCATTTCAAACCGTATCGTCGATCAACTTGACATATTTCATACCGAATCGAAATAACGTCACATCCGTGCGATTATATACATATATACATAGTTCTTCTTGACCCGCAAATAATATCAACGCTATTCACAACACAGATATCGGACAAGACTTTCCTAACGTCCGATCTAAAATTAACGAGTGGTACGCAAGCACCCGATATCTTCATATTATTGTAAAAAATATATTTTGGAGTGCTAAATACGCATTTTGAGGTCTCTGCGGGATGCATCAAATCCATTTTAAGGTCTGCTTCTAGGAATAACTGAATGTTGTTGTGAATTTAAAATTTACATTGGCACGTCAAATAATAAGTGACAATTTAGTGGCAACTGCCTGTCACTCAGTAACATTTACAAAGCATGTTTTTTATGAAAGTGTTACATACTTTTTGGTTGAAGTTAAACAATTTTTCGTTTTTAACAATTAAAATATTACATAGAGATCGATATAAATTAATTATTTTTTATAATGTATAAAATAATTTGAATTTGTAATATATAATTAATTCAAATTAAATTGAAATATTTTGTAACAATAGGCTTTGTGAATGCAACTTGTAATCAAACCGATACCGATATCATACTCGAACTCGAATCGGATGCTGTTCTGAATAGCTCTAAATCCAACATTCGATTCGAGAAAGATATCAAATCGTTTGATTCGGTTAAATTACCGAAGGATTTTTTTTTTTTTTTTTTTTCACACAATCACACCAATTAGCTAGCCCCAAACTAAGCAAAGCTTGTACTATGGCGACTAGATAACGGATAAACATACTTAAATATTTTTATAAACATCCATGACTTAGGTACAAATGCTCGTGCTCATCACACAAACATTTGCCCCTTGCGGGATTCGAACCCGCAACCGCTGGCATTGTAGTCCGGAGCGCGGAGCGATTTTGAATCGAGGTACTGGTCTATACACTAAGTGACCGACTTTATACTGGCTGACACTGTCAGAACAGCTCCATGTATAAAGCCCGAAAAATAACTCAAAAATATGTTAGTCTGTAAGGTATTTCTTATTTAATGTGTAAACACTGTTATGCAAATAATATTTATTTTATAAAAATGATTTCTTTTTCGCCACGTAAGTAATCCTTGTTCCAGAATAATCTTATTTTGCAATTTTCAGAATAAATCCATGTAAGACATTAAGAAGATTCCAATCCACCTTCACTCAGACAACAGATAGGTACATTAGAATTAAGCGAACTGCTATTGCGAAAAGGGAACGTTCAAATAGCATGATCCCATAAAAGGTCTAAAAGGCTACTCTAAAGGTGCGGTTCCATTCCACCTCAAACCGGCGACCCGACTGGCGTCGTAGCGCTGTGAATCTCATTAAACGCAAAGGATCGCGGGTTCGATGGTCGGGTCGGGTTACCAATTTAGAAAAAATTTTTTTTTTGTTTTTTATATTGGCAACTAAACCGCAGAGGTTTAAATTTAATATAATAATGAATAAAAACTATTGAAATAGATCGACCATACCCCCCACCGAATCGTTTTTTTATATTGACTCGAATCTGAGTGCACTGGGACGCCCATGTATAATAAAATTAACACTAGCATGTTAAATCCTTACATCGAGACTAATGTAGACTGTTTTGCGAATATTCAATCATTATTTACTCAATACTTTATTGCATCGATAATGTACATTTGGGTGTTACATTCTAGGTTTAGGATCATCACGGACCCTGTCGCACACAGCAAAAGATTACAAGAAAGGAAGCGTTTCTTAAAAAAAAATTTAAATATTTATATCCAGTGCCAATGTTCAGCATTGGAATGACTTAGTCCTATGGTTGAGTCAATGATGACGAATATGACCACAAATTAAACAAAAAAACCTGGGTGCTGCCAAAAACATTGAAGATATAGCATGCATTCTAGTACCTTTTATTGCACACAATTGTCCTTTATTGACTGTACCTTGTTGTTTATGTATAAAAAACAAACAAAGCAAATAAAATACTAAATAAGAAAATTATTATTTTGGGCGAATGCTCCTGGTGACACTGCACCTTATGGGCTTGCTAAATAAGATTACCTAATTGTATGGCGCCAGTCCACGGGGATTATTGGGGATAAGTGCTTATCTCTAGATAGTTAAATACATCCAGCATTTTATTGTACAATAAAAAACGGTTTAGGAATGTTTAGGGTGCGTAATGTGCTTTTAAGTTGCAAGAATGCCGAGCGTGGTATCAAATTCTGATTATGAAATTTGTTAGTCATATTTTGGTAAACGTGTATCGACCGACATTCTAGACGTTGTTCGTATCCACCGTATGGTTGTGCTACGGCCCAATAAAAAAAAAAAAGTAATTTAAAAAAAAAAAATAAGGTACCATTCCAACAAACACTGCAGACTGCAGGTTTAGCTACGGCTGCAGACTGCAGTGTAGCTCGGACTGGTAGGTACTTTTATTGGCGCCAGGAGACATATTTTTAGAACATTAGAAATAAATCGAGAATTTGAAGACAAAAACAGTTCGTGTATAAAATTAATTAATTTTTTATTAATCACGATTTTACGCATTTTTGAATCACTCGAATTTAGTGTTGCTATTGAAATCTTGTAACAATTTACGTTTCAGGCAGAAATATTTTAAACAAGAATGCAAAACTCATTGGTTTTAAAAACCAGTAATGGATCCCTTAAAGTTCAACGTCAAATCTCTGCCAACCATATGTTTACGTGTCAATGTCATTCTTCCGTCCTTTCTACTAGTAGAAAAAGAAAAACGTGTGGGTAGGACCTCCGTAGTAGAATTCACGGAATGAATTTTCAAAAATAGAAATCATGCGATTTCTTATTGGAATTCGCATGATTCAAAAATACGTCACCCGCACTGGCATCGTGTTAATTGGACATTAGTACCTATCTTTATTAATATAAGTTTATAAAATTTGGCCTTTAAAAAAGGCACACAATTAAGAGAATAGTGCCCCAACAGGAATCAACCAAACAAAGCAAACGACAGCGTCGGAAACTTAGTTTGAAACTTTCAAGTTAACGTACATTCGATCCTTTACACTAGAGTTAGTTGTGGACTTGGCTGTGGCATGTCAAACAAATAGTTGCCTTTACCTCTGGAGGTAACTTTGTCTCAGTAAAATGAAGAGGGATGCAGTCTATCTGTTGACAAAGACGTAAGCTCTTTAGAGAGTTTTGTGAGAATTCCCAACTTCATTATTCTCAAGAAAATTTTAATACCTCGGGACTCTTTGTAAAACTGTAAGGTAATCCAAGTGTAAAGCATACCAAAACGGAAATAACGCGTTCATAGGTATTTTACCTTTTATTTGCCCGATAGTCATGTAACGCGAAAGTTTAAAGTAATTATGATAGTGTAAGTACGATAAGATTCCCCCCTCCCCGATGATAGGTCATTGGGGGAGGCCTAAGTTCAGCAGTAGACTTCCTATGGCTTAATGATGATGATAAAGTAGGAAAGCACGCTGGACTCCTCATTATTTCCTACCTATCAGATATATCTGATAGGTAAGGAAATAATGATCGTATAATACCCTATTATGCCCTGCCCTGCTTATTAACCTAAACTTCACTTTTGCTTTTACGATAAAATATTATGGACATAGGTATTATCGTTCTGAATAAAAATTAGGAGTTAAATTAGTCAATCCTAGTTTCTTGGTGATGGCTAATTAATCTTATAATTTACTAAATCACATGTTTAAAAAAAAAAAAAAACATAAATGTAGGGCATGTCAAATGTTTTTTTTCGTGGGCGGAAAAAACTAAGATGTTAAAAAAGCGCATGAATATCCGATCACTGTATAAATAAAACCAATCTTGTTATTATGAGGCCGTGCACCTTTTTCAGTGCAAAATTGAAATACAGTTCTATGCTTGTGTGCGTGTATAATGCAGGATAAAGCGTCAACAATGTTGATCCTTTACAAGATAATATTGATAATTTATTAGGTAGTGGACGTCCTACTAAGGTTTGAAAAACGATCGGTTTGCGCGCTTGATTTAAAAGTTAATTTTGACTTAGATTTACTACATAATTGTTTGTTTTTTACATAAAATTAAAAATATTTTATTTATTTTAAAAGTATACCTGAAGATTATTATGTAGTGTTTAAATATTATAGTAATTGTTCATAACGAACGAATTTCTAAAATTTTATGTTAATTTAGTATTTTTTTCCTGTATATTTTGTATGAAAGTGAAAAAAAGTATTCAACTTATGTGCAAGTAGACCATATTTTCAATTAAATGTTAAAATCGAATTGTCAGGATAACTTGTAGTCTCTTGTAAATCGATGTTCAAACGTAACTCGAACGTAATTTTTCTGAAATAATGGTAGTTCTTTTGGTGATTTACCTTTATTTTTGAAATGATATGAAAAATCCATTCACGCTACATGCAAGAATAAGAACTAATCTTTAAAAGTTACATTTTATTTTGTTTCAATTATAATTCACATCTTTACAATCAGAGAGCAAAATGTACGAAAATACGACGATTTCTAGGACGGCCTCTTAAGGAATCACTGTAACTTACATGACTTTATAAATCATAGATCTCATTCCTCACCATTTTTCACTGCACTTGGGAGGTAAGTTTAAATTTTAGTGCTCAACTCTAAACCGCTTTTGGGATCGTGCCCGCTCGGCAGTCCCGTTAGTTATTTGAGCGGAGTGAAATCAATCTCCGAGTCAGAAATCGACAACTTTTTTACACTAATAATTTTTATTATTGAACATTTCTGGGTTTCTGTTTCGTTTTGACTACACTGAAAGTTAATACCGAATTCTATGTCGATGGTGATTCTAGACTTAGACTGAAACTTGGCACTTCTACGGCATTTTGTCAAAAGTTAATAGTTACTGCTTTAAGATAGATTAAACGAATGATTTGTGTATTTATATAACTGAACTTCTTTAAACGGTTTTTTAAACAAAGCTACTGGTAGCGGGTGCAAAAGAATAGCTGGGAATGGAAATCAGCCGAGGTCAGCCTACTATAACTGTACAAAAGCCACCCTAAAACATTCCATTGGGGAGGCCTGTGTCCAGCAGTGAGCAGACCTGAGCTGATTATGTTTTGTTTTTCTAGACTTAGTAATGTTATTTACACCGTTATTTTTAAACCGTTGAATAATCCCAAACAATCATTGTTTTTACATTGATTAATCTTCAGTTGTCATCATATTCATCATTTCAGCCATAGGACCTCCACTGCTTAACATAGATCTCCCTCAGTGACTTCCTGATTGGCCGGTTGGAAGCTGACGTCCACTGCTGAACATAGGCCTCCCTCAGCGTCTTCCAGATTGACCGGTTGTAAGCTTTAGTTATAATTAGTCAATTTGTCTTATACTTATGTGCTATTTAAGTGTAATTAAGACATTTTTACTATCTATTTCGGGTTGTGTATATAATTTGGATCATGTATTGTTTAGTCAATGGGGGAGGCCTATGTTCAGCAGTGGACGTCCTATGGCTGAGATGATGATGATGGTGATGATTGTTTAGTCTATAAATGGTTTATTAATTCAACATTACTGGTAAAATAGTTAAGAATAAAAATGTTACCCACCCCTGCTTTATTAGGTCCTAACTCAATTGACGCATCTCTCCCGTGGGTGTGATCCGGAAATCAATCCGAATTACTCAGTGTTCTTGTTTCTAGTGTCATTAGAATTAACTAATGAGCTCTTCTTTGTTATAGAACATTATTTCCTTACAGAAAAATCTTTTGGGAATTCTCCGTTAAATTAGGAATGTAATAGATTTGTTGAAAGGTCTGACGCGATTTCTTGATTTATTTTTTATGTCCTTGTATGTATTTTTTATGTACACAAAATAATTTATAAATAGTATTGCGCTATAAATATCTGTAATACCTATGTATTGTAATGTGTAATGTTCTAAGCTGTAATATAATCTATAATATGTATACTGTTTACACACACTAGTTGTAGACTTTCGTCTTTAGGTACAGAGGTATTTTCAACGAGAAGACGTTGTGTGTTTTCCGAGACCATTTCAAGCACTGTTCCAGTCAATAAAAAACTTACAAGTAAAGATAAGGCAACTAGTCCCGAGAATGTCAAAGAAATTTCTACGCTCAAGTATTTTAACAGACTTTCATTAGCTTGCCATGTACAGTCAACGTCATGTCAGCCTACCCAAAAAGTAAAAGGTCATTAAACCAATTTTCAACTTTAAGTCCGACACATAGAAATCAATTGAGAAAATTTGACGAGATGTTGTCCGTACCTTATGTAATAAAATCTTTGAATTCGATATTACCTACTTTTGAATAATTGTCGTATCGATTGAAAACTTCAAAAGTAAAGTAAGTAAACGTTACAGGAATTGGACACCATCGAGCTGATCTGATGATGGAGCCAGGATAGCTCCAATACTCTTTAATGGCCTTTTGTATAACCTTTGTGTTTGGGCTAATTTGATACGGTTTGATGATTCCCATACATAAAAGTTAACTAAATTACAAGACCTATTTAATCTTGCCAGAAATTCACTCTGTAGGTCTAGGTACAAGACAACGGCAGGTCAACCTTCCCAAAAAGTTAAAGGTCATTGAATTGATTTTCAACTTTAAGTCCGACGCGTAGAGATCAATATCAATTGAGAAACATTTGTCGTTTTGTTGTAGGTTGACGTGCTGTCGTCTGTACTACGCATCACATAAACTGTAATGAAATGTTCGTATAATAAAGTCCCAGAATGGAACCACCATTTTAATATACACTGATGAAATGCCGCTCTGAAAATTTTAATTAAACTCAAAAAACTTCGACTGTCACACGGTTTTGGTACATATACACTAGTAGTTAAGGCCTATGTTTGCTTAAAGGGATTATGCATTTTAGTGCAACGAAAACTGTGGGCCTGAGGGCATAAACACATGTATTTCATTTGGGGATTGTCTGTTCCGAGTTGTGTTGTTGTTCGAGTATTCACTTATTACATTTCCTAACTTCGGTGCTGAATGAAAAGCGAGCCTGACAGTAGTTTGGTGTTGAGTTGTTGCGCTAAAATAATGTACTCTAGCTATCTACTTAGAGAAGATACTAATTTATGCCCGCGACTTCGTTTACGTGGAATAAAACCACAATAAAATAAAAATAAATAAATAAATATTGGACAACATCACATACATTGCTCTGATCCTATGATAAGTAGCTTAAGCACTTGTGTTACAGAAATCAGAAACAACGACGGTACCACAACACCCAGACCCGAGACAATATAGAAAAGTAATTTTCCTACATTGACCGACCGGGAATCGAACCCGGAACCTCAGAGATAGCGACACCAAGTCCGGTATGCTCGCCTGTCGGCTACGGAGGTCGTCAATATATGTAAAAATAATCGTCAATATATATATATAATATGTAAAAATGTATGTATATATAATATAATTTATCACACACCCTTTGTAAAAGCAAGCAAAATTCGTGACTTAATAATTAGATTCTTAAACTAGACTTTCATAACCTGTTTATAACATGACGACTGTCTGCAAAAATGTGTGTGTAATTTCTGAATAAATTATTTTGTTCTTATTTTACGCTTTGTCATACTTACCTACTTGCATCTCAGTTTGACGGATTGAGGCTCACTCGATTACTATACAATACATATGTTCGAAGTAAAGTTGAAGTTGATAGTTTGCCAGTGTATGGAATCCAAACATATCCAAAAATAAAGTAAGCTGTATAAGAGGAAGAACTTAAATTCGGTTAAATAAATAAAATTCCTTTATCCGTTCTTATTTGTGTCTGGTATGGTGGGATTAGATATCCATAAATTTACCTTAACCTTATAATATAACTATACTCTTCTTTTTAATCGTAACTCTAGCAGCTTTAACAATTCAATAAAAAAAACAATCTACTCTCTTCTAGCAGTTTAAACTAGTTCCCCGTTAAATGGCGACGGAACGTCGATACTGAATTACTAGCCGTGAAATGGACTGTCTTCTTGTTAACTGAAATTGAGGCCTTAACCTTTTAAGAGCTTGGTTTGATATCAATTGCCGTGCTCCTAGCGCCCGACTAGTTAACAATTTAAGACTTAAGATTTCATTTCAATTGGGTATTGAGAGACATTGAGAGAGTGCCGTGTGGGGACGGCCGTAAAGAATACAGTTCCCTACCGTAAACAGGAGGCGTGTCGTAAGAGGCGACTAATTCCTTTAGCACGAGACGGGCAGCAGCGTCTGCGTGCGAAATGTTATTAAAAACTGCGCTCGCCAACCCGCCTGCCAAGCGTGGCGAGTATTGGCAATCCCCCCGATGAAAAGTAATTGGGGGAGGCCTGTGTTCAGCAGTGGAACTCCATGGCTAAAATGATGATGATGATGATTGAGAGCCATTATTCTTTTTTTAAAATAAATTTGTCAGCTCCACTCGTAACTAACTACGACTACTTCTAAATGTCGTGCTACTCTGAAATTTTGAGATATAATTTGATACTATCAAGTTGATCCGATAATGGATTGTGGAACTTAATAGCTACTATGAAAACCTTCGAATTTAGGCTCAATTTATTAGTTTTGACGTCGTACTTTCGGCTTAAATTATAAAAGTGTATTTTATAGTTTTATTAATTAGTTACATTATTTTTAAAAAAAACATCAACACTTTTAGTAGCTTCACTGTGCTATATAAATAATTAAATCTTGGAGGTCGAGTTTTACCTACTCCTATCTTGTACTAAATATATGATATTACTGACATTCAATATGAATGACAATAAGTACAGTCAATCTACCCAAAAAGTTAAAGGTAATTACCCATTTTCAACTTTAAGTCTTACATGTAGAGATTTATATCAATTGAGAAAAAAATACATTTTATGGGAGGTTGACGAGCTGTTATCTGTACCTACAATAATTTGATGCCATCGAGGTCAAGGTGATATGATTATCTAGCCAAAAGGTGGACAGCGAAATTCTTCAACAGCTAGTTTAAAATATACTATTTAAATCTTCATGGTTGGGCTCACCTAAATCGTTTTAACGAGCCCAATACATTAAATAAGGGTTCTCTTACGGATATTTATCGCGGATCTTATCTCGCAAAGAAACTCCAAACAGAACAGTTCTCATGGGATGTAAAAAACCGAAATTCATGCGAACGAAGCCACGAGCAACGTCAAACGTAGATTTACCTTCATTTAAGCATAATTATGCCAACTCTTCTTAACTAAGATTAAATGACGGGTTATTGAAAGTCTTGAATAGAAGTTGAGATGGCGGAACCTAAACCATTTCTCAGACAAACGTTCGCCTAATTATCAAAGTCGCCGACACGTGAAAGTCAAAAGTCAAGATAATGTCACCCAACAGGTATTTATTACAGTAGGATTACTCCCTAACAGTGTCGTGAAATAGCATATTCTCACATTTATTCTCACAAGCTATAAAAGGTAAAGGGTAAATATATAATCATACACATTTTGGCGACCTCATCGATTCCTGTGACTCACTTATTTCCGTATACAGACAGGCCTTTGCGTTTCTTTAAAAGATAAGATTCAAAATGAGAATATCCCTTAAAGAATTAAAGTCACTGGCATGGCTCTTAGAATCGCAAAGCCAAAGCGGCAATAAGCAGGCTACAGTGCTCGCAGCGCTAACCACTGTTGAGAAATAATGTTTCTATAGTAACGACCATGAACTAGAAGACGGTGGACTGGCCTAGTCAAGATTGCAGGAAGCCGCTGAATAAATCGGCCTAGAGCCCTTCCCTGTAGCATTCAATGGAAGATGAGGGGGATGAGGGGATGAGGCCTAGCCTATTATTGGACTTACAAAAGCTGATGATGATGATGTTTATTCATATTAGATGATGGTAGGTACCCTATGGTTATTTCTTGGCTATGGCTATGCCTATGGCTTCTATGTACACTTGATACAAGTTTCAATGTGTGATTCTGAAAGAACAAAATAAGAATTAAGTAATACTTACAAACAAATCCTCTTTCATAATTTATCCAACTTGTAAACTTCCGAATCAATAAAGTTAAATACAAACTTGCACTTACTTTCTCTCACTCACTTAAGCCTACTGTAATCCAATGATACTGTGAGAATATGTTAATAAGCCTTGGTAATAGAATTCCTGTTTAAACAGCATTTATCACGTACAATTATATCTACAGAAATTAGTCCTTTGTTTGCAACAGGAATAATTGAGACTATTTATACAAGTAAATATAATTAAGAAGATAAAAATATTTTATTTTACTATGAAGAAGTTATGTCCAAATTAAATGTTTATTTTAGTTTTAATATGTAATCATTATATTTATTCATTTATAATTTTATTTGCACAAAAAATGTACAAAATGAGGACTTAATAATAAAAGTATTATCTGCCAGTCAACCGTTGGGTCATGCAGAAAATTAGTATTAAGTTACAAATCCTATCAGAATAATGTACAACGCCTAATTTACAAACTTGTCCTGACCGCCTCTCGACTGCGCCTCTACTCCACCTCTACCGCTCCTCGACCGCGCCTCGACCGCGCCTCGACCGCACTTCGACCGATATTTGACCGCGTCTCAAACACGTCTCGGACAAGCTTCGACCGCATATTGACCTCTCTTCGACCGTGGCTCTACTTAGCAGTAAGCGATGTGCCAACACAGTAAAGTAGCTCGTCTGCCAGCTTACTCCCAATAATTATTTCAGCCATAGGACGTCCACTGCCGAACATAGGCCTCCCCTAGTGATTTCCAGATTGGCCGGTTGGAAGCGGCCTGCATCCAGCGTCTTCCTGCGACCTTTACCAGGTCGTCGCTCCACCTTGTGGGTGGACGTCCTGCGCTGGGCTTGCCGGTATGTGGCCTTCATTCCTAATCAAATAGCAATACACAAACCTAATTAAAACAATATTTAATTAAGCTTGCTAAGTTTTGATTATTGGAATAATGTTCTACGAGTCTTAAATACACCGTTAAGTAAAATAAAAAGAGATTATGTCAAACTTTTACTCACATCAAACCGCTTATTTACGGGTACTCTTAACTCCTACACAGAAAAAGCTAAACTCCGATGTAATACTTAATCAAACAAGATAATCCAACGATCCAAACTGAAATTACAAAGCGTATTTATTCGAGAAAGTAAACGAATGTGTTCCATCAAAGAGCTTGAGACTTATGTTAGTGATGTGAAATAATATCGGTATCTACGATTCACTCGATTATAGGCTAGAATCTAGCCTTGTTTATAAAAGCTATCGAACAACTACTCTGTGGTGATTTAAATAACATTAACTAACCGCTCAAGTAATTTACTCACAATAAATAAATAAATAAATATTGGACATCACAAACATTGCTCCTAAGGTAAATAGCCAAAGTACTTTTGTTATAGAAATCAGAAACAACGACGGTACCACAACACCTAGACCCGAGACAACATCGTTTTTTAATTCTATATTGTTCCGACTGAGAATCGAAACCGGGACTTCAGAAATTGCGACGACGCCAGGTCCAGCTGGCCTCTCCACTATGGAGGTCGTTGATCGAATAGAGTGGTCTTTCGATGGTTTTGATATTTTAATAACGGGTTACTGCCTATTGATATGTGCCTTGAATATTTTGATAAATACACAATTAAATGAATGTTTAAATATTATGTTTTATAATCCCACCTTCAAATTAATACGAGTATTACGCGTGACGTTCAACTTACAAACCGTGGATGAAA
The DNA here is from genome assembly GCA_963576865.1 of Anania hortulata. Taxonomy (NCBI): domain Eukaryota; kingdom Metazoa; phylum Arthropoda; class Insecta; order Lepidoptera; family Crambidae; genus Anania; species Anania hortulata. The sequence goes on along the minus strand of OY756412.1, from coordinate 8,352,218 downwards.
GCGCATAATATTCCATACAATAAAATGTATTTATTTTGTAGAGTTTATGATTTTTGATATAAACTAAATATCGACATCAATTATTACTGTCAGACAATCGATCGATCGGTATAAAGAATAATAAACCTACTTAATTACAAATTAAAGCAAGTTTCGATAATCAAGCTGTCGATATATTTTTCATCACTATTGTTAGAACTAAGCGGTTTGCAAATGCTTCAAGTAATTTATCACTCTTTTGCGTGTATAAACTCTTTATTCCCCAGATTATTGAGGAGCGAATTATGTAAGAAATTGTAAAAAATTGGTCCATCAAAATAAATGGGTAGTTTGATACGGTTTGTTCTAACTACACTTACTCACATTACTTAATTATAAAGAAAATCGAATACCTTAGTATCGCTAAAATAAATAAATAATTTTAGAATATTTTTAAATAAAATAACTAACTGATTGACTGACTGACATATCAACGCACAGCACAAACCGCTGGTTCTAGAGATTCCACCAGCCAGCCCACAATATTGTCCCGAAGCAGTGGTAGGGTAAAAAATTATTGGGACGTGTAAAAGAGCTTAATTTAGGCCTATTTACAGAAATAAATTGGTTTTATTGGTTATACTATGCATTAAGGATTTAACTCTAACTTTAACTCCATGTAAAAGATGTATGTAGATTTCAGTTGATTGTATCAATCGTTTTGGTATGGGCCAAAGTTACCCTCAAAAGGCACTTACGTACTTAAACTAATCCTACTTCCTACTTAACCTATCCTACTAATAATAAAATTGCGAAAGTTTGTGAGTATGTATTGATCTTTGTTTTTTCTTTCACGCAAAAACTACTGAATGGATTTTGTTTGTCATACTGATAGATCATGGCCTGGGTTGGATAGAACACTTTTTATTCGGGTAAGGTCAACGCAGACGAAGTTGCGGGCAAAAGCTAGTATTTCATATTTCTCATAATGTAAAATATAAGTAGTCTACTAGACTTGGAGAGACTCAAGTTAAAATGTTCTGGGTTTGTTTTTCAAGATGGTCAGAGAGATTTCCAGGCTTAATGCAAATGGTTCGTAGAATGAAAGAAAACAATGCCACAATAGGCAAAGGTACAGTATACCTGATGATAACCTATCGTTTAAGAATTAAGAATTTAAAATCGCATGTCTTGAATATACTTATTCAACTGCTAACCTACAACCACTTTTACTATCTTCTTTTCTTTTCAATTCGGCTGTATTTTTTTATGTGATAACTTCAGAACTTTGCCATTTTGCAAATTTTGCAAAAAACAAAAAAAAGTCATAGAATAAAAGTTGTACACTATAATGTATAGAACATTTGGTTACAAGGTTATCCTTGAGTTATGGCCTACCCTGTATTTAGCGATTTTAGTGTATTCAGCCAATAGGTCAAGTGTTTGCCTTCAGAAAGTATGATTTTGTGAGGTGGAACAGACGAAGAACATCACAGACCGCCACCAGAAGCATAAGTATTTCACTTATCGCCATAAGCCATCTTAATTAAGATTGTTAAGCATCGCCATTAGTTGACAAATTAAATTTAAATAAATGACTGACTGACTGAGACAAAACGAATCAAATGAGCTCAAACGTAAAGGTACATACACAAAAAAAAAAGTTTCTCTTAACAAGTAGTAAGTTTAAACTGTAAGTGTAAGTTTTATTGCACTCATATTCATCAACGTATGTTTTTCTACTTAAATAGTTTTAGGAAAACCTAGTACCAATCTTACTATTAGATAATACTAAAACTCTATGTTTTATCTATGTTTGATGTTCCTACTGTTGTTTTTCTTCGATAAATAAAAAAAACTTGTGTTACAAGGTAACATCAGACAATGCGTTTTTGCCAGAGGCATGTAGTATTATTAAAAGCCCTTTATTTTATCTATTAACTAACTGTCTCGGCGAACCTCGTACCGCGTCTTTATACACTTTTTTTTTCGTGAAATTTCCGTGTTTTTTATAGTTATTCTGCTATTCGGGGCGGAGAAAAATTCAACAAATCAAAAATCATTAAAATCGGTCCAGCGATTCTCGACTTATAAATGGTGTAATTCTGTGGGGGTAATGTCACGCATGTCCTCGCGTGAACCATCGACGTACGATGAAGAGGTTGGTAGCGGCCACATAACTAACCCGACTTTGTTTTATTTAAATAGATGAGTTCAACTATCCACCTCCTGAATCTATTATTGGATCAGCTTGATGGTTATTGGCTATAAAAATCAAACTTTAAGAAGTTTTTAGTAAAAATAACCCTTCAAACTTCGTTTCCTTGTGTAGTGTTCACTTGGAGTAAGCCTACTGAATATCAACCTTATTCGTGACAATAAAAATACTGGCAACATAAAAATCGAAAATATTTTTCGCACGAAACAAATCTGAGTGAAACCTTTAGGGATTCTTTTAATTAAAGCGCCACCTGAAGGCGTATTCTTTCACCTTAAAATATTACTTCCCCAGCATTGATTTTCAAATCAATGGTGTATTTTTCCGGGTTGTTTCGTAATCTTAAAAGATTGTGTTTTTTCTTTTTGAATGGGGATAAATTTTAATCATGCTATATTCACCTTTTTAATAGAAACGTTTTGTTTAATCATTCATTCTGTTTATCTTTTGGAATGGAAATCACAACGTTTAAATAAAGTGAGGACTGTACTGAATACAATTTCAAAGAGGAAAGAGAGGAGGAGCTGGTTTCAATTTTACACGTTTTTGATTACGTAGCATCGTGACTGCAGTATACGAGTTCCACCGTGAAAAAATATTCACATACGAAAAATCCTTTTGTTAATACTAATATGCTAAATATATATTTTACTATACAGGGCTACATTGCAAAGGGGTGCCAAATTTTCAGGAGTGACTCAAAATCAGTAACTTAATCGAACTATGCAAAGAACAAAACAAGTTTTTTTACATTTAATTATTCCTATCCGCTGTTAAAAATCATACGCGTAGATAATTTTAACTCATTCATGAAATAATTGCACCGTACATGCACTGGGTAAGGTCCGGCTCGCCGTACCTACGTCTCTGATAAATGGCCGCGCGGCTTTCGTAGTCTAGTAATTGACTTTATTTTCCGATATTTTAAAGTTTTTTTTTGTAAAATATGATTATTAAAAATAATAATGATTAAGACGCTTCTTTACATGTTCCCTAGATCTTATTTTTAAAATTTGGCACCCCTTTGCAGTGTAACCCTGCATTGTCTGTATTTCCGGTATCATTATCATAATTTTAAAAAATATTAGCTGTACCGCTTGTATTTCTTTGTTTAATTGATAGATCATTCTTATGGGATTTAGTATGACATTTGTACAGACAACAGCACGTCAACGACGACAAAACGTCAAATTTTCTCAATTGATATTGATCTCTAAATGTTTGAAAATCAATTCTATGTATTCTTGTTTCATGTTATTCATGAACTCAATTCATTTTATTCTATAATATACCTTTAACTTTACTCCACTACCCCAAAGTTGTCTTCAAGAGATCACTTTTGGTGATAAAATAAAAAAACAAAATATTTTCTTTGCAAAATATATAGAAATAAGACCGACTTATTGTACAGTTGTATCTTGTTTGTACAAATGTTTTCTTGTGTATTAAAAATAATACTTACCTATCTAAATAAAGAGTAGGTATATTCATTTCTTAAAAATTGCCCTATACGAAGAGGAAAATGTAAGTTTAAAAAAGAGTTACTTTATAGACTGAAGCTTGTTGACGTTGCATTATGAAAACGTTCGAGATTTAGCGAAGCCTTCATCGGCCGGTGAATAAATTAATTAGTATCCAGCTTCCCCGACCAGGCAGTTTAATGAAGTTACGCTCATGTATAATGAATGATCGTGTGCTGACACTTTGAGTTTGCATGCCCGTTTCACAGCAGTATAACATCACGACGACCGTGGTGTAGTGGTTCGCGCTCCAGATTACAAAGCCAGCGGTTGCGGGTTCGAATCCCGCAACGGACAAGTATGTGTGTGATGAGCATTTGTACCTTAGTCATGGATGTTTATAAACGTATTTAAGTATATTTATCCGTTATGTTGTCCTCATAGTACAAGCTTTGCTTAGTTTGGGGCTAGATAATTGGTGTGATTGTGAAAACAATTAAAAAAAAATTATTACATGGCTTACGTCATTCCGCGTTACAAGTATTTGGGAGACTGTTTTCGAATAAAAAATGAAACTCTTAAAGGATCACTCTTGTGTCTGTCTGTCCGTCTCTCACAGGCTATTTTGATCCGAATTGTCTGGAACAATTAAGATAAAGTTTGGAGCAAATATGAATATTTGTGAGTCAAACCAACTAGTCAAACACGGATTTGTAACGTTAATTAATTTTAAATATGTCTGACTGACTAGACTATACTTGACTGAATAGCCTAGTCAGTTTAGTATAGTTAATATGTAGTTTCATAAATCATTTTTCAAATTTAATACGGTCAATGAAATAAATAAGGCTTTTACTACCATTTCGACAGTTGCTTGAGAACGCAGTCGGGAAAATATATGAAATATGATTTTGTTAGCAATATATCAAATGGGATGATTTATCTATCAATGAGAATATGAAATGTTAGAAAAATTGGATTCCTTGCGGGGTGTAAAGATGAATAAACTGTCGTAATATGGGGTTTTATATAATGAAATTCGTGTATTAACTCCACTACCAATTTTATCATAGGATCAACACCGAAATCTCAGGTGAGGTGCTAGTAGCTCGGTGGCGGCTGCGTTTTGGTAGTAATTACAAAAATAAAGCCACCTACGCCACGGTTGTGATTGGATGGGTGACTATTCCAACCATATTTAATGACATCACAAGCATCTGCGTGCTTCGGAAGGCACGTTAAAAGGTGGTCCCTATGTACCAACCCTACCCTTGCAAATCAAGTATAAAGACAAATTATTATTTAAAAAAATATACATCTTATTAGAAAATAACGATTATATTACGAATTTTCTAATGACCATACTTTCTCTGTTGGTTGCCTACAGCGAACCCTGACTTTGATAAAACAAAAGAATACTAGATAGCTATACTACTAACTCACGTGCACACCATACAATCGAGCAAGAACACTTGAAGTCAGATGTGGTCAACCTTTGAATGTTTAAAACTTTACAATAATTTATTAATATTTAATTTTCATAATGTATTTAGTGAAGTAGGCCTTGAATATGAGAACATTTAGTTATTTATAATAAGTTGGATATCTTTACATCAATTAACGTTATTAAAGAACATTTACAGAATAAATAAAATGGAGGGAAAAGAGAGAAAATTAAACTTTCAGTCACTCATGCTTGTTTTGGTTATTAGTAGGAAAATTATTAGGAATCTAGAAAAAATAATAAGTGTTTGAAAATATGTCATGTTATGTTAAAGTCAGACTCGTAGATTATAGAAGGTTGAGCACCCCTGGAAATTAGGAGAGTTCGGGTGTCAGCTTTTAAAACATGGGACGCGGGGGATAGACGATGGTTAAATAGGTTGACCGGGAGTTTCGAATTCGATTACACCCTGATGGGTGGGTGACGCGAGTGTACGACGGCAGAGAGCGTATGAGTTTGTTTGATTCGTTAGAATACCTGTTGAGAAGTTATTTAATTAATACCTGATGTCAAAGTTGTAAAAATTGTATTTAATAATACTTTTGAAAATGAATTACCATAATTTTCATGGATTTTGTTATTTACACCATTTCTTTCAACAGGATTTTAACAGTTTTATTATTTACTTACCATTAGAAAATGGAAAGAGGTATATTTGAAAACCTTTTAAACAATAAATGTAATAAATATATTAAACTTTAACCACATATAACTTAGTTTAGTAAGTTAATTATTTAATTGAGATTTATTCTATAAATTGGTTGTTTTAACATTTTCTATGTATGTTTGTATTAGATTTTGTACATTTTAGGCTACGAGTATAGTATTTGTTTAAAAGAACTCATTTCCATTTTCTGTTGATAGAATGCATGTTAATTTTACTTGTGTTTTACCTTTTTTAACATTTATTTATTGTACTCACTTGAGTGTATTTTACGTACTGAAATTCATTGATTTGTTTTATTTGACGGTTTTGATTACGGGTTACCGGTACCTGTACGGTTTTGATTACTATTTTAGCGTTTATTATTTTGTGACGTTTTATTTTTGAAATCGTTTTTTTTAGATTTCTAGGTTCGTAAATATGTAGTTTAGCTGGAGGTACTGTTAGGTAGGGAAACCCTTAATCCTATCCTAATCTCTGTCTTATCCCTCACTCTAAAGGTAGCTCCATTCATTTAGGGTTTTGGTGTAGTTAGTAAGTAGGTAGTTAGCGAATGGGCTATTTTTAGGCTTCCATCCTTATTAAATCCTTTATACCATATTCCTATATCCACAGAACTGAGAAAAGAATTTAATATAAATTTTGTACTTTAAATTTTAAATATTTTAAAATAATTTTTGTCTCTTACTTCCGACTATCGTGGGAAGACTACCAAGGGTAAAGTATTTCTGAACGTTTTAAATTCATGCAATGCGTGCTGATGTAGGGATATCGGTGGCTTTTTAGGTCAGATCTCCAACACTGGTCAGAAGTCATGGTTATCTTTGGATCAACTTGTATAATAAAAGGGTCATTAGTATATTCTCAAAGTATAACTGAAAGTGTTGATTCCGGGTGATGCGGGTTGTTGTGGTAATACCGATGACATCACATAGGTCGAAGTCTTCAGGATAGATCTATAAGAGTTGTCATGGGTGTTGTTGGATCAACTTTGTATCATTATGGATTTAACATTTTCAGTTAAGTAATCTTAGGGACCCCGTAACTTTGGTTGACTTCACATGAAGTCGGGTAGATTTTAAGTTTAAGTAGTTAGTATTTTGTATTAAATATCTTTAGGCTCAGTCATTCCCTTATTTGCGCATAATTTACGTTAAATGCGTTTTTCAGGTAGGTCCTATTCTTATGGAGGTGACAGATTGCTTTTGGGATAACGTTTATCATATGGTCACCACTCCTGAATATGAGCGTTTGGTGTGGGGCTCTTCAGGGCCCTTCGGGGCTTCACTTTCCTCTTCCTTGAATGCGCATACACCCAGGAAACTCTAGAGAAACTTAATTAAAGCATCCACGTACCTCTAAAAGAATTTGGTTCACTACTATAATCACAACGCACGGTCCTACCATTTGAACTAGACGATCACACTGCCAATTTAGATTTCTAAAAGAAAGAACCAAATAGGTTAGTTAAGCAAATAATTATTTATATTCAGATTAAAATATTATTTAAGGGGAGAAAGGGAGGATTGTTACAATTGTTGCCGCGTGACCCAGGATCTTAAAAAACACGGGTTCATGTTTTTAGTAGGCTTATCAGCCTACAATTGTTGTCTGTGAAATGGAAAGAGGTTGAAAACGTGGATGTTTGATTCAAGGATATCTGAGTTTGTTGGTGTACGCATTTGAGGAATTTGGAGTAGTGGGGGCGGGGTGTTTAGTAAAAATGTCACAATCATAGTAGGGGAGTACTAGATTCATTCATAGGTCCTGTTTATTTTACGGCATAGTTAAAGTTGAGATTTAGAAAAAAAAACACAATAAGTACATATAAGTTACAGATTCGATTTAGCTTTCAAAGCATAATTTGATATACAATTTTAATAGGTTCCGTACGTGTTACGAAAGTAATGGGGGCGATATTTGATAGGTAAATTTACAAACGTGTTCATATGTAGGTCATAGGAACTACAATTAATTAAATTTTGTGCGACTATTGTTATATTATTAATTTATAATTATTATTTAATTGTAGGGGTTTTATATGTTCTACGGTTGATTACGTAATTTACGTAAATTACATTTAGTACAGAGGGCACAAATTACTTTGGTGAAACAACACACCAAATACTAATAGGTAAAGCTATTTTTAGAATAGTCCAGTGCCAAAGAATGCGTATTGTATACAACAGAGGTTCTCAAACTTATTTTGTCTACCGCCTACTTTGAATATCAATAGTTTTTCAACGCCCAACGAAAATGGTTTTAGACAAAGAAGGCACAAAGGCGAAGATGGATTTATGGTATTTTCACTAAATTCATATTTAATTTATTCTACATTATATTGCGGTCTCTTTCTTTTGCTTCCGATATGGTTTTGTTTTCACAAATAAGTTAGTAAAGTGTTGAACTATTCTACGAAACCTATGTTAAACATTATTAGTTTTATACAATCAAACAAGGCGGAAACACGAAATAATTAAATCGATGTGTTTGATTTTAATTTTGCTCCTTACCGCCCCTTTAGGCCTTCGGCACCCACAAAGAGGCGTTATCGCTCACTTTGAGAATAACTGGTATACATCAATGCAGGTGTTCTGTTAGTTATATCACATTTCATTTCAGTCAAATAAACATAACAAGATCACAGTTTAGTTCTTTGTTCAAGATTGTCGAATCAGTTAATAGCTTAAGTTCATATTTCTATTCTTTGTTTTGCTAGCTCGAGCTATCATATAAACACTCTGCGTATTTGATAAACAAAGATAACAATCTTGGTCCATAAGCAAAATTTGATAGCTTTAACTTAAACAACACTCGCTTTATCGTTTCGTAGTAGATCTTGAACGTGGGAGACCTTTTGTAACATTAGCGACAAATGTGTTGGAATTTCAAGTGCATCCATAAGTCCAAATGTTGCGTTGAAAAGTAATAAATTACAGTTTAGGGTTTGTCAAGTGTGAAATGTGCTAATTGCGGAACAGGTTTTTTAGAAATTTGTTTTTTTTAATTTACTATTAATAATAGCTTGTTAAATTATTGATTGATCACAATAGGACTATTAAGTAATTACGTGTTTTAATTGGTACGTGTGTAGGCAATATTAATTATTAATAAATTATAGACGTCTGTATGAAAATAGGCTCATTTTAATGTCATTCTAAATTGGCATTCCTAGTGGATCTATTTAACGTAAACTTACTAATATTAATTTTATTTATGTCAATAGTTAGTTTTAGGTACATACATAAAAAAATTACCCTATAGCTTAGTGGTTAGAAAATAAGTAGTTCCTAATTTAATAATATTAAGATTAATTACGATATAAGTTACCGTATAATGGTTTATTGGTAGCAAAAGCTTTGAAGCATTAAGTCCGCCATACGATAATTATATTATAAGTCATAAAGATAAAATAAAAATACCTAACCGAAGTCACACGTGAATTCCGTTCTATTTATAATCGATTGGTATTATAAACCCTACTTAGTATCCTATGACTTAGTGGTTGGAGTACGAATATGGCCTCAAATTCGATTACGTGGGCAGACAGGTAACAGCAGATTAGCTGTGTTTCATGGGGCGACTGATTATTTAAATGACGTTTATATTTGATTTTGTACAGATGGCTCATCGGTTGAAAGTGAATTTGGTCCCTGGTTCGAATCCATTCCATGCTTAAATAGTTGTTTTTTTATGGGGGCGTTTAATTAATTAAATATAGAAGATATATAGCTTAGTAGCTGAGGGAATGACAGGTTCCGGTTCGATTCCGGACAGAGTCATATAGATTTCGCTATTACGAAATAATGCTAGTAGCTCAGTGGTTGAAAGACATACTAAATCCCTGGTTTGATTCCAGGACATGGTTAAATAGTTGAGATTTATGGGGGCGAATAATTAATTAGAAAAGTTATATATTACTCAATTTTTGTAACAATGACATAGTTTCTGGTTCAATCCCGGAAATATATTTAATAAATAACTGATTTAAATCTAGCTTAAGGTCAGATGGTTATTAGTTATTTCAAATGATTTAGTAGTCATAAAATTTGTACATATAGCTCAGTGGTTGGGAGAATAACATAGTCCATGGTTTGATTCCGGTATTATTTAATGATCAATGAAGCTGGTTCGACTCTAGCACAAGATCAGATAGTTTGTAAGGCAGTAGATGTAACTGAGTAATAATAAAAGTTATATATAGCCCAGTGGTTGAAAGGTTAACATAGTCTCTGGTTCGATTCCAGTATATATTGATCAAGGGATGCGGTACGAGTTAAGCACAAGGTCAGATAATTGTAAGTCATCACAAGTGATTGAGTAATTATAAAAGCTATACATAGCTTAGTGGTTGGAAAGTTTACATAGTCTCTGGTTCGATTCCGGAGCTATAAATAAATGGATGTTTGGCATAGAAAGTGTTTGTTTTATAATGATTTAGATATAAGGTAGTTATAATTTTGTGATAACAGTTTGGTGGTTAAAGATAAGATAAGTCACAGGTTCGATTCCGTGACTAGTTATTTAAAAAATGACTGAATTTAGAAAAGGTTAAGGGGTATTTTAAGATTTATCGCTCATAGTAGCTGGTTGCTTAATTATGAATTAGATATAAGGTAGTTCTAATTTTGTGATAAGAGTTCGGTGGTTGAAAATAACATAAGTCAAAGGTCCGACTCTGGGAGGCTGATTGAAAGGATTATTTAATTTGGAAATGGCCAGCGTGACGTCATAGCTCACGCGCACTAGGTAAATATATGGGTGCTCGATTTCATAGACGGAGCGGAAAGTGGTACTGTGGGTATAAAAATAAAATAAAAAAAGTTTTATTGATTTGAAGGGTTTGGTTGCTTGGATTTTGAAAATTTATACTCTAGTTACTTACGTACGTACGTCTACGTATAAATTTTGGGGCGATTGTACCAACCCTACCCTTGCAAATCAAGTATAAAGACAAATTATTATTTAATAAAATATACATCTTATTAGAAAATAACGATTATATTACGAATTTTCTAATGACCATACTTTCTCTGTTGGTTGCCTACAGCGAACCCTGACTTTGATAAAACAAAAGAATACTAGATAGCTATACTACTAACTCACGTGCACACCATACAATCGAGCAAGAACACTCGAAGTCAGATGTGGTCAACCTTTGAATGTTTAAAACTTTACAATAATTTATTAATATTTAATTTTCATAATGTATTTAGTGAAGTAGGCCTTGAATATGAGAACATTTAGTTATTTATAATAAGTTGGATATCTTTACATCAATTAACGTTATTAAAGAACATTTACAGAATAAATAAAATGGAGGGAAAAGAGAGAAAATTAAACTTTCAGTCACTCATGCTTGTTTTGGTTATTAGTAGGAAAATTATTAGGAATCTAGAAAAATTAATAAGTGTTTGAAAATATGTCATGTTATGTTAAAGTCAGACTCGTAGATTATAGAAGGTTGAGCACCCCTGGAAATTAGGAGAGTTCGGGTGTCAGCTTTTAAAACATGGGACGCGGGGGATAGACGATGGTTAAATAGGTTTAGCAGCTTGGTCTCGGGACAGTTGACCGGGAGTTTCGAATTCGATTACACCCTGATGGGTGGGTGACGCGAGTGTACGACGGCAGAGAGCGTATGAGTTTGTTTGATTCGTTAGAATACCTGTTGAGAAGTTATTTAATTAATACCTGATGTCAAAGTTGTAAAAATTGTATTTAATAATACTTTTGAAAATGAATTACCATAATTTTCATGGATTTTGTTATTTACACCATTTCTTTCAACAGGATTTTAACAGTTTTATTATTTACTTACCATTAGAAAATGGAAAGAGGTATATTTGAAAACCTTTTAAACAATAAATGTAATAAATATATTAAACTTTAACCACATATAACTCAGTTTAGTAAGTTAATTATTTAATTGAGATTTATTCTATAAATTGGTTGTTTTAACATTTTCTATGTATGTTTGTATTAGATTTTGTACATTTTAGGCTACGAGTATAGTATTTGTTTAAAAGAACTCATTTCCATTTTCTGTTGATAGAATGCATGTTAATTTTACTTGTGTTTTACCTTTTTTAACATTTATTTATTGTACTCACTTGAGTGTATTTTACGTACTGAAATTCATTGATTTGTTTTATTTGACGGTTTTGATTACGGGTTACCGGTACCTGTACGGTTTTGATTACTATTTTAGCGTTTATTATTTTGTGACGTTTTATTTTTGAAATCGTTTTTTTTAGATTTCTAGGTTCGTAAATATGTAGTTTAGCTGGAGGTACTGTTAGGTAGGGAAACCCTTAATCCTATCCTAATCTCTGTCTTATCCCTCACTCTAAAGGTAGCTCCATTCATTTAGGGTTTTGGTGTAGTTAGTAAGTAGGTAGTTAGCGAATGGGCTATTTTTAGGCTTCCATCCTTATTAAATCCTTTATACCATATTCCTATATCCACAGAACTGAGAAAAGAATTTAATATAAATTTTGTACTTTAAATTTTAAATATTTTAAAATAATTTTTGTCTCTTACTTCCGACTATCGTGGGAAGACTACCAAGGGTAAAGTATTTCTGAACGTTTTAAATTCATGCAATGCGTGCTGACGTAGGGATATCGGTGGCTTTTTAGGTCAGATCTCCAACACTGGTCAGAAGTCATGGTTATCTTTGGATCAACTTGTATAATAAAAGGGTCATTAGTATATTCTCAAAGTATAACTGAAAGTGTTGATTCCGGGTGATGCGGGTTGTTGTGGTAATACCGATGACATCACATAGGTCGAAGTCTTCAGGATAGATCTATAAGAGTTGTCATGGGTGTTGTTGGATCAACTTTGTATCATTATGGATTTAAAATTTTCAGTTAAGTAATTATCTTAGGGACCCCGTAACTTTGGTTGACTTCACATGAAGTCGGGTAGATTTTAAGTTTAAGTAGTTAGTATTTTGTATTAAATATCTTTAGGCTCAGTCATTCCCTTATTTGCGCATAATTTACGTTAAATGCGTTTTTCAGGTAGGTCCTATTCTTATGGAGGTGACAGATTGCTTTTGGGATAACGTTTATCATATGGTCACCACTCCTGAATATGAGCGTTTGGTGTGGGGCTCTTCAGGGCCCTTCGGGGCTTCACTTTCCTCTTCCTTGAATGCGCATACACCCAGGAAACTCTAGAGAAACTTAATTAAAGCATCCACGTACCTCTAAAAGAATTTGGTTCACTACTATAATCACAACGCACGGTCCTACCATTTGAACTAGACGATCACACTGCCAATTTAGATTTCTAAAAGAAAGAACCAAATAGGTTAGTTAAGCATTTATTTAATTATATTAAGATTAAAATATTATTTAAGGGGAGAAAGGGAGGATTGTTACACCTACTATCGCTTGATACTAGTTCTGAAGCCTAGTCAGAAGAAGCCTCAGGCGGCTTAATAACATCTGACACTAAGGTTTAGTCACTGGCCCTCACACACCCCTCCAACAAACCGCACTGGGCCCGCGTCGTGGAGTATGGTCCAAACTAGTGTTGCCGAAGAATCGATAGTTTTGCAATCGATAGTTGAACGCCAAATTCATCTATATCGTATAGATGAATTTGGCGATGATATATATTTGGTATAGATGATTTAAACGATAGGACAATCGATAGTATCGATACTATCGATAGTATTGCCATCTTTATTTTAAAAAAACTAAACGTACGTTTCAATAAAGTCAAATATACTAGTTATTTAATTTGATTTCGTTAAATATACCACCCATAAGGCCTGCATATTGAATGCAATACTATTGAAATAAATATCACTATCGATAGTATAAAACTATGATAGTATCGATACTATCGATAGTCTATTAGATATTGAAGAACAATACTATCGATAGTATTAGTTCATTGGTTGGCAGCGATCGAAACTATCGATAGTATCGATAGTATCGATAGTATTGCCATCTTTATTTAAAAAAAACTAAACGTACGTTTCAATAAAGTCAAATATACTAGTTAATTAAATTGATTTTGTTGAATATACCACTCATTATGCCTGCATATTGAATGCAATACTATTGAAATAAATATCACTATCGATAGTATAAAACTACGATAGTATCGATACTATCGATAGTCTATTAGATATTGAAGAGCAATACTATCGATAGTATTAGTTCATTGGTTGGCAGCGACCGAAACTATCGATACAATCGATAGTATTGCTGTTTACCGATAATATTGCAGTAAAAGAGATATCGATACTATCGATACTATCGATATAATCGATAGACTATCGATAGTATCGTTTTTCCTTCAACTATCGATAGACAATCGATATTGACCTATCGAGTGGCAACACTAGCCCAAACCACATCGTACTTTAGGTGAGACCTGTGCCCTGCCACTGCAGGGCCGCCCCACTGGGCGTATCATCATCATTATCATCATTATTTCAGCCATAGGACCTCCACTGCACATAGGCTCCTCTAGAGACTTCTAGATTGGCCGGTTGAAAGCGGCCATCCAGCGGCTTCCTGCAACCTTTACCAGGTCATTTGTCTACCTTGTAGGTGGATGTCCTACGCTGCGCTTGCCGGTACGTAGCCTCTATTCCAGAACCTTTCTGCGTGCCGTGGCCGTCAGTTCTACGTGCTATGTGCCCTGCTCATTGCCACTTCAGCTTGCTAATCCGTTGGGCTATGTGAGGGACTTTGGTTCGTTTACGAATATTCTATTCCTCATTCGATCTCGTAAAGAAACACCACGCATAGCCCTTTCCATATGGGATGTATATAGCCATATTTTGCTTTACAACACCGAAATCCAAAAAGGAGCATTGATAATTTTGTTAACTGAAAATTACATCGTTTTCCGATGTTGCCGTATAATTAAAGTTGTATATCAGCAGTAATTGTTAAGTTATTTCAAGGAAGTATACAAAATACATATAAACTACTTTTACTAGACGAAGATCCAACCTGTATTTTATTGTTTATAAGTACTTTCACTAGAGTAATATCTACCCGCATATCTTAGCAATTAACTAGCTTGTAAATGCGAAACTAAATATGTAAACTTCCAGATGCTTCGTCCATGATCTAGTTATTTTAAGTAGGTAACTAGTTAATTAGGTGCCGTCGTATATTAAACATGGGACGTCTTGAGTTACAAGTAGCGGAATATATTTACAGGATTAGCGCTAGGAATTTAAGTTAATTTAAACAACTCGTGTGCATGTCTAAAGCATAAGAGTTTTCGGGATCTCGATGTTGGATACAACAAGTTTTTGGGAATCAGCATCTAATTACGTAATTATAGGAATCGTCAATATCATCATTTCAGCCATAGGACGTCTACTTCTGAACATAGGCCTCCCCAATTGACTCCTAGTTTGGCCGGTTGCAAGCGGCCTGCATCCAGCGTCTTCCAGCGACCAGGTTGCCTGTCCACGTTGTGGCTGAACGACCTCTAAAATCGAAATCAATAAAAGCATACAAGTATAGTAAAGTTTGCCTATATACGTCCCACTGCAGGGCACAAGCCTCACCACTGGTGGAGGGGTGTTGTAAGGCCAGTGATTAAACCTTTCTGACAGATGTTATGGAGCCGCCCTTATGCTTCTGACTAGGCTTTACAACTAGTATCAAGCGATATTAGCCGGGACCAACTTTTCCGAAGCACGGACATGCTTGTGATAAATGTCATTAAATATAGTTGTAATGGTCATCTATTCAATCACAACCGGGGTGTAGGTGGCTTAACTTCGGT
Organism: Anania hortulata; assembly: GCA_963576865.1. Taxonomy (NCBI): domain Eukaryota; kingdom Metazoa; phylum Arthropoda; class Insecta; order Lepidoptera; family Crambidae; genus Anania; species Anania hortulata. The sequence goes on along the minus strand of OY756412.1, from coordinate 8,336,619 downwards.
AATCACTACCAAAATGCTGCCATCAATGAGCTACAAGCACCTCAAATAATATTAAGTGAAAGGCAAACAACGGCAAAATATGACCTGATAAAAACCTGAAAAGACCATCAATGAGTAATACTTCAAAAAATACATGGTTAAATGAGTATTTAATTACAAGTCTTTGTTATTTTATTTAAAGCCGAAGAAAATAGTAAAAAAATATTTAAAAAGTCTTTAATTCTTTTATTTTTTGTTAGTTTTGAACGCACCTATAACATAATCTGTGGTCTGTCCATAGGAATTGTTCCATTAAACGTAGTTAGTACTGTGTTATAAAATAGTGCGTCTTACAAATTCTTATTTGCGATATTATTTATTCGTTATTTTTTAATACTCTGCTTTGAATAACTTAACAGCAATACAATTTAACTAATTATTATTTTATATACATTAAGAAAGTATTTATTTTACATAATACAAAACATCAAACGGAACGAGTGATTGTCATACGACAGCTGTCAAAGTGGCGTCTACGCAACAGACAAATGATGAGCGCGCGCAGTTCCTCGTTCGTTGTTCTAGCGTTTCGTTGTGTACTGTGCGATTTTGTGAGTGTTTAGTTTGTTGTTTTGCGACTTTGCTTTGAATACGGACTCCGATTGATCTTCCACTTATGACGACTTTCTGCTATTAATCCCTGGACACCGATAACGCCTTGCGACTTTATTCAGAATGTTGAATAACGCCTTTTATTTGCAATGAATCCGCCGAATGAAGGGGCAGTTGAACGGCGACGTTTGCAATGTATTAATTGCAATATCTGCGTTAATACACTTCGACGGTATGTCGTCTTGGAACTTGACGTCAGGATCATCTCCTTAATAAGCAATTGGATCTCGCCATTAATCGTAAGTTCTTTTGACCATCCAACTTACCCAATATAGTTACGTTTTAAACTGCCTGTTGTCTTGCATGCTGAAAAGATAGCTGTTGTCAATAACATACATCTAAATATCCCGCAAATTCTTAGAATTTACATTGATTTTGTTTTCACCACTTACATTCACTGTTTTCCTTTACTTCACACACACACACTACTACACACTTCTTCTTCATCTATACGGTCAATCCCGATTGCGTCCAAAGCCATTGCTTTGGACGTCCGCTTTCCTTGATTTACCCCTCCACTTCGCGCGGTCTTGAGTGTCTCTAGTTGTGAGATCATTGGCACACATGTCAGCCCGCCCCCTTTACTTACTACACAGATTGCCTAAAAAAGGATATAGCAACAAGAGCATTTTATAGTACTTGTTGTTTTTAAATTACCGCTGTTATGAATTATGTTGTGCAATTTAAAGCATCCATATACCTAAATAAAAATGTAAAAGTTTTGTGTGGTTTTTCAGGTCACTGAAGACGATATCATTTGCGAGGCTTGTTGGGAGATAGTAATACAAGCTGTTAATGATGCCTTGGCCCATGACAATAGTGATGTACATCAAGCAGCTGGATCTTCCCACCATGGCCACAGCCAAGTGTGCATCATCTGTGGCCTGTCTTTATTAAGGCGCCGAAGCGACCTTATCATAAAAGAAAATCCTACTGATTTAGATAGAAGTGTTGTTAATATAATTGAATCCAGAATTGCTCCACGTCAGGTCAGTAATGTGTTTATTGACATATTTTTAGTAATTATTTTTAACATTTTATTATTGTGAAATCTATTGAATCTAAAACTATAATCATATTGTATTTGGAATTTGAACCTAACATTCTGTGAAACCCAATTTACTTAAAATTATTCTTGTTTAAACATCTAAATGGTTTGTTATATTATGTTATCTTTAGGCCTAATCTTAACAAACTAATTAATCATGTTGAGATGCTAAAATATGTACTTAGTTATGGGATTAATATAACCCAGCCTAACATCAGGATTACAGACATGAAGGAGGCCTATGTGAATAACTCATTGATATGGAGATTCTTTATATTTTAATAAATTGAGTTTTATTATTGAATAATATAACTATTTCAGCAAGATGTATTTTTTATAGATAACACCATCTGATCGCGTTTGTCACCCGTGTTGGCTGCGCTCCAAACGGTCTGCACTTCGCGCACAGCAAGTTGATGATCCACGGCCTATAAATGCTGAAATTGATGATAGCTCTGAGCATGTACAAGACCCAGAAGTTGTTGAAAGAAATAATCCTGAAATCCCAGACCCAGTTCCAGTTCAACCAGAGGCACAAGTAATTCTGCCCAACTACAGACGTGCTGCAAATACAGCTTCTCATTGCATATTTTTTGGCTGTACAAGTGATAGCTTACATACCATGTCAGATAGTTTGCGAGGAACAATCTTAAGTAATTATAATTATTATATACCAGTGCTGGCTCGAATTTGTGCGGAGCATTTACATGGAAACCACTGGGAAAGTCTGTTCAATTCACAGAATAGCATCATTACTTTCAGTATACAACAAATAGAACATGTGTTCTCATTTGTTAATTCATTTACAACATACTTGAACTTTAATACTCTAGAAGCAATTCAAGATATTGATAACAATTTATTTTTTTATTGGATTGGAAGATCTAAGGAGGATTTTGCTTCCTTAATAAATGAAGTGCCACGGATTCAAGAAGTTCATCGGGGTGTTTTAGGTTTGGCTGCCTTATTAATGAAAATGAGAACTGGGGAATCTGATGAAAGAATATCTAAATTGCAAGATTTTGTGCCTAGAAATCTTGGTATTAATCACATCTCAAGGGAGAGTTTATTACAACACAATTTATTGTTACCAAATGGGATATGGGATAATGAAACTAATGAACAAGCAATTCTCATTTGTGATGGTACATACATTTACATTAACAAAAGCTCGAATTATATGTTCCAAAAGGATACATATTCTTTACATAAGTACAGAAATCTTGTAAAACCATTTTTATTAGTTACATGTGATGGGTACATTGTCGACTGTTTTGGGCGATACAAAGCTACCACATCGGATGCGGAGATAATGACAGCTCTATTTAGAAACGAAAATTCTCCTCTCAGATTGTATCTCCAAGACAACGACATTTTTATATTAGATAGGGGGTTCAGGGATTCTATCAGTTTATTAGAAGGCTGCCATTATAGAGCGTTTATGCCAGCATCACTTCTAGAGGGAGAACACCAGTTAACCACCACCCAAGCTAACGAAAGTAGATGTGTTACAATTTGTCGATGGGTGGTGGAAGTTGTAAATGGGCATTTTAAAAGAGACTTCAAATTATTGCGTCAAGATTATTTTAATAAGACTGTGCCGCACTTGATGCAGTATTTTCAAATTGCAGCCAGTCTTCTCAATAGGTTTGGTGTTCGCCTTAGAAACAGAGAAGATGCTGGGCAAATGTTGCAAATAATAAGACAAAGAATGCATTTTGCAAATAACTTGGCCCTATTTGTTGAAAATAACAACATGAACAGGCGGTCTTCTAACTTTGTTAGTATAACAGCAGATAGAGAAAACTTAGTTACGTTCCCTAGGATGGAAATGGATCAACTAGTACTTTTTGCATTGGGAACGTACCAGATAAGACAAGCGAGGTCGTATTATGGAGAACACATAAGGTTCCATGGTGGTTACCGAATTGAAATAAGTACAGAGAATGTAGATGTCGCGGAGAACAATTTGAGAGGAAGTGGCAACAATACTCTGATACGGGGAAAAATAAAGTCAAGGCATGTTTCAAGAAAACAATATTTTGTATATATTTTGATTGAAAATAATATATATAATTGTTGCAATTGCCTTGTAGGACGACGCACAGTAGGATGCTGTGCCCACGTTATGACTTTGGTGTGGTATCTTGGATGGGCTCGGTACCAACAAAATATTTCTGCTCCCGCAGAATTCTTAGATAACGTATTAATAAGGGAAGACATGGAATAAATGAAATTGCGGTTAACTATTTGTTTATTTTTATTTCCTTTTACTTCACCTCTGTCTGATGTTATTATTTATTAAATAGGAAGCTTTCTAATTGCTCCTTTTGATGATAGAGATAAGTAAAAGACGACCGTCCGGTGTAGTGGTTCGCGCTCCGGACTACAAAGCCAGCGGTTGTGGGTTCGAATCCCGCAAGGGGCAAATGTCTGTGTGATGAGCACGAGTATTTGTAGCTCAGTCATGGACGTTTATAAAAGTATATAAGTATGTTTATCCGTTATCTAGTCGCCATAGTACAAGCTTAGCTTAGTTTGGGGCTAGATAATTGGTCTAATTGTAAAAACAATTATTTTATTTTATTAGTCTTGACTTGAACCAATAAATATCTATCTACGTAAGCTGTTAAAGCCTAATTTCTAGATTTAGGGTTATGTAAATAGTAACTACACACTACAAATTATGCTTAAGTGGGTAAATGTAGTACTTAAGTCAAACAATGATAGGTACCTAAGTATCTAAGTGTTTATCTGCATAGCTATGGTGAGGTATTTTTTACAGTTAGACCAAAGATCAGATCAGCAAGGAAATCAGTGGCTTGTTACAATAATAATAAAGAAATAAATTAGTAACCACAAATATATAGCGTACCTACTTACATTCTTACATTACAAAACATAACCTAAATTGATACAAATAAGTGAAGATTTCTTTGATTCTCGGCCTTTAATATATTTTTTAAAAATACGTCATTGATGATTGCATCTAGGCAATGAAATTAGACTATATTCCAATCATGGACGCGACACTTTTATTATCAGGTCACAGAATGTATGAGACGTTGCCATTGTTCTTTTATAACTCTTTGACTAGTCTGTTGTCGCCTGTGTGTCATACCACAAACCCGAGTCGCGGCAAATTGCAAGAGTCTCAGTGAATCTCATCGCGAATTTGCTAGGAATCCGACGCTTCGCAAACGAACTTTCGTTGCAGTATTAAAAGAATCTCCAGATTTTACTCCAGAGAGCTCTTTAGAGTTTAATTTAATCGACGGGCGCCGGAGTCTTGATAAATCCGCTGTAAAATAGTTAATTTCTAGGACTGAAACTTTAGGATCGTTTTTGAGTTTAACAATTAAGTGAGGTTAAACCTACAGGGTGTGATGTAAGGACAGGTTACAAAAAAATCTCATTAAGGGACATCCTATACAGGATTTCATTTGAAGATAATGCCAAATATGAAAAATAAGGTCTACAAAACAATATAAAAATAATAATTTATCGTAATTAATTTCAGTCGTCGTATTTCTGGAGTAAAATATACTTTCAAATTTCAGAAAAATTAAAAATGCGAGATGTATTCATCAGAGATGACAGGCATACACCGACGCCGCTCCAACAAAAACCTCATGCAGTGCACATACGGTGCAATTTAATCGAGTAAACGTAAATTTTCTACGTATTCTATTTTGCAAATGCAAAATGGAAGAATTTAAAAATGAAAAAAAAAAGAGTTTGTTTTTTACGTAGATCGATTGAGTTACTAATTCTGAGTGGTCCCTAAAAAATTGGCACTACCGTAAAATGTAACCCTGTGTATAAACGCCTTTTCACCCTCTATTTTACTTCCTCAGTAGGTGAGTTAAAAAAGTAGCCTGTATACAATAATTGTTATGCTATACCATAGGAACCGTGTATTTTCCGGGATGAAAAATAGCCTATGTCATTCTCTGACCCATAAAATACAATACAATTACTATGTTTAAAAATCATGTCGATGCGGTGGTGCGCAAGTCTACTATACTTATGTATACATTGTGTGGCTTACATCCGGGGATACAATTGAAAACAGAGACTATAGGTCACTAGTAATTGGACCATAATAGTCCCAATTGATTAAAATCACAACTTTACTTTTTGATTTTTTCTAACAAACTTAAACGTAAATTCAATGTAATGCAAACAATGCAATAGTTCCGCTCGACTTGATCGATTGAGTTCATTTGCATCGTACTTATTCGGAGCTACTCGGAACTTCTCTTTGACACGACATTTAAAACGTTAGCGATAATATTGTTTCGCAATTATACACTGATTATGAATCGTAAGTTTAAATTTATTATTGTGTCTAATACATGGGTTTTGGTTAACTGGGATCTTTTCAGGAAAGATACTAATACTCCAGAGAGTTTTGGATTTCAATATTATTCACAGTTGTAGGCCACACACTGTATAGATCTAAGAAATAACAAATGATATCGCGAGAAAAAGCTAATCATGTAATAAAAACTGTCGAGACATTGAATTCCCCAACGTTTCAATTTCCGCAAACAGTAGGTATTCATTTTTGTTCTATTTGTACGTTTCCGAGAGAACTTTTAAATTATTTCTCTTGTTGGAAGGAGCCAAAGTGCATGCATTCAACTCGCAAAACAATACTCGGAAAATAATTTGCTTCTCGTGTATTTTTGTTTTTGAACTATTCTTTATTTTAAAAGTCGGGTAATACCAATTTTCTATGGTAAAACATACATTATTCTTGGACTGGCTGGTACGGTCATGTTTTGCAGAAACCGACAAGCTACGTAGGAAACAAATGTCTGGCCATGCCGCCACCGCCAGGTCCTGGCAAAAGGGGTAGACCCAAGAAATGCTGGCTAAACGTCGTGAGGGCTGACATGCGTGCTATGATCTCACAACTAGAGACGCTCAGGACCGTGCGAAGTGGAAGAGTAAATCAAGGAAAGCGGACCATGGGCTTCAAAGCAATGGCTTTGGACGCAAACGGGATTTACCGTATAGATGAAGAAGAAGATAAAGAAGACATACATTCTTCCTGGACATTGGACACGTTTGTATAAGTCCCACCAGCCCCTGCCGCGCTCCACCAGCGAGCGCCAGACATGGAAGGGAGTGTAAAATTAAGGCTAATTTCAGATGACCGCATGGTACAAGAACTATCATAATATAAGTAGTCATCTTAACTTAGCCTTAATATGGTTGTCAAGCGCGCGCACGTTTATTACAGACAGATAAGTATTTATGCGGCTAATATTTTTAACCATATTACATCACGACGACACTAAAAATAATATACAAGAAATATAAATACACCGTGTGCCATGTGGGGACGGCCGTAAAGATACACTTTTTCACCGCCAACAGGAGGCGTGTCGTAAGAGGCGACAAATTCCTGTAGCACGAGACGGGCAGCAGCGTCTGCGTGCGAAATGTTATAAAAAATTGCGTTCGCCAACCCGCCTCCAAACGTGGCGAGTAATGGCAATCCCCCCCGATGAAAGTCATTGGGGGAGGCCTGTTTTCAGCAGTGGATGTCTTATGGCTGAAATGATGATGATGATGATGATAAAAACATACACAAACCGTAGGTATACAGAGAAAAAAAAATTATTGGATGAACAAAATTAAATTGTTACATTAAAATGAAAAGTTGGTACAACAAAACAAACATTGAAAATAAAGTTCAACCGACCTATCGATTTAGTCTTTTAAATACAACTATTCATCTTATTGCATTGTATTTATAACACAGTATTATCAAACGCCGTTTTGAAAATGCTAAAGTAATATTTTTATAACTTTTAAATTTATTAACAGAACTGCACTTAAACCCACCATTAATTTAACACAACGATAATTAACGTAGCTCAGGCTAGAAACTTTGTGAGAGTTTACAGTTTCAGCGTTTTTTTTTACCGCGTCATAACTTGCAAACGTAACATAGAACGACCTAGTTACATGGGGCACACTAAAAGTTTTGCACTTCTAGCTAATCGGAACTATTTGAATTTCGAATGTTATATTTTTTAAACGTTCCAACCTTCTTAGTAATAAAAAAAAAACAATTGGCGGGAAATGATTTGTCAATTGTTTTTTATCACACATCAAAGTTCTACGTACGCACCGAAAATGGGATTAAGTCGAAAAGATTTTAGAGCGATGATTTTTTATGATTTTAAAAGTTCTCTCTCTCCGCAAGACTGTGCCGCTCGTCTTCAAAATGCTTTTGAGAGAGAAGCACCTTGCTTAAACACCGTGAGGCGATGGTTTGCTGAATTTGAGAGAGGTCGAGTTTCTTTACATGACGAATTTCGTTAAGGGCGGCCTTCAACTGCCGTCAACGAAAATAATGTGGCTACTGTTAAGTGGCTAATTAAAGAAAACCCGCGGATTACCTGAGACAATTTGATGACTATTGGGGATTGGTATGAGCCAAATTCAGAAAATTTTACACGAAGAATTGAAAGTTCGGAAACTTTGCTGTCGTTGGATCCCTCATGAACTGACAGCGAAGCAAAAGCGGGCTCGCGTGGAATGGTGCTCACAGATGCTACTGAAGTACGACCACGGACATTCTATGCTGTTTATGACATTGTCACAGGAGACAAAACGTGGATTTATTGTTTTGAACCCGAAAAAAAACAGCAATCTTGTGAATGGGTGTTTGAAAATGAGAACAGGCCAACAAAAGTGAGGCAGGCGAGAAACGTTGGTAAAAAATGATGATGCTACGGGTCCCATCTGTACAATTCCACTTGAAGATCAAAAGAGTGTTAATGCCGAGTGGTATTCTACCATTTGTTTACCCAGGGTGTAAGAAAAAGTTCACGAAAGACGAGCCAAAAGCCGCGTTCTTCTACATCATGACAACGCTTCTTCACACACACACACACACTCCAACAAAACAAAGTCATTTTTAGCTTCTGAAAAAGTATAACTCGTCATCCATCCTGCGCATAGCCCCGACCTAGCACCCTGCGATTTCTGTATTTTCCCCAAAATCAAAGATTTGATGAGAGGTTCTACTTTTAACAACGCCGAAGAGGCAGTGATAGCGTTCAATCAGCACGTAGATAACATTCCTTCAGATCTGTTGTCCTCCTTTTTAAAAAATGGTTCGATTTCATGAAAAAATGTTTAAAATGTAAAGGAGAGTATTTTGAAAAGCAATAAACATAATATTTTGGTTATAACATGTTGTTTTTTTAAGTTACGCAAAACTTACTACTTAATGTGACCTACGCATAAGTCCTAGTTCTAGTTTATAAGTTACGGCTTACGTTCTCACGTATCCTAGGTGTAGTCGTAAAAACGTAAGCCGTAACTTAAAGTGACTGGTTAACAACAATAATGATAAATAATCAGTTAAGAAAGAAAATCAGTGACATGCCTTGGAAAAAATTGTTCTGTCGAATGATTTTCATCCATCTATGCCAAAATGGTCTGATTACCTTGTTCAAGATGCAATAGGTCAGATAGCTGCTTTGCATAAAATAACCTGACTTGCTGCATTTAGGATCATAGAACATGGTTAAGCGCACCCTTAAGGACAGGGCCCACAAGGACATGTAATTAGGAAAAAAAAAAATTAAAATGACACTACAAGCGTCGAAAATAACGCCTAATCTGTTATTAACACCCTATATTGTGTCGGTTTGATGCATTTATCCCACGTAAACACTAATTATTTTGATGTGAAATAGCTTTATACTCACATATCTATTATTATGTAAGTAGGTGTAAAGTATGTGTTGAAGTTTGCAACTTACACTCTTTTCATTTCACACATCCTTTCTAGCTATTGCTTTGATACTATCGGCCCTTCGTAATTTTAGTTAGTATCCACACTGACAAGGCTCTCTTATCATGGCGCGACACGTGTCCAGAACATTTTAAGTTAAGTTGTATCAGCCCGTGTTGTTATGTCGGTAAAGCGTTTAATATATAAAGGAAATAAATAATATTATGTTAAAGTAGGTATTGTTTTTGCACTTAGCTAATCAATATTAATCTGTGAATAACGTGATTGGTTACAAAGTTAAAAGTTAGTAGTTTAAGCAATATTTTGTAATTGTTTGTTGTTCCAAATAAAATTAAATAAAAAAGCGCCTGCATGATTAACAGGCAGGAGTCCTGAGTTTAAGTCCCGGCATGGGTGACTGAGCTTTACGTAATGGTATACTATAAAAAAGCATGCTGAACAACTCATTTATTTGCATTTTTCATGTTCTAAAATATAGCTTTGATCTACTTACTACATATTGGCTAATGAAAAGAACTACGCAACAAACTTAGTCACATTTGTCAGCTATAGCAATGTGGCAATGTGAAGAGTAGCAGAGAACAGATGATGGATCTCTGGAAAAAGGTTACCTAATACAGACCACCTACTGACGTGACCGTAACCGTACCTGTCAGAGATTATTAGGGTCCTGATACAGACAGCCATAAGGAACGCTCCCGCTGTGATGTGTGACCGCCATATATGACGGGGATTAGGAGCATTGCATGATCATCAGTCGAGGTTTATTGGCTGAATTGTAAACTCATTTAAATTTGATGATTAAAATAATACTCTAAATATACAGTTCAGGTTTATTAGGGGCCTCAGATATTTTTTTATAACATACTAGCTGTCCCGGCGAACTTTGTACCGCCCCATAAATATTTTTTTTCGTGTATTTTTGTTTATGTTATAATAGGTATTCTGCTATTCGGGACGGAGACAAATCAACATCAACAACAACAAATCATAAAATTCGGCCCAGTCGTTCTCGACTTACAAAGTGGTGTAACTAACCCGACTTTATTTTATTTAATAGATTTCCAACATTAGGAAGAATGTTATAAACAATATTATTGAATTTAAAGTAATTATGAGCATATTACATATTAAGGCGCCGGGTTAGGAGAATAAACGAAAAAAGGTATTTTTGGACAAGTTTTCTGGCGAAAATACTGGATATAAGATGTGGAAATTAATATATTATGTAACTTATATGTTGAAGTTTTTCCTGTTGTATCTAAATACTAGTTATTATTTCTTATAAACACTAAAAAATATTTCAAAGTACCGCAAATATAGCGAGCACACATTTATATTTTAAACGATGTTTTTGTTTAGCTATAAAGTTGGTTTAGGTATTTATAACATTCGTGCCTTTAGGGTGAAGTTTTTTTTTCAAATAGTCAACCAATTAAGAATTATGAGGTTTTTTAATGGATTTAACACTTAGCGCCTACTTATTCATGAGCGGATATTTTGCTCGCAATGATAATCTATTTGGACAGGAGCGCAACGGGTAGATGTTTAGTCTGCGAGAAGCATTTGTATTATTTTAGGCACGTCATAGAAGTCGCAGTAGTCGACGCTTAATGCTCAAGGTCACTTGCCTTACCCGTAGCCTTAAGTAAACGCTGATTAGAAAGTTCCATCAATTTAACGCCATTTTTTAAAATCATTATTCTACATCTTTAATTAAAATGAGCATTGCCTTTTGTGAATAAAAAATGTTAATGCAGAATTTTACCTTCAGACAAAATACAAATTAAATTTAATAAGGAAAAAATCACTTAAGCAAAAAATGCTGATAGAAACAAGGCTTTGGCTCACTAATGATTCATTCGAAAACCTTTTGGTACCCACTCTGTAATACCTGAACAATAGTTTCTTTGACTTCAAAGCTTTCTATGCAAAATACGGGGTGAATTCGGTTTTCTATGCAACGCAATTAGAGCTTTTGTGACAGGACAATTATTTAAAAAATGCCTGTCATATGTAGAAATGTGCCTGGGCTATTAACGGTCAATTAATTATTAAGTGGTTACTTTAGTAATAACTTACCGTTTTTTTAACTTTTACCGCCATATTACAAAAGAATATTGCCATTTATGTAATAATAATGTGTGTCACCATTAATCGAGACATTAATTATTGTCAACATTTTACATTATATTGTAACTTAGTTTATCTCTTTTGTTTATAGTATAGTCAACCTGCCACCAAATCTCAAATTCCATAAGTTAATATTGAACTCTAAATGTAGAACTTTAAGTTGAAAATCGATTAAGTAAATTTGATGTGGTAGATTGTTATTAACTGTACCTACCTAGGTTTGTGTAACTGATAGTTAAAAATTGCCGTTTAGTAAGAAAATATTATGTTATTTTAACCCGTTGAGGATTATAAGAACGCCGGCGGTCGCATAACAATGTAATTTCTATTGTGTCTCGTTCACACATGCTTGACAGGTTTGGTAACATAGGTCCGATTACAGAGTTTTTAAGTGACGATAAAGTGACTTCGTAGTTTTGCAAAATACCATACCATAATTACCAATATATATTTTATACTAAAATGTAGGTATTTTTACATTTGGTTTGCTTATCGCAATTAGAAACAAAATATGCACTATCCAAATTTTCCCTCGATTAATTTACTATCTAACTAAGTAATTAAGTCTTTTACATAATTACTAAATTCCAGAAATCAAAATTGAATGTTACGGAAACGGTGTAGCGTGTCTCATACAATTCCATACAATTTAGCGGAATGCAACAAGCACGTGTACGCGTCTGATGTGTTACGGCCTTAAGGGATTTAAAACAACATTCGCAACGTTAAATACCAATTTATTCGTTAATATCTCGATTATTACAAAAGCCAAAGGCTCAAACCGCAATTCGAATTGACATTAAGCCTATAAAATCTTATTATTCCCATATTTCGATTTTGTGCGTGTGGATTACAAAGAAGACCACAGTGCATAAAAAAGAACAGTATAACCAATTAATGTACAAGCAATGTTTTAGCTTAAACACACAAATATTTGCCCCTTAAGGGATTCGAACCCACAACCGCTAGCTTTGTAGTCCAGAGCGCGAACCACTACAGACGATTGTCTAAAACTACCCCCATCATCATCATCATCATCATCATCATCATCATGTCAGCCAAAGAGCGCCGAGTGAACGTAATTGTTTCCAAGCAGCGGTAAACTAAAATATTGGTAGGGACATTAATTAAAAGTCTCCATATATTTGAAGAAGTTTTTATTTAGTTACCTACTGCTCTTTTGTTTTACTATATCATGTCATGGGGTGTTGAAGGGCCTAAAGTTATTGAACGTTATGGGGGATTTCGTTTTCCGTACCCATAATGATTTATTCTGTTTTCCGTATACTGGTTCTTATAGTTTTCTGTTTGTACCTGCCGCGTTATACTTTTTACGGAGAAAAATACCTTTGTTATGAAAATTGTTCCAAACTGCTGATAATTTATGACAAAACTGGAACGAAATTAAAAAAAGTTTGGACATTATTCAAACAGGTATTTTATTATTTAGTTCAAAAAATGCACAATGACTGGCAGAAATAGTCTAAAAACTAATTATGTGCATATTTTTTTATTATTAAATAATTTATTTCGGAATAATCCATATTAATTGTTAGTAACTATAATAACTTATACCTATGTTAGTTTATAAGAAAGGATAAAAAAGTACTAAATTTTTTAAATTTAATTATTTTGTAGTCAGGTTCGAGGGCTTGACGTGGATGGTAGATTCAGAGCCTTAAAAACGCCCTATCGAACCTATCTGCAACTGTTTGTAGAATGCTGTTGGGTCTATATTGTATTTATATGATATTTTGGCGCGTATGTGTTAGAGAATATAATACGTAGTTAAGGTGAGAATACATTTTTCATTGGCCATTTTGTAAATGTGATACAAATATCGTTTCGAAATAGTATTATGTTACTTAGATAATACCTTTTTAATTGAAAATAAATTTTTTGTCGTTCTCTTTCTCTGGAACTAATGATCTAAGTAGTTTTTTGTGGCTGATTACGTTTTATTACCATGAGGTTCGAATCTCTAGATTTTTTAAAGCAATATTTAAAAAATCTTTAATTTTTAAAAACTAAACAAAATCAGCGCGACCGGTATGATGGGTAAATGCGAATACTAATCTACCCATTTCTTTATAGATGATTATAAAGTATTTTTTAATTTAATTTAAAAAAAACTTAGGAGTCTGTTGCATTTCTGAAGTAAATAAATAACCATGGCTATTTGGATTTCCTGATGGAGCATTATAATTATGAGTGCATGAACGATAGACCCGTTAGATGGATAGAAGCCGCATTATAAACGCGCTCAATTTGAATTTAAGAGATTCAGTGTGTGTGAAATGCAAATAGCAATTAAAGTACCTCGACCTCCGTAGCCGAGAGGCGAGCATACCGGACTTGGTGTCGCTATCTCTGAGGTTCCGGGTTCGAGTCCCGGTCGGGTCATTGTACAAAAATAACTTTTCTATATTGAAATAATAAAATCTCGGGTCTGAGTGTTGTGGTACCGTCGATGTTTCTGATTTCTGTAACACAAGCTACTTACCACAGGATCAGAGCAATGTATGTGATGTTGTCTAATATTTAAAGTGGGAGTAAGAGGTTCACGTCCTACCTGATCAATGTAATCAATCTATATCTAACGACTGCTGGGTATCAGCCTCTTTTTACGGCGCCACTTCTCACGATCATATCCCAATATTTCCTATTTAGTCCTAACCACCCGAACAATATCCACCAGCTGACGATCTGTCCAATATCTCCCGTCCCTTTTTTGACCAATACTCTGGTTACTACTATGGTCTACCGACCGTTTTTCAGTCTTGCTATGAAGTAATATGTGTAGACCATCAAGCTAAACAAAAATGTAGTGTACTTAATATCAAACTTATCTTACTTACACTTAACCTAAATAAACTTCGACTACTCTTTCTTTCCAGGTGCTTCCTTTTAAGTTTAAGTGAAATTAATTTAAAATTCAAGTTGTATATTATTTTAGATATAACTTCCATGTAATTTTAAAAACACTGTTTAGGATTAAATAGAAATATTTTAAAATAACTAAATAAAAATGGTATTCAGGACGCTATTGACACCACCATGCAACTGACGCATCAGGGATCCGATTCTTTTACGCACAATTTATGGAAGCCGTCTCGTGGGATTCAGCGAATATGCACTACAATATCGCGGTAGTCCCGTCAGTATCCTGAACCCAATATTATATTGCATACGCAAGGCATTGAGGCTTTCTGCGTAAATAAGGTCCACAGGCTGTAGGAATAAAATGACTGGCAATAGGCTCTAAAACGAGAAACGTACACCGCGCAAACCTGCGAGCCAGCATATTACATATCACCACCAAAGCCCTGCACTCTGCCTGGCTGGTGGTTGAGGCGTCTATTAAGCAAGTTATCTGTGGCTTAAACTGAAATTAGGCCATGTACGCCAGCCGGCCGTTATCCGAAGGAAATTATTCCCATTCCATACAGGAAACAAACACCTAGAATGGGTTTGGGTTAGCCTGATTAGGATTCTATTTTGTTTACTGTTTGTGCTACAGAGTGGCACAAAGGATACTACCCATTTTAACTTTTAAACAGTTAGCTGGTAAATGAACAACCACATTTATTCACAGTTGTGTATAAAACACATAGGTTTCCTACCTAATAGGTAGGTATATTTTACATACCAAACATAAAAGGTTAATGGTATTAACGAACAGACAGACGGACGTCGGAATGTAAGTAGACTGATCAGAAATTTGCTACATAAGCACTTGTTGCTACAGAACAAACAGGTGTATGACGTTTATGTCTATCTAACAAGGTTTAAATTCTGATGTCAACTTATTATTACGTGGTGACAGGTCACACAGTCATGTTTCAATTTAAACGAGATTTCAATACCCTAGACTGTATTCCAGATTCGTTTAGAATTAACCTTTTCACGGTTTCCACGCACGGCCGAATTTCCTCATTAATTTTACAAGTGTGGTATTATTTTCTCTGAAACAGGTCGTTATACATTCGGGGCTAGAACCACTTTTTGTGAAGGAGCCTTAAATCTACGCTTTTATATTTTTTAAAATAATTTTATTTAGCCTTTTTTGGGTGGGCCCAGAATTTCAAAAGGGGTCATTTTTGCCATTTTAAGGTTCCGTATACGGAATAAAATGCGTGTTTATTACATGCTGTCGCGAGACTGACTCGTTTCTTACTCAACGTCACATTTTTATTTGATGGACACTCTCACATACTGTATAAATGTAAGTAAGGTGCCGTGTGAGGACGGCCGTAAAGAATACACTTCCTCACCGCCAAAAGTAGGCGTGTCGTAAGAGGCGACTAATTGCCGTAGCACGAGACGGGCAGCAGCGTCTTCGTGCGAAATATTATAAAAAACTGCGCTTGCCAACCCGCCTGCCAAGCGTGGCGAGTATTTGCAATCCCCCCGATGATAAATCATTGGGGGAGACCTTTGTTTAGCAGTGGACATTCAATGGCTGAAATGATGATGACGATGATGACGTATATGTTGGTACGCAGTACACTACTACTACTACATTTTTTGTACTCAAAGAATGTGTGAGTGAATGTGTATGTGTGTTTGTGTGTGTATGTGTATGTGATTGGGCATACCATTGGGAAACCAATTACAACAGCCGGACACTTGAATCGACATTCGGGGTTTCTTTAATCATAAGGCAGACATCAGAAAAGTTGATAAGACACAAGGAGTATTAATTTTTTTAAAATCTCGACTAATTTGCTTATTACTCATAGTTACTTTGCAAAAGATTTATAAATAGTAAGTATATTGTCTTAAATGTTAATCTGATTATTCGAGGTCATTAAAATTAGAACTACATACAGGGTGTGTAGATTTCATCATCATCGTCATGTCAGCCATAGGACGTCCACTGCTGAACATAGGCCTCCCCCAAAGACTTTCATTGGGGAGGTTTGCCAATACTCGCCACGCTTGGCAGGCGGATTGGCGAGCGCAGTTTTTTATAAGATTTAGCACGTAGACGCTGCTGCCAGTGTCGTGCTACAGGAATTAGTCGCCTCTTACGACTCACCTTTTGTTGCCGGTTGTGCTATGTTGTGTTATGTTGCGTGTTTAGTCAGGCTCATTATTGATGGAGGCCAATGTGTTTATCAGTACAGATAACTTTATTAAGAGATCAAAATCTAAAATGTTAAGAAAAAATTAAACTCAACATTATTGTAGCGTCTCAATTTCACGATTTCGATGTTGATCCCATAGTAAAGGTTATTTTAAAGTAGGTATAATTTTTAAAGGATTAATTGATGCATATAAATTGTCCTTCTATAATCTCGTCACTTTGTCAGAAAGGATTCAGAACTAATTAACGTAACTGCTTTGACTCTCCCGGGTTCATTACAAGTGTGCTCAAGTTCTCCAACTTTCCCTTCCCGAGATTAGGCTGAGTTTTCTGAAATTATTCTTTTGTTATAAAAATGAGGCTTAAACTTAGTCCTGTGCCTTACTGAGTATTAAAAAGGGTGTAAGAAAAAGCCTTTTCAAACTAAACACATCGAAGGCGTGTTTGAATTTGGGTCACTTATAAAAAGTTTAAGAACAAAAAAGTTGCATTGTTATAGGAACTGTATTATCTTTCTCGGGAGAGTTTTGGATCACTCAACCGACTCTATTTCACACCTCCTCTTCAAAAGTTGTCACGTGAAAACCTAAATCCACAACGTTACAATATCGCAGAGCTTTAGTAGAAAAGCACTCTTAAGCCTTCGTCAAACAGCTGGCAAGGTGCGCTCGGTGTGAGTGCAGCGCAATGATCACACTGCAAAATACGATAAGCTATTATGCTATGCAGTAAGCCCTTTACGTGCTAAATGCATTGCAAAATACGTCAAGCTATGCTTATGCTATCCAGTAAGTCCTTTATGGGCTAAATGCAATACACTGCAAAATACGACAAACTATGCATAAGCTATGCAGTAAGCAAAGCTACGAGCTACGCAAAAGACAACACGCTATGCCCTGCTACGTGGTGTTAGTGCTACGCCGCCATACGTCACTGCTACGAGGCGCTACGACGCTACGACGCGGTGACAAAATGGTGTTGCGTGACATGACATTTTTTGTGCCTACTTACATAGTACATAACACCAGATTCAGCGTAGTGGCGCAGTGATTTGTATTAAACCATAGAAACGAACGTTTAGGGCACAGACCCGAACCAATTAAAAAAAGTTACATACAAGTTTGTTAATGCTCGTGGCGATATTCGTTTCTTTGGTACGTACCTACCTCGTAACAAGAATAATGATGTTAACTCCTGAATTTGAGACAGCGACAGTTAGTTTGTTCTCTGGCGCATATTTTTTTATTTATTTTTATTGGACACCATCACATACTTGTGTTACAGAAATCAGAAACAACGACAGTACCACAACACCCAGACCTGAGACAATATAGAACAGTTATTTTTCTACACTGACCGACCGGAAATCGAACCTGGAACCTCAGACATAGCGTCACCAAGTCCGGTACGATTGCCTCTCAGCTACGGAGGTCGTCAATTTATCATTCATTTCCAAAAATTTGCATGCTACGCATCTTCACGCCACTTCCAGCGCCGGCCGTTTGAAGGGTTTAAATCTTCAGCAATTAATTCATTAACACATTGATTTGTAGCCAAAGATTAACAGGTAGGGCTTGCAAAAAGGGTTAGATGGGGACGCTGTTAACATGCAAATGGGGACAAATGCCCGTAAAGGTGCGGATTATAGGATCAGCCGCGAACGTGGCTAAATAGAAATACTGCGTTTGCCGTTTTTAATAACGACAGAGTTATTTTTAGTTTATGATGAAAAATGCATGTTTTGGTCTTCAATTTAATTAAAACACTTTCCCTGGCTTTAAAAAAATAACTGGTAAAAAAAAGATTAACGTCGTCTAAAACCAACACGTAGAACTATGTGGTTCTAAGATTCGTTACTTATTTATTTATTAATTATTACGATTTTTCTTTTTTCTACACCGTACCTGAGAAATGACTGGTTACCGATATATTGACGATAGAAAAGAGTACCGTGGTACTCTTTTACGGCGGTAAAAGAGTACCGCCGTAAAGAGTGCCGTGTGGAGACGGCCGTAAAGAATACACTTCCCCACCGCCAACAGCAGGCGTGTCGTAAGAGTCGACTAATTCTACAGGAATTAGTCGACTCTTACGATGATCAGTCATTGGGGGAGGCCTTTGTTCAGCAGTGGACCTTCTATGGCTGAAATGATGATGATGATGATGACGATAGGAATATCAATTTTTTTTTTTTTTACTAAAAGTGGCTTCTGTTTTTTATAACTAAACTTAAGAAACATAGTTGATATTTTCAGTACTTCTCTCATAAAAAGGCTATAAAGAGCACAGCGAGCAATGAATTGCAAGCACGCACACAACTACCTACGCTCCCCGCCCGCGCGCGCTACACAATAAAAAAAAAATGAAACCTTAAAATAAAAGTTTTTTTTTAATTCAACTTAGTTTGATATACAGAATGCATAGTTTAAGGCTTAGTTACGTTTTTCAACAGCCTATATATATTGAATAGACGTTTTATATTTAACATCCGTCTAAAAGTCGAAATAAACTCACTCGTGACGCGAAGTTTCGTTGAAAATCAATTTCCTCTAAGTAAACGAGTAAAAAGGAATTATTTCCTAAACAAATAGGCGGAGAGCACACTCATTTTAATATGTAAATAACATTTAGGACTCTGTGTACACTCGTCACAAAGTTACGGAAGACTTACAAAAGATAAGTTTAATGAGGCTCAAAATTGTTTCTGTAAAAGTATTTGGGTTTTGCGGTTTGTTTGAGATTTTTAAAGCCATTCTGCACTTTATTAAAATTAGATTTTCCTGTGAGAGGGTAAGTTTTTTAATTTTCCAAAATGGACTCCATGGGGAAATGGGATTCTAAACTTTGCCAAAGAAGCCTAAAATATGCATGTGCGATGTCAAGAAGGTAAGAGTCGCAGAAGCCGCTGGATACAGGTCGCTTCCAACCGGCCAATCTGGAAGTCAATGGGGAAGGCCTATGTTCAGCAGTGGACGTCCTATGTCTGAAATGATGATCATCATTTTAGCCATGGACGTCCACTGCTGAACACAGGCCTCCCCCAATCACTTTCATCAGGGGGAAGATTGCCAATACTCGCCACGTTTGGCAGGCGGGTTGGCGAGCGCAGTTTTTTATAATATTTCACACGCAGACGCTGCTGCCCGTCTCGTACAGGAATTAATCGCTTCTTACGACACGCCTCTTGTTGGCGGTGGGGAAGTGTATTCTTTACGGCCGTTCCCACACGGCACGGCGGAAATGATGATGATGATGATGATGTTAAGAAGTTTCTGATTTTTAAGGGGGAACGTTTAAAACAGCACGTGAAATGTAAAATTTCTTATTTTCAACCGACTTCAAAAAAGTAGGAGGTTCTTAATTCGACTGTATGTTTTTTTTTGTATGTATGTTACGCGATTACTTCGCCAATTATGAATCGATTTTAATGTTTTTTTTTTTTGGTAGATCATACTTAAGAGGTGGTCCCATATAAATTTTATCGAAATTGATTTAGAACTTTTTGAGAAAATCAACAAATATATACCCAGATAATATTTTGGTTGTAGTTCTTGTTACCTATCTTCGACAAATATGAGCCGATTTTAATGATTTTTGTTTTATTGATTAGCTTATACTTCAAAGATGCTATCATAAAAGTTTGCAAAATAAAAATCACCCCTAAGGGTAGGAAAATAGGGGATGAAATCGGTGTTCAGCAGTTAGATTAGGATTTATCACTAAAAATAGATGAAATAGGTAAATTTTATTAAAAAAAATAAAACCGACTTCAAAACACTAAAATGCTAAAAATAATCCTAACACTTAAGCACCTAATCAGTTACCTTTGGAGTCGGTGCCAGCCGATGAGAGATTCAATGTTTTTGTTTGCACCGACTCCAAAATTAACTGATAAGGTACTTAAGTGTTAGGATTATTTTTAGCATTTTAGTGTTTTGAAGTCGGTTTTTTTTTTTAATTTCTTCAAATAACGAATCTGGTTTAATGTCTATTAAAAAATATTTATTCGCGGCTGCATTAATAATAGTTGTACATAAAAACAATCACTTTACCATATCATCATCGTCATCATTTGAGCCATAGGACATCCAATGCTGAACATAGGCCTCCCCCAACGACTTTACCTTTGGTTAGAAATATGACTGATTGATTACAACATGATACTTTTGCCCAAATATGACTTAAATGTAGTAAATTAATTGTTTAGATAATAATTATTACGAAAAATAGAATTACTTCTGTGTATAATCAAATCAGTATACTATGTAAAATGGAGTACCTAAGTTAAGTATTTTGTCTTTCTATACATATTCAATCGGCTGTTTGGTAATTTGGTATGGAAAGTCGATAAATTTTCATGCAAATTTGGATAAGTCGTTGAACACAATTGTTCACCATGATGAATATTAGGCATGGAAATGATTGCTACTTTTAATTCATTTTCATTTTATAAAATTATGTTTTTTTTTTCATATGAATTTCTGTTTCTATCATAGAATATGTTGTTACAAGGTTATCTTTTAGTTAAGGGACATCCTGTATCCATCCAAAACTAATACATTCTTTCAACAATCACACCAATTCGTTCGCTCGTACTCATGACCCTTAACCACCAGGCTTTCTAGTCTGGAGTGCGAAAGTAATTGTCTTGCTTTGATCATAAAACATGCTAATCTTTGTTCATAAATATGGTTGATATAAGATTTCAAATTCAAATATTTTTATTGCAGAATGTAGGTACAGAGGTCTTAAAAATAGTTTTGGATCAGCCACATCTTACCTAAGTAATAATTTAGGCATGCAACATGATTTAACATAAGGAAATAGGTTGATAACATAATATTTTATCAATTCAAATAAAATTAACTAATTAATGTCAATAGGTCTACCATTTTTATATTACTTAGTATACGTTATTACTAAAAATAATTAATGTCAATATCATTTCGTTATTACTAGTGTCAAAATTGCTATATTTTTTTAGAATGTCAAGAAAAGGGATTTATACTACGAGTTCCTTCCTACAAACATTATTCCTTTCATTTTGTAATAAAACCCCGAAAACAATGATAAAATGGCAAAAATACTACATACTATGCTATGCTGCGAAGCCTGATTCTTAACCTACTCGTAGTTGCAGAGTGCGAGATTACTTTTCATCTTTATTTGTGGAAACACAATCTTTTAATCTCATTACATTAAAGACGTTAATTTCAAACCAACGAATTAACGTAGAAACAGAATGAATTTATGTTTTTTAACTCAACGAAGCAGGAAATAACAGAACCAAGCAAATGTAAAAGCCTAGAAATAGCCATGTCAAAACAGTTTCTAATCAGATAGGTACTTTATCATGCTGACACGTATTTATATACTTACTAGCTGTCCCAGCGAACTTCATACCGCCTCTTCATACGTTTTTTTTTTCGTGAATTTTCTCGAATTTTTAAATGTTATTCTGCTATTCGGGACGGAAACAAATCCAACAAATCAAAAATCATAAAAATAGGTCCAACCGTGCTTGACTTATAAATGGTGTAACTAACCCGACTTTGTTTTCCATAAATAGATTTATTCAGTCTATAGGTACTCTCTCTCATTAATGAAACCAACAGAAATTAACCTTCATTCTATTAAGATCCTCTCTTTAAGTATTCTGTTCCGTTATGTTTTCTTCGTACGGTTGCATCATCGCGTACATACCTTATAGAGCAACAATACAAACCAACTTCCTCCAAAACTAGTAAGTGATTTTTTACTCACATCTAGTATGAAATGACAGCTCCTGTCAACGCTCGCCCATACAAATACAGTACAGATACATAAATCATATGACATTTCTACTCTATAGGAATGTGCTCCATGGGTTGCATTAAGCTTTTATTTTTTTAATTTTTGTTCTTATTAACTATTCTTGATATTCTTATTTTGTAATAGAAGTGTGTCTAATAAAGATTTTTCTCCTATGCTGTTGCAACAAGTTCTTATACCAGTTTCCATTATTATTATTTTTTGCATCTGTGCTTCTCTGGTTCACACAATGAACGATTCTTCCCTCTTAGTTTGTTCATTGCCTTCCTATTTCCAGGCACTACAAAAAGGGGGAATTTTATACTTGAGAGCTTAAAACTCTTTTGATAAGCCTTAATGTTTTTTGGCTTTGAAAACAACTGAAGGGTTTGGATTGTAGTGGAATACGACAGAAATTGTTTTACTAGCTGACTCGTACCCAGCACTTAAAATTAAGTTTTTTTAGCACGTTCGGATAGACTCTCGATTTAGTCAATAAATAAATCGATTATTTCTATAATCAAACTAATTATCTTGCCCCAAACTATGCAAAGCTTGTACTATGGAGACTATTAACGGATATACTTAAATACGTTTATATACATTCATAACATAGGTACAAATGCTCCTGCTCATCACACAAACATCTGCCTCTTGCGGGATTCAAACCTGCGACCCCAGGATTTGTAGTCCGGAGCGCGAACCACTACACCAGACGGTCGTCGAATGGTCCCATAGTTCTAAAAAAAAAAAAATTAGGAAAAAAAACATGTAGTTTTGGAAATTGGTACAGATACCAGAGGTGTCTAGATGAACATACTAAAAGTCCTTAAGGGTCGGGGCTGTAGGTACTGAGGATGTAGGGGGAGGGGGTTGAAAGTAACTTTTTAATATTTTTGCTCATATATCGAACATCTATACGAACAGCATTTTGATTTGTTAAGACAAAAGATTTTACATAAAATTTCTTACAAATATAGTTCTATTAATTTTTACTTAACAATTTATTCTTTTGGGACTACATAACAGGGTTTTCTAGAATGGAGGCCGTGTACCGGCAAGCGCAGCGTAGGACGTCCACTCACAAGGTGGTCAGACGACCTGGTAAGGGTCGCAGGAAGACGCTGGATGCAGGCCGCTTCCAACCGTCCAATCTGGAAGTCAATGGGGGAGACCTATGTTCAGTAGTGGACGTTCTATGGCTGAAATGATGAACAGGGTGTTTAAGAATACTTTTCACAAGTTTCATCAGAATCGAATTGCTGGTCTAGGAACGGCAGGACAATAAGAAAAACATATGTAGATAAAAGAAAAATATCTCAGGCATACGAGTGCTATGTTTAAAACAAGTGATTAAATTTCAGCAATAAATCCTTTTAGAAGGTGCTAACTTCCAACTTTACCAAAGTATACCTTCCAACAGATGCCTAAGTAACCGTTTCATTTAACATACTAAAGAAGGCTGTTCAGAACACACGTGACGGCTTTTACTTGCAGAGTCCTAGGCTACATCTTGGACTAGGCTGTAGAGTAGGCATAAAGACGCGTGAACCCAGCCAGCGGGGTTTGTGAAGGCTGACACATGCTTGGTATTTTTAAATTAGAAATAATTGACTTGTAAGCGTGCTCTTATACCCGAGCTTTGTATGGGGATGAGCCGAGTCATCCCTTTAAATGATTACCATAAGTTTATCATTGTGTTGGGTCATTTCAATGCATCACTCGGGGAGTCTGTTGCCAGTCGTTGCACCAAACGGTCGCTCCCAAATCCCTTATTTTTAATTGTTTTTAATTAATCCAGTGTAAAATCGTGTATTCCTATTTAAGGATTCAACAAGCCTTTTAAAAAGTGTTTTCTTTAGGATCCGATAACACCGAGATCAAGTCAGGTGAATGTGCCGCCGGCGTTAAGTTACTGCAACTATAGTATACTCGTACTTACTTAGAATATTAACATATGCTTTAGTTAGAAAATTAAGTTAGTAAGTGGTTAGTTTATCATACCAGTCTCTATATTTAGTTTAATATCATACGAGTTAACACACGTGGTATCCAGGTATGATACTTCCCCGCCTTGTGAGGTTTAATCCTCTGAAAAACTGACTTTTAAAAGTGTTTTTATGTGTGTATCTGATTAGTTTTAATTAAATTCATCAATTATTTCAAGGTTTATTTAGAGGATATGCATTTTAAATTAGATTAGAAGTATAAAAAAAGCAAAGTGCTGATAAACTTAAGATTAGCTAACCAGGTCATCGATTCAGAACCATTCGATAGCAAATTGTCGACCGGAAAGCCACGTGACACAATATGGTTTAACATTAGTGTCAAGTGCGTGATTTATTGGTTAATTCATTATAAAATGGTTGTAAATCAGGCCTGGTCTTCACTTAAAATGAATTAGATGCTATTTAAAAAAAACGCGTTTAAATCCGTCGATCTGTTTTGGAAATACGATGCTACACACAGTCAGAAAGACAAACTTAGCTGTCAAACTTATAAAACCCCTCTTTTTGCATCAGAGGTTACAAAGTATGAGAAAACACGGTGAAGCCACCATAAAGTCCTATCACGATATATGGCAAAGTTTCGTCTTTTTGTTAAAATGAACATTCTGCTACTATTTACTCTATGTTTCTGCCTTGACTTGGCGTCTTGTTTCAAGAGCACATGTAACTTATCGTAAAGGCGAGACGTGTCTCCATTTTGTAGATGAATTTATAAAATTATTGCTTTGTGTCCATCTTAGAGGCACGAGCAACGAGTATTTCTGTGTAGTAGCACCATAGATAGAAAACGAACGGTATTTCCGTACACGGATATGTTTGATGAAATTTAGAAGACAGGTTATGTATCTTTTAAAGTTTGGGAAAATGTTTCTTTTTGCTCTAAAAGGCTTTCTAAAATTAAAAGTCCAAGCCATTGTTATACTTAATAAATAAATTAGTCGGTTCACTTGCGATTTCAGTCGTTTCAACGGCTTAAAACATTCTAACTGCAAAATCAGAACTAACAGAATTATTAGGAAGTCATAATATTTTGTGTAGTTTTTATTTAATTGTGTATAATTTATTACAAGAAATTAGGATGCTAAAAAAAGTTTGTCAAATTTTATAGGATAGTTCAAAGAAGAGTATAGATTATCAATCAGAATTAACTGTGCGATCGTGTACGCGTCCGTAATGAGATGAGCGTGGGATTGATGTACTTACGAGTACTTAGTTTTAATGGGGCTTTTTAATATTCATTTTTATAATACCATTTATATAGTGACAAATCGTCACCCGATGGGTACCTATAGACGGCGGTCGCCGAAGAGGTAGACCCAAAAAAAGATGGTGTGACGACTTGGTTAACTTAACGAGAGATTGGGAGTCATTGGCGATAAATAGAGATCGATGGAAGAGTCTGGGGGAGACCTTTGCCCAGCAGTGGGATTGAACAGGTTGTAAAAAAAAAACAAATACCACCTAAATTGTATCATTCTATTGTTTGTCTGTACTGATTGTTTTTGTGTGGTGTGCAATATAGAGAATATATCTATAATTATAACTAAATATATAACTAAAGTAATTACAATTCATGGACAATGCATTATTTTTGCAAATATACTAGACACGTTTCTGATTATTGGGTTCTACTCGATTCTGATCCCTAAAATTTTAATCGTAATTTTTAAAATTGTATTTCTTGAAATAAGCGTTCAAAATGTTATTTATTTCAACCAAAATTGCGTGATCTAATACGAATTCCCTGGCCTGTAAAACAGTTAAGATCTCGTGATAGATTCAATCCACTCCACGCCCACGCAAAAATCAAAAACGTCTCCCCAGTGTGTTGATAAACCCAATGAGCCACGAAATAGCTTGCCACAACTACGAGCCGCTATAATTTATATAACGAGCAATCCGAGCTTAAATATTAGGGCTCGAGGATAGACTACATACTTCAATAGACTGCGCATGTAACTGCATGCATCAAAGTAAGGGAAATTATGCTGGCACACTAGGAGACGCTTGTTCAATTCTGCTGACTTGTTTGTAATTTAATCACAACAACATACCCGCAGATAAAACTATAAAAAGAAACCGAAATGCAAAATACGATGATAAACCGTGGGTTAAAATGTTTTTTATCGGTGTATGTGTTTCGTACTTGGCTCTCTACCCGACTACATAACGATTATCTCATTTTGTTGTTTTGATTTTTTTTACGTGCTTTTTGTGTCCAATAATCAACCTCTTTTTTAGTATGTTAAAAATCCAAAGACATTTTAACTATACTCTGTGACTATGGATTCCATTTGTATACATTTGGATGCTATCAGATGTTATATCAGTTTGTAAGATCACACAATGTTAGTTCACTTAAACAGAGCTCCTTAACACAGCGTTATCTAAAACCAATAACAATATCTAAAATTACACTTGCTATTAAACGGTATATTTGTTATGTAGTTAGATCTAAATAACTGCTGAAACATTTGCAATAATTTTATAACAAATTTTTGTTAGTGGGATCATGGTAATACCGGTCGGCAGGTAAATATACTTACAACCGACTTCGAATTTAGCTCGCATGCAGTTAGAATATTTTTTATATGTAAGTACTATTAAGTAATTGCTCATTTTATTTTTACTCTATTAGCTATTCCATGAATACTAAGCTACCAAATGGCGACGTCTGTTGGCCCAGGTTGTCTGCACTTGGTCGAGGAAAACCCGTATAAATCATGACGGCAAATTTTCTAGAACGTTAAATTTTGTTATGTATAATCCCGTATCTGATTTTCTTCCAGGTAAGTTAAGGGTATTTTTAATTTACAAGATAAACCGCATGATTTTAAGGGCAGTCTCTTACTTGGCGGCCAAGTCGCCTAATGTGCCAGCTCAGTTAAGTTTCGATATTTGAGTCTTTCTTTTTCTTTGTCCTTTTTCTAGTTTCGGAGTACGCTTGAGCATGATTGAGTCGTGTCAGCTGTTGCCAGTATAGATCCGAATCGATGGTATTTCTCGGCGATATAAGTTCACATTGAAAAATGCATTTTCAATTCCACCATACACTCAGCCTTACTCACTTTCTTGCGTGTTAATCCGAGTTTTGCTAAAGTCTGTAAAATTTGACCTGAAACATCATATCACATCACAACGATATAACTTAAAACCAGCCACATACACAATGTACTACCAATAAGATTTTATTTTATATACAAAATACGAAACGATTTTTCTCTGACCCTAAGTTATTTTATTATTGCGTAGAACGTTATTGTTTATTTATTCATTTTATTTTATTTATATATTCACACCAACAAGGCAAACACTATTTTAGACAACATTATAAATGCTAATATAACAATTTAATTACGATCTTAGTTTTAAAAAGCAATGTTCCTTCACAATTGTGCTGTTGTTGACACAATGGTAAGGTCGTATGGATAAATACATTAGCTTCTCTGACTATGCTGAATAAAACCAAATACAGGATGTTTCTAAGGTTATACAGAATGTCCTGTAACTCAAGGATAACCTTGTAACCACCCATTGTATAATCGTAGTAAGCAACTTAATTTGTTCTATGACTTTTAAAATATTTTTTTTGTCTCTATAAAATTTCAAATCGGCTGTTTGGTAATTTTGTATGGAAAGTCGATAATTTTCTATGTATAACAAAAGTTGTTCATAATGTTACAAGGTTATCCTGGATGCGCCCCACCCTGTATATATACAGAGTGTACCCTTGTCACGCTATAGCAGCTGTCTGCAGAACTTCGTCCGTAAATTCGTTGCAAAGCCAAGTTAAGCCGCCACTGTTGCAATTGGCTTAGTTTAGACCTCATGCAAATAGGGCCAGAGTTTCAGTTCAGGTGCTAATTTGAGACCGCGGGGTTCATTATGCTTTGAGCTGTCTTAATGACATGCACAGCTATCATTTAGGAGAAGACATTTAAGGCGAGTATAGTCGTCAAATGTAAAGTAGTATGTGGTTTCAAAAGCCTACTACTTAAGCCCAGTTTGTCAGAAAAATATTTCAAAAATATGCTAAGAATTGTCAAAACCTACAAAACATTCTAAGTGTTTGCTTTTAGGAATTAGATAGATAGATAGATAGATACTCTTTATTGCACACCACACAAAAAAAAACAGTACAGAGAAACAATAAATTTAGAATGGTACAATTTAGGCGGTATTATCGCTAAAAGCGAATGGAATTATAGTTCAGAAGAAAATTTTTTTTTTTAAATCATTGAAAAAACCAACAAAAAGGTGCTAATTCTTCTTTTTTAAACGTCAATTGATAGGCCAACTTACTAGCTACAAACTGAGCATAGGATTTTTTATGCTTTTATGCTTCACATTGCGCCATGCGAAAAATACTATTTTTCTCAATTTTCACCACCTAAAAATGTAGCGACGGACTTTTTATTGCGCGCTGTTATGAACCGTATTTTAATGAGTTTTCGTGCGATATTCGTACTAACATTCATCGAGTCGCTAATTTAGGAGCACTACTCGCCTTAAGAAAATGACATCTAAGCCGTCTTTTAAAAGGAAAAGTTAAATAGGTTATTTTACTTGTAACAAATTTTACTGTAACAATAATTAGTTAACGTAGTTTGTAGCATATGAAACCGAAATAAACTGGTATTCATTCAAAATAACAAATGATTATTGTAAAAGTTTCTTTCTCAAGTGAGTAGTATTATTCTACAACAAAAACGCTAGCTGCCATGACAGCGCGACACCAATGAGTTAAGTTTTACTGGAGCTGACATCCCGAAGCAAGATTTCGCACTACCACAGAATATACATATATGATAAACCGCACTACGCTCGAGCCGTATGTCGGTCGGTGGACGTATTTTGACACACCTCTTCTAGTATAATATAACTCAATGGATATTTAACGATCTTGTGATGTCACTAAACGGTGCATCTTAGCCAACTGCGTTTGCGCGAGCTTGTTAACATTACAAACTCGCGCAAACGCATTAGCAAGCAATTAGTTTGAAATCGATTTTTATAGTTTTTAACATAATTAATTACAAGGAAAAAGATGTTTGTCTTATTATAAAAGTGTAGTGAATCTGCAGCTGGTTTGGAACGTAGGAACTTCCAAAGAAACAAAGGAATTTAAAATCACCCCGTTTATATTTTCTGGGACAGATTTTAATCATCATTATTTCAGCCACGAAGTCCACTGCTGAACATAAGCCTACCCCAATTACTTGCAGATTGGCCGGTTGGAAGCGGCCTCCATCCAGCGGCTTCCTGCCACCTTCACCAGGTCGTCTGTCCATCTTAAGGGTGGATGTCCTACGCCGCGCCTGTCGGTACAAGGCCTCCATTCCAGAACCCTTCTGTCCCATCGGCCGATTCAAATAGATGTATCTAATAGGCACTTTCCAAGCCGCAAAAGGTAGCCGATACAGTTGAATCGCTTTGGAATGAATTAATTCAATTATGCGAGCTCTCAGATGTTTCACAGACAGACCGCACGGTATGTTGAAAGTTGAAAGCCAGAAAACAACGAATATTCGTAATTAAGGTGTACAATGGCGCTTGAAATATCTGGTATCTAGATGTGCGGGGAGATAAATTAACAAAATAAATTGTCTGTACCTAGCTCGTAATCGTTACACACTAATATTAATTGTTTAATTGTTTATTGGATTACCAACGTAAGATACAATTGTACACCTCAAAATTAACAATGAAATGGCTATAGGCTAACATTAAAGGATTACTTCTTTATTTTATTTTTATGAATCATACTATACTGTATGCCTTTTCGTTTTTTTTCCCCCGTTGTTTTATTAGTTTAAAAAAAAACTGTTTATTTTATTTAAATGAAATTTATTTTACAAGATGAAAACAAAAAATCTTAGAATTAAAGATTATGTAGCCTCCATTGAAGAGTTGCTCATTTCTGATTGCATAATCTATTTCTTAATTAACTGTTTTAGAATGACATAATTGGCCTCGCAACCCACCTTCAATGTAGGTATTTATCTTTGATAAAGTATTTCTTTAAAATATTTTTAATTTGTTCTGGGTTTTTTATTTTAAATTTTTCCTACAGTGGTTTTTGGTAAATTATTTAATATTCGAGGAAGGTTGCACAGCCAACGTCTGCTATTTTGCTATTCGGGGTCCGCCAAAATTCAACAAATCAATAATCATAAAAATCGGTATAACCGTTCTTGACATACAGGGTTAGATTGCAAAGGGGTGCCAAATAAAATAAAAAAAAAGATCTAGGGAACAATACAAAGAAGCGATAATCGTTATTATTTTTAATAATCGTATTTTACGAAAAAACAAAATACTCAAAAATATCCGAAAATAAAGTCAATAGAGAGACTATATACGAATGCCTCGCGGTCATTTATCAGAGGCGTAGGTACGGCGAGCCTACAAGGACCTTACGCAGTGTACACATGGTGCAATTTTTTTCATGAATGAGGCAAATTATCCACACGTATGATTTTTATCAGCGGATAGGAATAGTTCGATTAAGTTACTGATTCTGAGCCACTCCTAAAGATTTGGCACCTTTCAAATAACCCGAATTTGTTGGTTAAACTATGCTATAATCTATATAAATAGATTATAGTAAGGTTTGACCCCGTAAATTGATTCAAACCTTCTTTATATTTTTGTTAGTTTTATCACCACTGCCTCTTATGTCTTTATAAGAAATGTAACATGCAAGTATGTTTTTTTTTAAAAATAAGGTATTGTTTCAACCAATTTTTATATGCATTTTACTAAGACACACACTGTTTAATAGTATGTACGTGTCATACCCGTATATCATGTCGTCTTTATTCTGCTTCAGGCTATCTCAGTCAAGTTTCTTTCATACTAAAACTTCAATAGAGAAATATTCACTGAATTCGCAGCTCCGGTGCTAATATAAGACGTGTAATGTAAGGCTCATTGTTATACTTTGAGCAGTTCTTAATGAGGCCGAGCATTGTCAGTCATTTATCTTGGATTGGATTCAGAAGTACAAGGTCTCGGCAGAAAATTTACACTAATACTGTCTCGGTCTTGTAATTTTAATGTCTGTATAAAAAAGTTTTACGTACGTACGTTTATTTAGTCATTATATAAGTAGTGTATGTATATATATTGTGCATTGATTTTATTTATATAGGTAATTATTTGTATCATATTAAGCTTACCGCGTAATTTGTTAATGTAAGGTAATTAAGGTAAGTAGACATACACACACACACACACACACACACACACACACACACACACACACACACACACACACACACACACACACACACCACATATTATGCACATATTATGCACATTGTTGATTGTATGGTGTAAGTTCACGTTCCCCTTTTTAACACGTATTGTATAAAATAAGGTTGGCTGGCAGAGAATGCTTTTAGCATTAAGTCCACCTATTGTACACTTTTTAAAGTTTTGTGCAATAAAGTTTTTAAATAAAAAAAAATTAAATAAAAAAAAGTGGGTATTTTGACAAGTTTGGAAGTTTTTTGATAGCCATTAAGTATAATTCATAAATTTTCATTCATTCATAAATTCAATAGGCTGTCTCGTTTCATTCACTGAGAACCAAGAGACAGTTTTGCTTAGGAAGTAAGTAGTGCAACCGAGTCCTACCATTATGTAGTATGTCATTGATTGTTTATTTTAGCACCTATGGTTACTAGCAGGACCAAGTCACGCGACCGGGCTAAAGGATTTCACTGATAGGATCACCAAGCTTCTAATAAATAATTCCGGTCCTTAGGTAAGTCGTAGTCTAACTCCGCAACTAGTCTAGTCTAGTTTCATCATTTCAGCCATAGGACGTCCACTGCTGAACATAGGCCTCCCCCAGTGACTTCCAGATTGGCCGGTTGAAAGCGGCTCGCATCCAGCGGCTTCCTGCAACCTTTACCAGGTCGTCTGTCCACCTTGTAGGTGGACGTCCTACGCTGCGCTTGCCGGTACGTGGCCTCCATTCCAGAACCTTTCTGCCCCATCGGCCGTCAGTTCTACGTGCTATGTGCCCCGCCCACTGCCACTTCAGCTTGCTTATCCGTTGGGCTATGTCAGCAACTTTTGTTCGTTTACGAATCTCCTCATTCCTGATCGATCCCGCAAAGAAACGCCGAGCATAGCTCTTTCCATAGCACGCTGTGCAACCTTGAGCTTTCTTATGAGGCCCATAGTGAGAGGCCACGTTTCAGTTCCATATGTCATCACTGGTAACACACACTGGTTGTAGACTTTCGTCTTTAGGCACTGAGGTATTTTGGACGAGAAGACGTTACGTAGTTTTCCGAACGCTGCCCAGCCGAGTTGGATTCGACGATTGACCTCCTTCTCAAAATTTGACCTACCCAACTGGATCACTTGTCCCAAGTAGACATATTTATTAACAATTTCGAGAGTAGAGCTCCCAACTGATACTGGGTAGGGCGCAACATGGGCATTGGACATGATCTTTGTTTTGTCCATGTTCATCCAAAGGCCTACTTGTTGGGAAACTCGACTAAGGCTATCGAGCATTGTGCCAAGGTCTTCAAGCGATTCTGCCATGACCACGATATCATCGGCAAACCGAAGGTGAGTGATGTACTCGCCGTTAATGTTGATGCCGAATCCTTTTCATTCCAGGAGCTTGAAGGCGTCTTCCAATGCAGCGGTGAACAGTTTCGGAGATATAACATCTCCCTGCCTTACGCCGCGTTGCAGAGGAATGGCCTTCGTGCTCTGCTCCTGTACTTGGACCAACATGGTGGCGTTTTTGTATAAACACTTCAGCACCTCGATGTACCGATAGTCAATATGGCACCGCTGGAGAGACTGTAGCACTGCCCAGGTCTCGATCGAATCAAAGGCCTTCTCATAGTCCAAAAACGCCAAGCATAGTGGCAAGTTATACTCCTCGGTCTTCTGTATAATTTGCCGCAGCGTATGGATGTGGTCTATGGTACTATAGCCTTTTCGGAAGCCGGCTTGTTCGGGAGGCTGGAAGTCATCGAACCTACGCGCGAGACGATTCGTGATGACCCTCGAAAACTATTGTAGACATGGCTCAAAAGCGAGATGGGTCTGTAATTCTTCAGTAAGGCGTTATCCCCTTTCTTGAAGAAGAGCACCACCACACTTCTGTTCCATGCCTCCGGCGTTATTCCCTCGAGCAAGACGGAGTTAAAGAGTTTCTGAAGGACTTTCAGTATCGGTGTTCCACCTGCATTCAGAAGCTCTGATGTGATTCCGTCATCACCCGGTGCGTTGTTGTTTCTGAGTCTAGATTACGTAGATCGATCTAAAACAATTATCAAAATTATGAACGCTTCATTTAGAACCCTATGGTTCTAGAGTGGCGACTATAAACATAGCGTAGCTACAGACGTAGCGTGGACAAGCCTCCTACCCATTAGACTAACGTCCCTGTCAGGGTTGTGAAAAGCCGCTGGATACAATCGGTCCAGAGCCACTCTCTGTGGCGTACTATAGGAGTGGTCTATGGAGCATTGGACTTTCTATGCTCCCACTTATACAATATAAGATTTCCATAATTAAAACTATGACTAATAATTCCGATACTGTCTTTCTGTGTTTAACCTTTTTAGGGTTCCGTATCTCAAAAGGAAAAAAAAACGGAATTCAGGATCACTTTGTTGTCCGTCTGTCCGTCTGTCTATCTGTCTGTATCTCGGGAACGCGGGGAGGTATCATGTTGTAATTAAAACCATATACATAAGTCTAGTCCCTTAAAGCTATAAAAATAGAAAAGAAGATCCGGCTACTTATACCGCAAAAAATATGGTCATGGGATTGACCAAGAACTATGAATTTGGCTAGTAATATCGTCTTATACTACAAGTACAGAGAAGAATCTTAAACCTATACACAAGTATTTTTTTTTTAAATTAAACCGTGAGACTCGTTTCCTGAACTATTTATAATATATACTCGTACCTACAAATTTATACGGAATCCTCGGTGGGCGAGTCCGAGTTTATTTGTCTAATTAAGATTATTTTGAGCTTAATCATGGTCACCCTGTTCGGAACAGGCGAGCTCAACTATCGATTGCCAAACTTATTCAATTTTGTAGTGTACAAGTTAGCTTACAACTAAATTGGACTACCTACATCCATCTAGGCGGTTTGTTAGCTTCAGGAATACGTAACGAAGCTTTGATCTTCCGACGGCTTTGTGGTAAAAATGAGGCGGGTTGGAAGCCGTCAATTAACTGTTTATAAAAATACCTGTACCTTAAAATAAGTGCTAAAAGCCGGCATGTTGCGCACGATTGTGAATTAAAGATAGATAGATACTCTTTCACTAAACAAAGGAGTTACTGCCTATATAATTATAATTACAGGAAGATGTACCATTAAGGTGGTATTACTGCGAAAAAACGATATCTTCAGGTAGATGACGACAGCTAAAGAGAGAAGGCATACAAGTAAGTGTACAAGGTGTAACAAATTCTTAGTATTTTAAGATGTGATTATAAAATTATTTTTCTTTGAATACTTAGCGTGCCACTTACCTACAGTAGACCGGAAAAAACATTAAAAAAATTTTTTTAGATGCGCAAGGTGTTCATTAATCAATTTTATCTAACAAATAGATCGTTGTACCGATCACAGAATAGTTTTATTTATTCAGTATAATATAGTATCGTCTCTCTCTAATATAAAAAGTATTGAAGACTGAAATAAGGTGGCAAAATAATTCCCAGCGCGATATAAAGTTAGGTGATTGATAAAGAGTTGGTTCGTATCTTGTGACCAAGTTTGTAACTTGTTTGAGTTTGTCTTATTTTCTAAAGGCTCTATAAGTAATGAAAAGTACCGCAAGGAAGTAACGTTGAGGATTCAAAAAAGAATATTTTAATAACGAGTTTGTGAATAAAATTGTCATTGTATAATTAAAAAGTGACAACCTTCACTCGTTGTTAGGATGATGACAAACCAGCTAACTAGTCGGATTGAGGATTTTCTGTGGTATGGTCTGGGTGTGGACCGGGAAAAATTGATTGTCTAGTACCTCGTAACACAATAATTAAATAAATATTGGACATCACATACATTGCTCTGATCCTAAGGTAAGTAGCTAAAGCACTTGTGTTTTAGAATCAGAAACAACGACGGTACTACAAAATGCTAACTTCTTATTTAATTTTGGAGACCATGACAGGTCTTTCATTTCATTTATTCAGTGTTCTTCTCCTTCTTCTTCAGCATGTATTAGGTCCACTGTTGTACAGACAACAGCTTGTCAACCTACCATCAGACGTAATTTTTTTTTCAATTTAATATCAATTGTCGGACTTAAAGTTGAAAATCGATTCAATGACCTTTAACTTTTTGGGTAGGTTGACCTGAGGCCCAATTCCCGTAATTTGACAATAGTCGCAATCCGGTGTCGATCCGCTCCCAGTAACATTACGATCCCAAACGGTATTCTCCTAAACCTAAAAAATTCAATTATAGTTCGTAATGCAACTGAAAATGGAAGAAACCAAAATTAGATTTTTTTTTGCTCTGTTTTTAGTCGTATTGGGATAGTTTTAATAATTTTACGTCAAATTGAAAGTTTACGAGAATACCGTTTGTGATAGTAATGTTACTGGGACCGGATCGACACCGGATTGCGACAATTGTCAAATTACGGGAATTGGGCCTCTGGACTGTTCATATGTTCATAGCTCTTAGTGCCTACTTATAAAAATAAAAATGAAAATCTATTCATTGCACTGCAGAGCTTTTAAATAAACGTTGTTAATTCATCGTAATTAATATAAACAAAATGGCGGCGACAATATCGCGTCCGTGTGGCGTGCCCTCCTAATAGTATGCATCTAGTCATATAAATAATATGCAATGGATGGATCTAGATTCCAATATACAGATTTTGTAGTTATTCTTACTCGAAGGCAGTCTCAACAATAGCCCTAGAAAATGTAATCTTATAGCTGCCGAAGCAATTCAAGTTAGCGCTTGATCCCCTATAGAACGAGTTGTAAATTAATTTGAACCGAACTGACATTGCACCGAAGTCACGATAGCAATAATAACTTTAGTTGAAACATCTTACGATACTTAATATTATATAGGCTTATACTTAGGCTAAGCCTAGCTATCTATTCAGCTTGGCAATGTGGGGGCATTTGGGGATTTTTCGCCTGAACAACGATCTCAGTCAAACATGAGACTGTCTTTATAAGATCTTTCCTATTAATAAAAATAACAGACTGCTTAGAAAGTAGTAGAAAATAATAATAAAAAGTAGTAGTAATAGTAGTAAAGTAGTAGAATAGTTTAGGTTTAAATATGCACATTGGGTAATTTTTAACCTACTTCTAACTATCGTATTGACTTGAAACTGTATATATATGCCATTTGGATGACAACACAATTTCTTCACTTCATGTCATCGAGCTGATCTGATGATGAAGCTAGGATGAAGATAGAGGAACATTTCAATGTTTAAACAATACTTTCGTGTTTCAGCTCCTTTGATTTGTTTTGATGAGTCTCATTCATAGAAAAACGAGTTTTATAGTTTCTCAAACAACAATAAGTATTACAATTTCAAGGAAAATAATTTTATTTGAAAAACATTTTCAACTGCCTCTTGGTGGGATTCAAACCCACGACCTTTCGCTATCCGGGCGACTGCTCTTCCAACTGAGCTACGGAGGA
This sequence comes from Anania hortulata, assembly GCA_963576865.1. NCBI lineage: Eukaryota > Metazoa > Arthropoda > Insecta > Lepidoptera > Crambidae > Anania > Anania hortulata. The sequence goes on along the minus strand of OY756412.1, from coordinate 8,299,421 downwards.
CATAGTAATGTTACCAAATTTCTTCAAGTGTTTTTAGCTGTTAGTAAGCCAGCATTGTTTCATGTCTTGGATTTTATACCCACAAATTATTTTACTTGAAATAATAAACTAGCATCATTGTGAATGAAAAAACCAAAAAGGTTTAAGTATTACAATTATTTTACAATCCAACAATCGATTGTATGTACCAACGAGTAGCGCACGTACATGTAATTATAACTAAATTCTTGTAGTGTGGTATCTATCGCCTAGTAAATATTTTCACTCAGTAAATGTTGGCTTAAGCATAATATTTAGAATGTTTCGTGATTACTCAAATAGTATTGTAGGAAATATTTTTATTGCTTTTTGTCATGCGATTGGGGAGGATCTCATCGATTTGTAGCTATGAATCGTTTCGTATGAAAGCGTTTTTCAAGGTTAGGCATACAACGTATCTATAAGGTCCTGAATATTGTTTAGTGGTAAATTACATTATTCAAAGTAGTATTAGTACATACCCAGTACTTTTAACCAAACTAATTTGGTGTTCAAATTAGTTTGGTTAAAAGTGAATCGGTATTCAAATTAGTTTGGTTAAAAGTACTGGGTAGTCTCCGCAGAAAAAAAAACATCGTTTAACCATTTCGCATGGTCTATCTAAGCTACCATATTGCATCTCTGATAACGGGGTTTAGTAATAAAGCTTGATTAAGACCGGATTCGACCAAGCTGGTGTAAATTTTAACTTGAGAGTATACCACTGCTTAATCTAGAGTAAGCTGATTTTTATTCTACGAACCACTAATCTATGAAAAATATTAAAACGGGCGATTTTGACAGTGTATAAATTAAACTGAGAATAAGTAAATGTCAAAGTTGTCACTTCACCCCTGTCACCTCGAAACTGACATGTTGTCAACATCTAGCATTGACACTCTAATATCCTACAAAATTAAAATGTTGTGGCATTTCAAGTCAACCTAGAAGAAATGGATTACATGGATTTTGATAAACCAATTCGTTGATCGTTCACTCTTGAACTACAGAATAACAATACCGAGTATAGTGTATTGCTCGAAAAACGTAATCGAAGTTATCCAAGGGTAAATTCAAGGTGTAAAATTATATCCGTAATAGATATTCTGGTATAGCTTTGTGTTTGGTCGAATTGGCCCTAATTCTGTTTACGTTTGTTTTTAGGGTACCGTACCCAAAGACCAGAACATAAGTGATTTTGATAAATACGGGCCCGAAATAAAGAGTTATTAACTATTTGACCCAAGAAATGCTGGCTTGACGTCGTGCGGGCTGACATGTATGCCAATGATCTCATAACTAGAGACGCTCATGATGCGCGAAGTGGAGAAGTAAATTAAGGGAAGCAGACCCTGGCCTCCAAAGCGATGGCTTTAGACGCAAGCGACATGGAAATTTTGATAAGGAGATCTACATGATCTCCTTATCAAAATTTGCACGTCCCTGGCGATAGAATATGTTGGTAAATATTATTTTAAGAACACTGTGTAACCATATTCTGGCAAATAAATGATTTGATTTGATTTTATTAATTTGTATTACTTTTTGATGTTATGCAAAACAGTTGTTTTCCGTTCAGCCGTTTAAGCCTGATTGAGTAACAAACATACCTACACTTTGTAATATTCGTAACATTCTTATTTATTATTCATGCCAACGGAGCATAAGTTCTTAAACTAGTATAATATGTATCAGTCCCTAAAGCTACATTAACGGTTAAATGACACAAGGTGAGTTAGCAGAGAGTACTAGATAGTTTGGATTCCAAACTTGTAGCCTCCGTCTGATTGGAAGCGACAATTGAGTGAAATCTATACCGCTTTAACTAGTAGACTCACAGAAATTAGTTTAACCACAAACTAGAGGTGTTTGTATCTTAGTTTGTGCTTTGATAGTGATAACTGAAGTTATGCAACCCACGGTTCGAAGTGGATGGGTGATCATTCCGGCCATATTAAATGTTGGTGACAATAAGTGAGAATGTTTTAATAAACACAAGTGTTTTCAGTGTTCTTCGGAAAACATGTTTAAAGTACGTCGGCTATATTTTTTTTTATCAGTACGTTATATAAATCACGTGTCAGAAATTAATTAATAAAATTAATGTATTAGAGGGTATCTTAAAAAATAAGTGATAATTGTGGGTCAGTCTGATACCATTGGCACCATTGCGCCATAAAAAGATAAATCCTAAAGTCAAACAAAACTGATGCTAAAGTTTGGAGAGGTATCTTAAGTTTAGAGAGTTTAGAGTTATAGCACCCATAATATCTCTGAACTTCTGCTTGACACTTTCATCTGGGCAGCCTTTATCATCATGTTAGCCTATTTCAGTCCACTGCTAGGCGTTAGCCTCCCCCCAAAGAGCACTAAAGAGCATTATCTCCCGCTTTTTTTATCCAGCCACTACCAGCCATCTTCGTAAGGTCGTCCGTCCACCGAGCTGGGGGGACGTTCTTTAATAAGTTTACCGAGACGGGAGAGCTCGAGAAATCGTTTACCCCACTTGTAATTAGTTTTGCGACAGATGTGGTCCACTGCCACTTTAGCTTGCTTCGTTTTTGGACTTATTCCATTACTTTGGTCTTCTGCTGGATGTCCTTGTTTCAGATTTAAGCCCTTATCGATATCCCTAGCATCGACCTTCCCATAGCTCGTTGTGTGACGTGAAGTCGGTGGGCTAGCTTTACTGTCATGTTCCACGTCCACGGCTCCGTAGGTCATCACTGATAGGACGCACTAATCGAACACCTTGCTTTTTAGGCATTGTGGCAGTAGCGACGAAAAAATTTAACGCAACTTCTCAATTATGCTTCCCAGCCAAACTGCCTGCGGGACACACTATAACGTAAATATTTAGTTTGAAAGTGCGATATACATTGATTTGTCCACTTCTTGCACTCTACAAGATAAAACTACAGCAGTGTATTTTCATTATATCTTTAAACATAAGTGCAGAATATACAGTATCTAGAATCTCGAGTGTGTTGATAATTTTACTGACGGTCATTTAAGGTCAGATTTTTGGTGGAAAAACTGTCAACTGTTGGTGGAAAATCATCTACCAAATACGGTCAAGACACTTTAGTTTTTTCAATAGTTTGACATTTAATTCAGTTTATGTGACATTTTTCATTCCCAAAACATTGTCATTATTAATATCATTTCAGCCATAGGACGCTAAATACACTGCTAAATATACGCTTCCCCCAGTGACTTCTGCTGAACTGAAGCTGCCAACATCCAGTAGCTTCAAAGAAGATTCCGAAGAATTCAGAGATATATGCAGGTATTCAAACTAACTATCTACGGAAAAATTACAAGAAGATATTAGAAATTGGTGAAATGGAGCTACTGGGTAATGTTACTGTGGCGTGTAGCTGCTAAGGTTTGTTTAACAGCAAAATAAAAGATCTAACTTGTTGAATGTTGATACTTTGCAATTACCCTCTAGGGAAGCGCACTGCTCGCGAACAATTTTAATCAAGTATGTGTAGTGTTTGTAGATAATTAATATATAGCGGAGGTTAATGATAATTTACTTACTCATGTATTTTAATTATTTTTTGGGAAATAAAACGAACTGGTTTATTTATTTCTGAAAGTTTTTGAATTTAAAATTTTCATAAAACAGATATTAAACCTATAACATTACCTACCTATCGCAGTAAATTCCAATTTAACATCATAATGCACAATTATAGGTATTACGTGTCACAATAGATTTTTTTATTGTTTTGCGTCAACAGGTTGAGCTTAACAGATTATAATAAATAACTTTACTAACAAATCTGGTAAACTTTATGAAGCTGCATTTATAGATATTGACGCAATTTTTAGTAAGATAAATGGTCACACACCTACTTAAAATATTAAACTAAAACCAGCTAAGTTCGAGTCGCAGCTTCCTACCATTTTATTTTCTTTCATTTACTTACATACTAAGGGTTTAAAGGCGCGAACCATAGCGCGATCTTTATTTTTTTATAGTAATTACACTTTGATCATCATCATCATCATCATGTCAACCATAGAAACGTCCACTGCTGAACAAAGGCCTCCCCCAATGACTTATTACCGGTGGGGGATTGCCAGTGTGTAGTGTTGGAACGGCCGTAAGAATACACTTCCCCACCGTCAACGTGTCGTAAGAGACGACTAATTCCTGTAGACGGGCAGCAGCGTCTTCGTGCAAAATCTTTAAAAAAACTGCGCTCGCCAACCTGCCTGCCAAGCGTGGCGAGTGTTGACAATCCTCCCCGATGATAAGTCATTGGCCTTTGTTCAGCAGTGAACACTTTGATAACTCCAAAATGGGTTTTGACATACGAAAAAATTGTTTCCCGTAAGGGTTTCGTTTTTTCGTTAAGAACCCTAAATAGCAACAAGAAATATTTAATCCAACCTGCTCCTTTTGGTTATCTAAGTCATTTGAAAAGTACCTACTAGGACGCTTTTAACTCTCAACTGAAAACACTTAACGTCTGACGCAGTTAGCCCTTACGATACAATGGATCACGGAGTTTCAAACTTAAACTAATTACTAATTAAAACAAGAATTTGTCGTTGTTTAGTGAAGTGACGTTGTAGTGGTCTGTTGCTGTAAGTTGTTTTGCGTTTCAATAGTTTTTGTTAATTAACTTAACATGTAAAGTCACAATTAAACTTGTCTATGACGTGCAACTCTAAATACGCAAAAATTATTAGGGATGATACAATAACTTTTTTGACGACCGTCTGTAGTGGTTCGCGCTCCGGACTACAAAGCCTGCGGTTGTGGGTTCGAATCCCGCAAAGGAGAAATGTTTGTGTGATGAGCACGAGCATTTGTACCTAAGTCATGGATGTTTATAAAAGTATCTGTGTATGTTTATCCGTTATCTAGTCGCCATAGTTCAAACATAGCTTAGTTTGGGGCTAGATTTATTGTTGTGATTGTGAAATAAAAACTTTTTTTTTTATTGGATCATCACAAACACACTAGTCAAAAATGTATAAAAACAGATAACCAAAATAAACCTGTGCTAAAGCATGATATATAAAATATTTATTTGCAATTGGCAGAACCATGTTTATTATTAGGCTGTCGATTTAACCCAGATGTTACTGAAACTATTTTTGTCGCGTATCACGCGAGAGGCAGTTTCAATTAATCCGTAGTTGGATTGTTATAAATTGTTTTCTAAAGGTGACTTTATAAAACCTTAGTTATATTATAGTATAGTAGCAACACTATACTGCAGTTTGAGGTATAAAGTTTTTCTGTGTCGTAAATATTGCTCAATAATAATCACATATACATTACAATTTAAGGTACTGCCAAAATTAAAAAATAAGGTCTACAGAACAATATCAAAATACAAATTTATCGTAATTTATTTCAGTCGTCGTACTTCTGGAGTTAAATTTTCTGGAATTAAAAAATTTCCGAAAAAAAAGCTTGATGCGCCGTCATTCATTAGAGATTACGCCTGTACGCCGACGCCGCTCCAACAAGAACCTTATGTAGTGCACATACGGTGCAATTTAAGTAGTCGTAAATTTTCTACAATTTTTTAAATGCAGAACAGAAGAATTAAAAATGAAAAAAAAAGAGCTGTTTTATACGTAGATCGATTGAGTTACTGATTCTAAGTGGTCCCTAAAAAATTGGCACTACCGTGAAATGTAACCCTGTATTGTCCTGATCCTATGAATGGACAACATCACATACATTGTCCTGCTCCTATGTGTTACAGAAATCAGAAACAACGACGGTACCACATCACCCAGACCCGAGATAGGCTGGATTTCAGAGAAGGCGACAGCAAGTCCGGTATGCTTGCCTCTCGGCTACGGAGGTCGTCAACAATAGACACGAGCTCTCTGTTATGTTTCCATTCATCAGTCATCCGTTTACGATAAGCAATCTGTTGTGAGAGAAATGAACGTTTGTTTTTTTTATTTAGTAGAGAAAATATTAAGTCAAGTAGAACCTGTGACGACAGAAATAAGGTTTCGACCTTTGTCTGCCATAAATTCAGATCACGTCAGCCGTAACGTTTTTACTAAATGCAACCGTAAAACTTGCCCTTACGAGGTTTTGACATTGAAGACACTATTGTATACTTAAGACATATACACATAGACATATACAGGGTTACATTGCAAAGGGGTGCCAAATCTTTAGGAGTGGCTCAGAATCAGTAACTTAATCGAACCATACAAAGAACAAAAAAAATATATTTTCTCATTTGATTATTCCTATCCGCTGTTAAAAATTATACGGGTGGATAATTTAACTCATTCATGAAAAAATTGCAGCGTATGTGCACTGCGTAAGATCCTTGCCGGCTCGCCGTCCCCAAGCTTCTGATGAATGATGCTTTCGTAGTCTCTCTATTGACTTTATTTTCGGATATTTTAAGGTAATATTTTTTCTAAACATACGATTTAAAAATAATAACGATTAAGACGCTTCATTATATTGTTCCCTAGATATTATTTTTTAAATTTGGCACCCCTTTGCTATGTAACCCTGTATACTACATACGACATATTACCTTTACACATGAGCTAGACACTAGATTCACTGTTCTTGACATGATAGCAATCTTAAAACCCTGTAGCAAAGGAAAGTGACCAGAGGACTTTTTAAAATTCGTTATATGACTGCGTAAATGCCAACTCGTAGCAATTACGTTGGCGTTGTGGTGTCACGTTAACAAACCCTCAATATCCAAGGCAAATCCGCATACGAGCATCGAGCATCGAGTAAAACTTTGACTCGGCCCTCAGAAGAGAAGGGACGTGCACCGAATTCCAAAACAAACATTAGGCTAAAAAAAAATACTCGCCACTGGTTTTTCTTTTTTTATGTAAAATCGCACCCATAATCTTGGTAATAAATAATATAATAAATGAATAAATATTGGAGAAGAATTTATTTATGTGATATTGCTCTGATCCTATGATGAATAATAATATCATTTATTTTAGGCATCTTAGTTATTACAGATGACATTATAATAAAAGGCCCAAAATGTAAGTACCTTCAAGAATAACATACATACATAATTAGAAGTTATATATAAAATTTTAATTTAAGTGTTATGGCTTCGTACTCGTAATCTAGGAAGCATGAGCATTTCATATTGTTTTTGTACAAGTGTACAAAAAATATTACCTTGTTAGAATTATCAAAGCAACTAGGTTCTGCACGCGGCTTCGCCTGCATAAGTCACTGCAGAGTATATACAATATTGTCAAGGAGACTATAGTGCTAGCGTAGGTAAGTAAAGCGTCTCTTTAAAACCACTTAAGTTATCGTTAAAGGTACAAAAATCTGATAATGTTCTTACTTTCATGAGAAAAGCAAAATGATACAGCGTATTTATTTATTTAAGATTTATTGCACAGATGAGTGCCTACGATTGGCAGACTTAGTGCTGTGCAGAATTCTCTACCAGTCAACCTTACGGTAATCTCAAGTTTAAAAAAAATGTTTTATATGGGACAACATCCATTGACTTATATATTACTTCGCATACATTGCTCTGATCCTATGGTAAGTAGCCAAAGCACTTGTGTTACAGAAATCAGAAACAACGACGGTACCACAACACCCAGACTATGTAGAAAAGCAATTTATCTACACTGACCAACCGGGAATCGAACCCGAAACCTCACATATAGCGACAACAAGTCCGGTATGCTTGCTTCTTGGCTTGGAAGTCGTCATTAGAAGAAGAATCTTAATTAAGGTACAATAATTATTATCTACTGGGCCAACAATAGCATTTAAAATGCCTTTTCTGAAACTTAAAACTTAAAAATGAAATAAATTATTATAATGCGCCAGAAAACGTACCAATTGTCAGTTCGAAGTAACGATCATTAACATCATTGTGTTACGAGGTACCAGACAGTAAATTTATGCCAGGGGCGTCTCCCAGTACACCCATACCCGATCCAATTTAGAAACTTCGTTAATTGACCCGAACCGGGAATAGAACCCGGGCCCTTTAAGGTTAAGGCGCCACTACAGTTGGGTCATCTACATAATAAACTATTCCGAAAATCTGCTTCAAAATCATCACTGACACAAAAACTGGCAAACCATCAGGACGTTATAAAACCTAAGTCATTATTAATTTTAATTTCCTTAGAGACGAGCCCAACGTTAATATAATTTGAGGAACCGTAATTGACAGTGACATACTACTTTCTTATCAATAGGAATAAATCATTTTAAATTAAAACCGACTCAAATACTCCAGGGTAATGTGAGTTGAGATAATAAGAATAATTTCATGATTTTGGCGGCAATACGCAACTTTGAAAATGGATTGGTTCTTTTATATTTTTGTGTCGACGACGGATGCTTTTTTCGATGGTGATTAATTATGAATCGTTTTTATTTTTCAGTAGTTCTTAACTCCTATTGCCTTCTTCATGAGCTAAAACATTGTGAAAACCGGCCAACGTTCCGCAGTGATATACAATTACAATACGATTTCTATAACACAAGTGCCAACAATGTATGTGATGTTGTCCAATATTTATTTATATAAATTACTTACCTTTTTTGCTACTATAAATCGGTATCAGTAGGTAATAGAACACATGTAAAGAAATAAATTAAATTGTTTCCACAATCACACCAATTAGCTAGCCCCAAACTAAGCAAAGCTTGTACTATGGCGACTAGTTAACGGATAAACATACTTAAATATTTTTATAAACATCCATGACTTAGGTACAAATGCTCGTGCTCATCACACAAACATTTGCCCCTTGCGGGATTCGAACCCGCAACCGCTGGCATTGTAGTCCGGAGCGCGGACCACTACACCAGACGGTCGTCAAAGAAAACTTTTTTTAAAAACTTTTTATCGTTAACCTACAATGTCCCAAAAACTTGAAACGCATGAACCATAAAAAGAGAATGATCTAAGGTCATTACTGTGTGTAAATAATAGTAACTACGCAGTTGTTGACAAACATTTTCTTTTTGAATTTTTTGATTTTTATGAAAAAGTTTAATTAATAAGTCGTCACTTTTTATATAGATTTTTTAATTTTTTTACGTGTGTGTTTTATTACTGATTCATTGCAACAAAAATAGCTAAGTGTATTTTTTTATTACCCTGTTTAAAAATGCGCGAGACAACTTATCAACTGCCATGTTCTTGAATTAGGTACGTAAGTAACCATTATGTCCTCGAAGTAAAATTCAAGTTACTAGGTACACAGTGATAGAATATAGCAGTTATCTTCTCATTTATAGTTACTGTGTATCAAGACACCAAAATGGGTTCACAGATAATGTCGGTGTTGTCGGCTAAATACACAAAATGTTCAGCTAGGCCGGGTGGACAATTAATTTAGTAAACAATAGTCGCTCTATAGACAGATGTTAGGGTATCACCACAGCAAAAATAGGAATAGTAGGTATGCTCAACGCGCGAATCACGTCCCTAGCCCCCGCTCATACATTTACATATTCATCGCGTTGTGTTCTTAGCATTTACATTAAATACATAAATATTAAACAACCTCACATACATTGATCCTAAGGTAAGTAGCTAATGTACTTGTGTTATATAAATCAGAAAGAACGACCGTACCACAACACTCAGACCCAAAAATCTAATCTGTATTTTCTCGAAGAACTCATAGATAGAGAACTACCGAAATAATTAAAATAAAAACACTATTTACAATTTAAGTAGGCAAAATAAAATAATAATACTCAGTAATACTCATTTATTTTGTACATAGGCCCTCTTCCGGGCACTTATACACGTCCCAAATTACGAGTATTAAATATTTACGAGGTAAGGAAAAAAGTAAAGTGTGCAAATGTGCAATACTTCACAATAAAAACTTTTGAAAATAATTTTATCACACTTTCTTAAATTATATTATTTCCTTCTTATATTGCACGACATTATACAAGGTTTGAACCTTGTTATTTTAATTTTAATTGTAAAAACTTAGCCCATTATCCCAACGGACGCAAGCTAAATGGCAGTGGACGGGGCACATAGCACGTAAAACTGACTGCCGATGGGGAAGTCACGTATCGGCAAGCGGAGCGAACCCACAAGGTGGACAGACAACATGGTAAAAGTTGCAGGAAGCTGTTGGATGCAGGCTGCTTCAACCAGCCAATCTGGAAGTCACTGGGAGGAAGCCTATGTTCAGCTCTGGGCTTCCAATGGCTGAAATGATGATGATGTTAAAACTTTTGTTTTTTATGTTCTTTATTTAAAAAACTCAGATTCTACTTTAAAATGCTATCGATCATGAAGTACGATGGCTACTGTAACTTTTTACTTTGTGACTGAACGCTTGTAACTCTTTCATCATCATCACTAGGGGTTTAGTGATGAAATGGGCTCAATATACTTTAATAGTGAAAGCAAACATTTAGATAGAGCATTTTTGGTTTTATAAGTGGCGTCCTAAATATTTGGTAAAATAAAATAATTAACACCTCTTTCTCTTTTGAAAAAACAAGCTAATCCATAGGCACTGAATGTTATTACAAAATCGTACTAATTAGTATGTAATTATATAAATTAGAAAGTTTCGCTGCTTGTTACTCAGTTACGCTGTAACGGCTGATATTATAATATGAATATAACTTAGCACATCTAGATAATAATCTAGCTATTAACAAGGAAACAAACTGATACAAATAAAAATGTATAATTTATAAACCTCAACACATCATACACAAATATATAACAATAATATACCACTTAATATGTGCGAAAAAATGTCACGACACAGCGATAAGTAATATTCTAAGATCAAATCAATTAAAATGTGTGCTTTTAGCCGATTTATTAAATAGCAAACGATTTGGATTGCCTAAAAAATAATTGTGAGGAGAAAAGTGTCTTAAAAAGATATTCTTCTTTTTTTAGGTTTCAAAGCAAGAAATAAAAATATTGTGCGTGAGAAGCGATCTTGAAACTACCTCGCTGATTACTAAACTTAGTATTGTATTAGTATTTTAATTGTTTCTCTGATGGATAAGATGGATTACAACTCATTTTCACTGTTTTCAACTATTTTCCAAGCGTCAGACTGGTTTTGGCTTAACTTGTTCTGAAATTGATTGATGGTGTTAATGAGAAGGTGTTTTGAAATTTGACCTCCCTTTAGACGTCGGAAATTTGATGCGAGGGCCTACTACTTAAATGTATTTAGTTTAAGAATTTTATTGCGACCTGTCTCGGTTACACTATTACACTAAGGGCCTTTTAAACCACTTGCTGATCATCATCATCATCATCATTTCAGCCATTGGAGGTCCACTGCTGAACAAAGGCCTCCCCCAATGACTGATCATCGGGGGGGATTGACAATACTCGCCACGCTTGGTAGGCGGGTTGGCGAGCGCAGTTTTTTTATAAGATTTCGCACGAAGACGCTGCTAACCGTCTCGTGCTACAGAAATTAGTCGACTCTTACGACACGCCTCCTGTTGGCGGTGGGGAAGTGTATTCTTTACGGCCGGCACGGCACTTGTTGATAAGTTCCAGATATTCTATACCTACTGATATTATAAAGCTAAAGAGTTTGTTTGTTTGTTTGGTTGATTGAACGCGCTTATCTCAGGAACTACTAATTCAAATTTAAAAAAATCTTTGTGTTGGATAGTTGTTGTAGTTATTAAGGAAGGTTATACGCTATAAAACATCATGCTACGACCAATAGAAGTGAAGCGTCTATTAAAATTGTTGCAAAAACGGAAATAAAACCTTTTGAGAGCTTTAGTTTCAAGCACTGCATAAACGGTTAAAGTTATGCAAGAATCAAGGAAATTTACGGCCTCCAAAAGTCTTAGCCGGAATTCACGACAAACATTATTTGTTTTTGTCTTAAATCTAGGTTTCCCTTTGCTAGACTGTAGTAAAAAACAAATAATAAAAACATTAAGAATAAGTAAGATTGTGAATTTAATTTTAACTCTAATTTTAATTCTAACTAAAAATGTTTACAACTGAAATATTTTCGAACGAATACCAGAAAAGCGAAGCGAACACTGCACGTGTCGAAAAAAAAAGATCAGTGTTTGACCAAACGTTAACGAGAACCGAATTCGAGGCTTGCATTTCGTCGACGCGTTGCGACCGCCCGCCTTCCAGCCAGTACTAACTCGGGCGTCGCGTCGATCGCCCACCAGTTGAGTTCTCCGCCCACAAACTTCGAAAACGTTCCATAATTTAAGAATCGAACAGTAAATCGCGTTTGAAATTCGAATCACAGTTCTAAATCAGAATATTTGTTTTTTTGTTGTGTGCGTGTTTAATAGTGCTGTGAAAAACTTCGACTAAAAAGTTTTGGAGTATAGTTCGCGCGCTGGTTTCACAGGTAAATAATTGATAAACTAGTTCATTGTTGTTTATGAATATTGTTTGAGATGTGAATAAATTGTTAAGGCAATCCAGTAAACACTGCTCCAAGTTTCATGAACGTATTAAATATTCAAACAATCGGTATTGTAGTTCCTATACATGTTACAGTGCCGTTCCAAAATATTTTTGTTACTTCATACACAAACTTTTTAAAATTAAACTAATTAAAAATAATAATAATTGAAATAGATCGAATGAGTCATACTTATTTTTATTAAGCTTGTGTATTTAAATATTTTCCAGCATTCTGTTGTCTATTAATTAATCAATTAATCTGACTAAAACAAGTTAATAAGTAGGTATACTTTTATAACTTATACATTAACGTACCGCTAAATTAATTAAGCTCTTCAAAATTAAAATGATAAATTTATACCCCAACGTTTCGGTATCACTTCACAAAGGGGTAATTTAATATTGCTTTATTTTACACACAAATTAATATCTCTGTACATTGACAGATTGAAGTAATTTCATGAGTAATCACATTAACTTCAAATAATATTTCATTTTGAAATATTCTTAATCAATTAACGAAAAAAATATAATTCAGGTCTTTACTAAGTGATGAAACTGTTTGTAATACTAAGTGATGAAAGGTTGAGTAAATGGTTATCAAATGGAGAACGCGCCTTGGCAAAAGTAGGGTAGGACGCCCCCCAGCTCGATGGACCGACGACCTTAGGAAGATGGCTGGCAGTGGCTGGATAAAAACAGCGGAAGATAGTGCGCTTTTGCGCTCTTTTGGGGATGCTTACGTCCAGCAGTGAACTGCAATAGGCTGACATGATGAAGTGATACCTTGTAATCAGTATTTTATTTTATTTATTTATTTAATAAGGTACACCAACAGCATATATAAAAATACATTCTTAAAAAATATACTTATTTGAGCTAGTTCTTATACATATGCCAATAATAGGCGTACAACACAACACAGCACAGCAAGTAGGTACATTGGTAGTAGATACCTATGTAACAGGATTTAAAACTTAGTTACCTAAGAGCTATTGCAAATGTAGAGAGCTTGGAATCTAGATAATAAAACAAGTACCAAAATACCAAATAAGTAGGTAGTTAGTTTAAAAAATATAAAAATATATCAGGTCCCTATATTATTATTATGGTTTGGTTGGTATAATTTTAGACATTTTACAATGATCTCATGACAAATAATAAAGTCAATAAGGATGTTTTGTTTCAGCGTTTGGCCCTATTTTTATCTTACTTATATTTAAAATGCAATTGATTGTAAGATTGTAATTTAATCACGCTTTAATTGCTTATGAGGCATATTACAAAAAATTGACAGTTATTTGGTTCTGATTAATGTACATTTTTAAGATAAGTAAAAATTAAGAGGCCGCTATGTACTACAAGTATCAATTAGTTATTTTATTAGATAAATAAATAAATTAATTTACTTACTTATTACACTTTATTTAAAATTAACATCGCTTGTACAATAATGACTATTAAATATGTTTAGCTTTTGTTAATTTATGGTACCTAGGTAGGGGCCTTCGCTTTTCAATTTTCTTTTTAAATGCTCAGCAATCACCACATAACTGTCAAAATTTTGTAATATGCCTTATAACAACATGAGGTGAAATTTGACAAACAGAGATATTGTTCAAGTTGTTGGCGATAAGACCGCCAGATTATACATAACTGTGTCTTGTATGGTAATGTTTTTACAATAAAGTATCTACTTAGCTATTTATCTAGCTTCACAGAAAGCATTTTTATCCTGTTTTATTTCCCGTGGGACAAATATTAATTAATTAAGATAATGAGGAATTCTTCGCTGACGAAGTCGCCGCCAAAAGCGAACTCGATTATAAATAGCCAACCGTATTAAAATTCTGAAAAAAAAAACTGTAGTTAGTTTTATTAAATGGTAATTAATGGTAGGACACTATGGAAATAAATTAAAGCTAGCTTTTTTAACCCCTTATCCCAGTAAAACGAAACACAAAAGAAACTGTATTGGGTCAATGAAGAAAACGAACGTTGCTTTTATGAGCATGCTCATAACTAAACATGCTTATTGCTAGCAAATGAGAACAGAGGCTGAGTATGCCAGTAATGCTTTTAAGCATGCTCTTTTATGAGCATGTCTTTCAGTAACTTCATGCGACCGACATGATTAAAATGTATGCGTGAGCTAGCCTGTATTACAAGATTGTCAACGCAATAAATACCCATATTATCTGTTTGACCACTGGTTGACAGTTAGAAAATGCTTTTTAGCATAAAGCCCGCTATTTGTACAAATTATTTTTTATGCAATCAAGTAAAATGACTTAAATAAAAACATAAAGAGTGATGCTGCAGTTTTGTTCATTAACCGCGGAGTCTATCATAAATATGCTCAAACCTAGTCCGCTTAAGTAGATTGTAAGTCCATACGGTTTTGCAGACATTATTTATTCAAAGATAACTTATAGCACCCCACTGTAATTTTAACAAGTGTTGATATGGGGAAACCGTAGCATTTGAAAGATATACGTTAAATAGATGTGATATTTTATGTGCTTTACAATGGGCTAGTTTACTAAAGAAATTTAATTAGTCCGTCAGTTGGATTAAAAGAAAATATTGGACACGTATTTTTTCTTTTCTGAATCAAACAAAAAATTATGAAGATATAGCCCGTTAAAGTTCCGCGTAACATCACGCCTTGCGACACTTTATAGCAAGACGTGACGTCACATGCTCACTTTGATGCGCTTTATCTTCGTAATTTTTTGTTTGATTGACAAAAGCCAAAATATGGGTCCAATATTTTTTGATAATCTTAACTGACGGACTAACTAGCCCATTATTCATCTTAGAATATTTTTATCCGTGGGGTTATATTGCAATCGTATTATTTGACTTCTTATCTAGTCAGACGTATTTGACGACTTTTGTAGCCGGTAAGCCAGTACTTGGCGTCGCTATCTCTGAGGTCTTGGGTTCGATTCTCGGTTGTCTCGGGTCCAGGTATTGTGGTACCGTTGTTGTTTCTGATTTCTATAACACAAGTTTTTTAGCTACTTACCTTAGGATCAGAGCAATGTTTGTGTGTATTTCGAGTATAGGTACTGGAGATCATAATTAACATCCAAATCTAGTTACAAATAAAGGAATATAGTGACTTGTTTGGAGATGTACGCTTCTGCGAAAACTAAAGCTTACGGCAAACTATAAGTACAGTACAAGTTATGTGCAAGTTGACCAAACTGTAGAGTTTAAGCCAGTTAAACACTAAAACTTTAAGCATGCGACTAAAGTCGCTCTCAACTTCAACTCTCTGAGGACGGGAGATGGATGCGTTGAGTTAAATTGACGGAAGTTATAAATAACGAAACTGATTATCCCCTACATGACTATGCGTGTCAGGACTAGAAGGTAACTTTTAACACATATAACTGAATAATAATGTTTTTATTTTATTTAATTCCGATAATAATAAGTTAAGAAGTTATAATAAAACAAGTTTCTATTTGTATGGGACTCGCAAAAACGTCAAAAAATAAAAAAATATGTCAATTTGTAAAAAAAGGAACTTTAGTTCGTAATTCGACTGAAAATTTAACAAAACAAAATGCTATTATACTATCTTTCAGTCGTATTTTCAATTTATAGGTAGTAATACACACTGTAAATTTCAAGTGTCTACTGGTTCAAAAGAAACAACCCCGTGATATACAGAAACACAGACGGACGGACAGATACAAACTCAGCCAGAGTAACAGGGTTCTCTGTTGAGACCCTAAAATTAACTAAAGCCCAATATGACATGACTTTAGCTGAAATTAACTAAAGTCCAAATATGACATGACTTTAGCTATTACGTTTCTAAGTCTAGCCTTATGGTAAGATCTATTAAAATACTTACACTTGAAGCATGTGACTAAAGCCTTTGAAGTAAGTATATTCTCGAGAGATAGGAGATGGATGTACCGAGCTAACTTGCAGGAAGCTGCTGGTAATGGTGCATTACATGCGATCGGGGAAATGATGTGGAAAATGTAGAGAAAAATACGAAATGTCTGATAAAATTCACCTTAAATGAAGAGGAAACATGTTAGAGTCTTGTAAGATGGAAATATTTTATTAACCTGTCAAATAATGTAATATCAGACACAATAGGCACTTTAACAATGGATGCCGACTTCCGTAGTCATCGGGTTAATACAAAGTTGGAGACAATTCATCTTTACAACGAAATATTTTATGTTTGTCTTCATGAATTCTTCTTATTCTTTTTCGTAAACCGAAACGAATTTTATGGGAATTTAAATGCAGTAGCACGCCATTATCTTCATCATTTAGCACAATCCATA
Source organism: Anania hortulata (assembly GCA_963576865.1). NCBI lineage: Eukaryota > Metazoa > Arthropoda > Insecta > Lepidoptera > Crambidae > Anania > Anania hortulata. Next base: position 8,282,656 of record OY756412.1, on the reverse strand, counting down.
AATCAATTTTGGTGTGTTAAAAAATGTGTTTATGAAATTTTTTACCGACTTGTAGGAGGAGGTTCTTAATTCGTTGGATTCTTTTATTATTATCATTTCAGCATAGGACGTCCACTGCTAAACAAAGGCCTCCCCTAATTACTTATCATCGGGGGAGATTGCCAATACTCGCCACGCTTGGCAGGCGTGTTGGCGAGCGCAGTTTTTGATAAGATTTCACACGAAGACGCTGCTGCCTGCCTCGTGCTACAGGGTTTAGTCACCTCTTACAACACACTTCCTATTGGCAGACGGAAAGTGTATTCTTTACTGCACATAAAATGATACTATGACTACTGGAATTCAAATCCACAACCGCCTGGCTTTGAAGTCTAGAGCGCAAACCACCCGGCCAAAAGCGTAATTGAATTCAAACCAAAGATTTTGTTAGCCGTTTAAGATATTTAAAATCATCTGTGGAATGAGAAATGAATCCTTAAATGCTGGATGACAACAAATCCTTAAAATAACTACAAAATGAATAAATATTAGAAAAACTTTTGCGTCCGTTTACCTCGAGTGCTATTCAAACTTAAATAGAACTGAGGAAAAGCCACGAAAAGCTAAATATAAAAGGCGAAAAGTTCAAAACTGCGTATCAAGTGGTATTTCACGGTCCATTTCCCTGGGTTACTCTGAGGAAGGATATTGATAGAGCGTTAAGGAAAATAATTAATCATTTGGTAAGATAGATTAATATATAGAAATATAGTGATGTTGATTGAAAGTGCAAACATTTTTTCTGAAGTATTTCGTTGAGTGTTGTAGTTAATTAATTAATAGGGTTGATAAGGCCCAAAAAAGGATCAAAATTAATGATTTTCTAAATATGAACATTATAAATTACATCGAAAAAGGCGATTTTTGAAGAAAGTACCTAGCACAAACTCTTATTGAACTACCTGTGGGTTTTATAAACTACCTAACTCTTACTACATGACTTGTAACTGTATATTTTGTAAAAAGGCTGAGAGAGGGTGACTAAGTTTGTTGCGCGGTTTCTTCTTATAATCACAAAATACGTAGTTTTTGAAACGGTGATAGTACAAAGCTATATAGAAGTCGCTGACATAGCCCAACGGATTAGCAAGCTGAAGTGGCAGTGGGAGGGGCACATAGCACGTAAAACTGACGGCCGATAGGGCAGAAAGGTTCTAGAATAGAGGCCGGGTACCGGCAAGCGCAGCGTAGGACGTCCACTCACAAGATGGTCAGACGACCTGGTAAGGGTCGCAGGAAGACGCTGGATGCAGGCCGCTTCCAACCGGCCAATCTGGAAGTCAATGGGGGAGGCCTATGTTCAGCAGTGGACGTCGTATGGCTGAAATGAAGATGATGATGATGATGATATTGGGTCATAAGTGTCCGGAAGAGTGCCTATTTCATACACTATTTCTAGGGGACTAACATCGAAATCGCAAACAAAAACTACCTCATATTAAACTGTCGACTAAGTTTGTATAGAGCAGTGATTTTTCATTGCGATTTCGATTTTGGACCGATAAAAATAGTTGTTGTATTTACTCAATCATCATCATCATCATTTCAGTCATAGGATGTCCACTTGACTGCTTAACATATGCCTCCTCATACTTTATCCCAATGCAGCCGTGTCTAATATTTATCAAGCACCTTTTAAAATAAATAAATGAGTTTTATAAGTGATTCATGAGGTGACGATGAGATCACAAAAAAAAGTCTAAAGTCTACCCAGACAAAGTCGCGGGCAAAAGCTAGTCAATACATAAATCATGTTTATCAAAACACAACGAAGAAGAATGTTTTCGAACAAATGTAATCTTAAGATCCGTTTCATCTATAGTTCCGTTGCGAAAATTGATTGTGGAGAATGATTCACAGTTCGAAGTGAGAACGGGTTTTTTACTAGAGGTTTAAAAATACTACCTGAATTAGTATAGGTACATTTTTAATTGTTTTAAGAAACAAAAACAAAATTCCTACAACAAAAGCAAAAATACAAATCTTTGTTTACTAATAAAATTACTGAAACATAGCCGTGTTAAAATTTTAAAATTTGCAAAAAAAATAATTGCAAAATTAAGCTTATTATTATGAGATTAGACTCGCGCACCGAGGCATCCGCACAAACTTGTAGTATGTAAATAATTCGTCCATAGCGGTAGTTTTAAATATTTTTACCTCTTTACAGTTTATTAAAAAAAAAGTAATTTCCGCACTTTGAAAAAAAATGTATTTGTATGATTCTAGGTCAACGGAAGGTACCCTATATCTTTTGACTCCCTTGCGAGTATAAAAAATGCGGGCCTTTTGATTGGGTTAATTGAGAAGTTTGATCTTTTAACATCTTCACGAGATTGTATTTGATAATAATTTGAACTTGATGCCTCCACGCGTTTCTTTAAAAAAGGTCTTGACAGACAGATAGACAAAAAAGTGATTCTATAAGGGTTCTTTTTTACGGGTAAGAAAACCTTGAAATGTTTTGTTTTATGTTATATCCAGATTCTAACACTTTTGTGAGCCCTTATTTCAGGAAATACAGCTACAAAACATGTTTTGAATACGAGCTAGGTAGTTAATTAAGTCCACACACTCTTGTCGTTTAAATAATCGTCTACTTTATACTATAAAATATTTTTTTCACAAGGTTTCCGCCACTCGGGTAGCGTTTTCACTGGCAATAGGCTTAACAGCTTAGACCTGCAGCAGCCCATCTAAAATAAACTAAAAACGAATTAAATTTTCTTCATGTTTATAATAGATGTGCTCTTAAAAATTAATTCTGAATGCGGACATAATTAATTTTAGCTGAGACAAAGGAAACTCGTGTTGACAGAATACACGGCGCGCGGCGTCCTTGTCTTAAGACAGGGTTACTCAAACTTATGGCCCCACGTACCCCTATTAAAGTTTCCAGACAACAGCGAACCCCTAACCCCAAAAGAATAACTGTAAACTGTAAATACAAGTAGTAATGACTGTGGGATTGTTTCTTGTCGCAAACTGAATCGATTTTAGGAGGTTTTTTTGTCAACTATAACCTTAATTCTGACACATCATCAAGTCGGTTTCTGTCAGATAAAAACCAGTGTCGGTGTGTAACCCAGCCGTCATTATGTAAATCTTATCGTGAAATCCCCGAGCGTCAAATGGCAAAACCCTAGGGTACCTTTGAGTAACCCTGTCTTAAGAAATGTCTCGGGATATTCACAGATTTGTATACATGTGCGAGTTAGATTCTGATTTCAGAGGTTTCTTAGCACAATAGGCGGTTACTTAACACCAAAAACAATTAATAATATTTAAGAAAACCACGTACCTAGTACTTGCGGTAACGAGGTAAATACGAAGTTAATAAGACAACCGGCTGTTGTGATTGTGCGCGCTCCGGGCTGCAAAGCTAGGCGGTTAAGGGATCGAATCCCAAAACGAGCAAATGTTTGTGTAATGATATAGGTATTTAATGATGTAATATGATTAAATATATAAAAATAAGGAATTATCGTCTGGTCTGCATATTTACATTTGTTTAATTGATACTTTTATAGGGACCATAAGTCCTTTCGACGGCCGTCTGGTCTAGTGGTTCGGTCTTCAGACTACAAAGCCACGCGTGGTTCGAATCTCGCAAAGGGCAAATGTTTGTGAGGCAATGGGCAGTCTACATCGCTCGTTAAACTTACGACCGTTGGGAAAGAAAGGTTCTCAAGTGGCGACCACGAACTGGAAGCCGCTGCGTGGGAAGGGAACCCGGTGGACTGACGACCTAGTCAAGGTTGCGGGCAGCCGCTGGTTGCAAACGGCCCAGAGGTACTCGCTGTGGCGTTAAGGCTGATGGTGATGATGATGAATTTCAAGTTGGCAATGGTTATGGCAACTTAATATCCAAGAGAACGATGATAGAGTCTGGGGGAACGCCCAGCGGTTGAATGGTACCTATATAAATAGAAGTATGATCTCAAACCACGTATCATAATGTACACTTATGACGCAATAAATGAGTATGAACGGATAAATTAATCTTTCAACAGTAAATTGTTTAACTACTAGCGAAATGCGAAATCAATAAAATTAATTATCTTCTCTATTTAGAAGTACTTAATTAACGGTTATGTGAAAATTGTATAATACTGTTTAAAACTATAGTATTGGTTATTCTATTTATTTATAATTACGTAAGTTTCACAAATATGTTGTTATTGTAAAAACAATGCACTATAAATTATAATATCTAATAGCTCGAGCATGTGCATTCTTGCGCGATGCATTACTAAATTCCGCTTACAGAATATTCTTTAATCTACAAATAACTTAAACCTAGTTGAAATTGCAACTATCATTTTACATAGTATCAGTTCGTTTAAAGTCGATAAAGACAAAATTTAATCAAGTGCACGTAGTGCGAAATTCAGTAAGAAGTAGTTAGTACGTAATTTAGGGTAAAAATATTATTCAAGTCATTAATTAGCCATGAAATGGATTTATTTTAAACTTACAGTCCGTTTTTTTTACTTGTCTAATATTTTATACAATTTTGGCATCTCTTTTTACTTAAATATCATTGTTCATAAAAATTAATTTATTTCAGACAATTAGCATCCATTATTTACAAAAGGCCGATAAATTCAACGAACTATTTAAATAAAAAGGATTTTGTGTTAAATGATTCATTACAATAATAGTTGGTTATATTATGTAGTCTTTCTTATTTTTAAATTAATTGTTTCGTTATAAACGAATGCCAAAATTGTTTACGAAATTTGAAAAGCAGAGAAAAACGGACAATACTTTATTGCATATTTAAATAATATTTTAGGTATAATAACGGAGTTAATGCTAATAAGCATGGATTAGAAGTACACAGAATCTGAATAAAAACCGACCAAGTGCGTGTCGGGCGACGCGCAATGAAGGGTTCTGTAGTTTCTCTTTACAATATTGTGTGTTTTCTACCAGTTTCACATTAATTATTTGGGGGTGTGAGGAACAGGGTGTTGAGTTCCTCATCCACCATTGAAAAGGGAAGATCCTTCGACCAGACGGGTGTTGTGTTTGGTGGTTTACTGCTTCTACTGTCCCGGTTATTTTTCGGGTTCTTATATGGTTCAATCGCTCCGATAACTTTAATATCGCGATGTAGGATACGTCAGTTTTATATGTGGCGAGATAGGTATCGCTACAACTACATAATCTAAGTCTTTTAATTTAACTTCGTTACATATTTAGCTGTCGAAAATTTTTCCACATTTCTTATTGCAACTATTTTGCTGGCAGAGGAGGTCACTTATCGACTCTTAACAAAAAACAAATTTTACGCAAATTGATACATCGAAAAATTGTGTTTGGCTTGCACACCTTTAATCACTACATAGTATAAAACAAAGTCGCTTTCTCTGTCCCTATATCCCTATGTGTGCTTAAATCTTTAAAACTACGCAACGGATTTTGATGCGGTTTTTTTTATAGATAGAGTGATTGAAGAAGAAGGTTTATATGTATAATAACATTCATTAAATAATGGAGAAATACTTTTATTTTTGAGGTTTTTAATGTGATGTCGTAAATAATTTAATTTTTTTCGCTTACATTGCAAACGCAGGCTGAACCTTACGAGATTTATCAAAATAATAGCGCGGCGCTATGTTTTTATATACAACGTTCACAGTTTTCTGTAGTGTATTTAGTATCAGCATTGCACCCGTGCGAAGCCGGGGCGGGTCGCTAGTATTTTTAAACGACTTAATCATCTCTTCTTCTTCTCTTCTTAATCTTAATCATCATGAGATAAAAAAGAAAAAATAAATCATCCCTACTGTACCTACGTGTATCAATTTCTTAGGTACCCTAAACAATTTTTTTTCTACCATTTTGGCGGCGTGATTAATTATGCTAAATTACGGCGTTCTAGGCTAAAAGTTTCTGAGCTAAACCGCGAAAGGACATGGCGAAATTACAAAGGTTCCGTTTTAACTACGAAATCCTAACAAGGCACAACTTTTACTTATTATATACAGTAGGTAGGTAGGTATAGTTATCAAGACTATAATGCTAACATTATTTACAAGATGTAATTATACCAGCTTAAGTATAAATAAAACCAAAACTGTTGTAGTTAAGACTTTATATGAATTTATTGAATACTTTAGCTAACTCATCATTTGCCTGCCCTGTTCCCAGGTCATCTGGGGTCGGCGCAGTATGTCTTTCTCTTCTATGCAATCCAGTCACTCGTCATTGAGTCATTCACTCCCTTCTCAGTCATATCTTTCCTCACACAATCCATCCATCTCTTCTTAATTCGTCCCCTACTTCTCCACCCATCAATACTCATATCCATTACTCTTCTCGTTACGTGCTCTTTAAATACTTAAATTTTTACTTTAAATACTTTGAATACTTAAATAAATATTTAAATTAAAAATACTATTTATTTGATTATGTTATTCAATAAATTATTCAATAATTATCATATGATTTCTTAATTATTTTAATTCTTTACAACTTCTTAAAATAAACAAATTGATCTAATTATGCATGGCGTCATCCTCTCTGCCCACAATACCTATCTTATTGTTGTGCCCTACAGGGTCTATAATGATCAATTTTATGTATTTAATTATAACACCTGTGTAACATTATAGAATGCAATAAATGTATTGAATTGAATTGAATTACTTTAGCAAACTGCACGATTCAAAACCTGGTAACGTGTGTTATTTTAGGCCAGTGAAAATGTAACAGACTTTAAAATATCAGCAATTTTATTGGAAAAACAACGATACCTTTTTCATTAGTTTCAATGTAGAGTGACTGCGATGTAATTGCGTTTCAATTTATTATTTTATCCGAGCTTTTTTAATTGACGTTTCAGCGGATCTATTACATATTTTCTTTCTTCTTCTCTTCTTTCTTTCCTTCTTTTTGTGTAAGTAGTAAACTTTTTCGCGATGTTCTTTTCTCCTGCCTTTGCAACAACGGTACCACAACACTAAGACCCGAGGTAATGTAGAAAAGTTAGTTTTCTATATCGACCCGACCGGGATCGAACCCGAGACCTCAGAGATAATCGCCTCTCGGCTACGGAAGTCGTCGTGAGTGAGTATGAGTGAGTGTGTGAATGAAGTGGAAGTAACAAATACATTTTTGAGTTTATACGTGCTTCCTTTTAAGTTTTCAAAAAGTATCCAATATTTGGTGCTTCTCCCCTAAAGTTAATTCATGTTTAATGCTGGTTATTAAGAGAACAACACCTTGCTTTCCCGTTGGTACACGAGCAACATATTTACACTGCATTATGCAGCTGTGGTCAGGAACACAACACGTCCGCAACATTAGCGACCGCAGACATCATAACGTCTCCAACATGCTGGCGATGTAAAGACGCGTGCACATTGTATTAAATATAGGAATTTTTATACATATTTTAAGCGTTTGTATACAAACGTGTAACGTTAATAAATGAAACTAGAGTCGTAGCCCTTTTTGACATTTTAGCACTCGTACGTAGGGTTGATGTTTCCTTGCGGGATTGAATAAGAAATAAGGAGATCCGTACACGAACAAAAGTCGCTGACATAACCTAACGGATAAGCAAGCTGAAGTCTCAGAGGGCGGGGCACATAGCACGTAGAACGGCCGCTGGGTCAGAAGGGTTCTAGACTGAAGGCCACATAACGGCAAGCGCAGCGTAGGACGTCCACCAACAAGGTGGACAGGTAAAGGTCACAGGAAGATGATACTGGATGCAGGCCGCTACCAATCGGCCAATCTGGAAGTCAATAAGGGAAGTCTATGTTTAGCAGTGGACGTCCTATGGCCGAAATGATGATGCAGTCCAAGAATATTGTCAGCTACATTTTAGATTGGTATTTTATGTTTACAAGAAATGAAAACTTCCCTGCTCGCACATCCATAATATATATAGAGCAGGGAACATTTTTTTTTCGCTAATTTTTATAATTAAAATAGTTATCAACAGTCTAATAATAACATTTTTACATTAACCTCATAATTGATTTGCAATTTTAATTTCAATAATAGGTAGTTTAATAATACACTGAAAATCTGTTAAAAAGGCGAATACTTTTGTTTCTAGCTCTGACCCTACGTTCTCAAGTAATACAATTTGGCTCAAGTACGTAAATTTTAACAAATATCCTGATGTCTATTTTCTTGCTGTGTAAACTATGTTATCCCTTTAAATTTGATGGAAATTTGTTTTGTATATTTTATATATTGTGTTATTGCTTAAGAAACTATCTATTAAACATTTAAACTTTCTTGTTGCATTTTTAACTAACACTATGGACTAAACGGGTATTATTCAAGACATACCTTTTTTATGCTATTGGTTTTACCGACGTTTCGACCTAGTTGCATAGGCCGTGGTCACAGGATTATCTAATTTAGTCTGAAATTTTAAACATTTGGACCGATTCCCTCAAATCGGACTAAGGGGTAAATAAAATAATGTGGACACAGCTTTACATTGCGACCGCACCAGCCTATGTGGGTCGCATCCGTTGCAAACTTCGACAATATTGTACAATCAGTGTGTTGTTGGCAACACTTGGGGAAGTATTGGAAAAAAGGTCCGTCTTCAATGTTTTGAAGGAACAATAACGAAAATATTGGGAACTGAAAGGTATTATAGATATGTTGTATGTAATGTTATAAAAGAGGGAAGCTTCTTGATATAGGTATTTGATTATGCTTGTTGCCCATAGCATAAATAATATAGAACTGAAAATATTTTAATATTTTAAGTGATTTAAATCTGGAAGTCTGGGGGAGGCCTATGTTCAGCAGTGGACGTCCTATAGCTGAAATGATGATGATGATGATCCAAATCTGTTTAGTATCTTTTTACGGACGGACTTAGGTCTTAAGGCATTGTTTTATTACGTTATTATGATAAGTACAACGAAAAATAAATTAAAAAACTATAAATACATTTTTTTAATCCGTAGTTGATAGGTTTAATGCCAAATAATTAATTTAGATCCTAGAGTAAGTTAAACATCTTTAACACGCTTTTAAGAACAATTTAGGATAATTAATTAAATCTTACCTTGGTTCTTAATTAGTTTCCTAAGCTGACGCTTAATTAATTTGGATCATTAGAAATAGAATCGTTGTAAATTGAACTAACGATTCTCTCTGAACTGTTTTTGTTTTCAATCGATTTCAAAAAGGCGGAGGTTTAAATTCGTTGGGATCTTTTTTTGATCAATAAATGATAACAGTTACTCTCGATTTAATTGTAAAATTAAATTATTGTTGTCTTATTTAATCGGAAGATTTTTTCAACTAACAAAAAAAGTTTAATACCAGGCGGTTGCGGGTTTGAAACCCGCAACCGTTTGTTTGATAATAAATGGCACATTTGCTTTTGTGATAATAAATGTGACAGAACTTGACATTTAAAACTGTATTTTTAATTCAAAATAGTGTGACTTATTTACCAACATTTATTATTTTTTTCGTTTTATTCTGACAATGTTGTTTTTTTTTCTTTTGACATCTGTATTGTTTTTTTTTTAAGTGGTTGTAATTTACCTAAGTTAATGAATTCAAACACGATGTATACTGTTATTGAATAAATGAATTGAATTGATAGCACGAGCATTTGTATAAAAGTCATGGATTTTTTTAAACGTAAATGTATTTATCCATTACTACTCGCCATAGAACAAGCTTTGCTTAGTTTGGGGCTATATAATTGGTGATTGTGAAAACAATTTATCAATTTATTTATAATTGACAACCGGGTTGGTGTAGTGGCGCAGTAATTCACCTTAAACGTAAAAGGTCCCAGGATCGATTCCCGGCTTGGGTCAAATCAGAAAACGATGTATACTAAATTGGCTCAAGTTGGGTCTGCTAGGCAAAATACATTGTCTAGTACTTTGTAATACAAGGATGCTAGTTGAAGTTACATTATTTTAAGATGGTGTCTAATTAGACCCCCGAACTACATTGAAGAAAGTCTTGAAATCGCACCTTAAAGCTATGTTTTGTTGAGGTAGCCTTAATAAGAATAGGACATGCTTTATTTGGCACAAACACTAAATAATAACAAGCAAAAATAAAAATAATCAGAAAAAAAAAGAAACATCATTCATAATTACAAAATACAAAATAAAATCATAACAAATTACAATAAAAAATTAAAGTCTAAGACCAAGGTTTGTGCCAAAAAGGTCCCCCCGCTTAGCATTAGTCATGGCATGTCGGCTTAACGCATGCATTATTGAAATGAAAAAAAAATGTTTTTGTTTGCTTTGCTTACTTTTTTTCCTTTAATTAAAACTTATATTGTGTGATACGTTATACCACAAACGTATCGAGTATCTATGTCGAGAATTGTGTGCGGTGGTGCAAAAATAATGTGTGCCCATTCATTATAACTCTTTTTTATGAGTCCACTGTTTCTGTTTTAACTCATTTATTGTTACATAGCAATTAAGGTTCGTTTTTTTATACGATAGTGAATGACATGAATATTTGTTTGCCTTTGTAAAAAGGATACATTTAGGTGTTAATTGTGTCATGATGAAGTTCAGCTTTTTCAGCCATCTAAGTATAGCATACAAATACATTTTTACATTATGCTATCAACAGTGATCGGAGAAGGTAGATTGATTTGGGGTCAATGATCTCATACATTGATGTTAATATGTACATGCCTCCGAGATTCCGGAATTTCTTGGTATCAGTTTTAGAAAAAAAGGCAGATCCATATTATGCTAGCACTACCAAAGTAAATCAAATCAATCTACCTACTCCGATCACTGGTTATCAAATTCAATTAAAAATATTTATCGGAATATCATGTAACAGTAATAATGTCAATATTAATTATAAAATGTCACAAAATCAACCAATCCATTAGAATACAAAATTACTGGTTCACATTCAATCAGATTTAGAATTTCGTTAATATTGTTAAAGCGGTGTTCTTTAAGCCTGTATAGGGCATCTTTAAATCTATTAAAAGGAAAATCTTTTATATTTTGGGATATAGAGAATTAATTAATTAATTTTTCTATTATATAGATAATGACTTGTACATTTCGTGAAATATATTTTTTCAAATTATTTTATCGATAAAGTGCGTTTGTACTAAAAATATACAATGTAATGTTATTCATGGATGAGATTGTTACTACTTGAAGTTATATTTCTAACATATTAACATTTCGTTTTTATTTTATAATTAAATAGTTGCAATAGTACTGTTGTAAATAAGTTTCAAGAATAGTAATTTGTAGTAGCTAAATAATAAAAATAAAGTTTACCTACTTATAAAGAAAATATTTGGTATAATTTGGACATCACCCAAAAAATAGTACAGATAAAAATAGTACAGATATAGTATCTGTACTATTTTTTAGAGGTCAAAATTAAATTAAATAAGCAATGACAACGTGCTTTAGACCCGATAGCGTCTTGAAACCTGCTTCTACGGGAAGAGTGGCTACTCTTCCAACAACTGAATCCAACAAAAGCAGTAAAAACTAAACACCCGTTATTTATTGTGAACACTATATCAAGAATCATTCGACATTGGCAGAATCACTGCTCTGATTATAGAGCGGGACTGAGTCCATTAAAAAAAATTAACTAACAAAACACAACACAGTAACAAAACAAGAGAATTTGAGAAAAAGAAAAATGCAACTATCACACTACAAACTAAATAACAAATACATTTGACTTCATTTCTGTATTTTATCAACAGAAATACTTATTGCTTTGAGTCTTATACTGCAGATATATTTTAATATTAGGTATCTTCAGTGTTTAATTACAGCTTGTAGTTAATATTTAGTCAGTTGCCTCTAGGAATACAGTCAAAGACATTTCATAAACTGAAGTTTACAGAAATAGTATGTCTTCAGGCGCTATTCATTGCAGAATTAATACTCAACTAGAGTACTATGTTTTACCGGTAACTGTAAATAAAGTTTATTATTTACATGTAGTTGAACTTTGACCTAAATTAATTTATGAAAATAATTATTTTAATCACGAAACTTTCTATTGCTTTCAACAAAGTAACGGTAAGTCAACTGAACCATAGAATATTGGTTAGTTAATTTCACTGCATATTAATCATTAATCTGTGACATTACTATATGGGCGAGAGTTGACAAGACTTGTCATTTCATACTAAATGTAAGTGAAAAATCATTAACTTGTTTCAGAGATAATGTTCAGAATGTTGATCTATATATAGGGTATGTGCTCGATACTCAGACAATGCTCATCAAACTAGCACCAAAAGTCAAAATTTCTCAATTGATATTGATCTCTACGTGTCAAACTTAAAGTTAAAAATCGCTTAAATAACCTTTAACTTTTTGAGTAGGTTGACCTGCCGTTGTCTGTACCTAGCACATCGTCCCTGTCAGCGTTTGTCGGCCTATATAAGTATAGCGCTTGAACTTGACAAGCTAGAGCTATTTGCAGTATCAGCACAGCGATAGAACGGGATCGGGTGATCTTCTCTAACTATTGGCGAGGTATTTTAATCAAGATTCTTCTCAGGCCAACACTAACCTTGTTACCCAACATAGACCGAAAAATCTCTATAAAAAAATATAAATAATGGTTTAATTCATGTTTTTTTTTGCCATAAGATATTCACGGCTGAACATAGACATGACTTCCAGATTGGCCGGTTGGAAATAGCCTGCATCCAGCGGCTTCCTGCAACCTTTACCAGGTCTGATCACCTTGTGGATGTTATAATTAAACAAATAAAATATGGAAAAAAGTAAATAAGTTACGTAAACACATTTTGCCATAATGTTTAAATTGCACTTTTTTCACATAGCCCGATGTGATGTATACCTCTCACAAACAAATGTTCAGCAAAACCTTTTTATTCAAAAAGGAATGTAATTCCGAAATGAAATCTCGCGTGAACAATAGACAGGTTTTTCAGGATATTTGTCCCACAAACACATTTTATTTTAGCACAAAAGGCTTTCTGTCAAACCGGCATGAGCATAACAATAAATCCCGCCAAAATGTAATTGTATTTATTAGGAAAATCGCGTTCGTTTTGCTCTACGCAAAATGGCGTGATTCTTCCTGGCGGGGTCACATTACAATATATTTCACTCGTGAGTAAGTCTTGATGGATATTAGAATCAATACATTTACTGTACTGCACATGTGGCTGTGATTAAATTATAACTAGTAAGTACCTAGTCTTGCCATAAATAATGAAACAAAGAAAAATAAACTATTGCAAATAAATTTTATTACTTTTACAGTGTGTTAGTTTAATACATAAATATAAAACAATTTAAAATATAAAAAGTTAATTCGAAAAGGTCTTCACTGGCTGCAATACAGTCCTTTAAATGTTGAGGCCAGTTATACAAGCACGCACTAAAAAGTGGGACCATGGGAAAATACTTCACTGCCAATCGTACGGATTGTTTTAGGGACTCCAAATTATCATGGCGTTTATAGCAAGCCGTACTCTCTAAAACTGACCATAAATCATAATCCAGTGGATTAAGATCGGGACTAGATGACGGCCAGTCTTCAGCTCTGATAAAGTCCGAAACGTTCGTTTTCAACCAAGACTGCGTAGACCGAGCTTTATGACCCGGCGCCGAGTCTTGCTGGAAGGACTATTCTTGGTTATTGAACATGGTGTTGTTAAGGGGCTTCACTACCTTCTCAAGAATAGTATCTTGATACATTTTTGACACCTTTTTCACAAAAAGTATGGCTCAGTCACTCCTTCATATCTAATACCCCACCAAACCATCACTAAAGTCGGATAGTGCCCACGTTGCACTTTGTCGACTAATTGAAAAGCTTTGAGCATAAATACGGTCATTTTGTTTGTTAAAATGTTGCTCAATTTAAAAAAAAAAACTCATCCGTAAACAAATTTTTTCTCTGTGTACTCCCTTTGCGTACCGCTTCAGTAGTTGTTTCGATTTTAGCACCCTATTCTTTTTTAAATTGTCAGTTGAGAAATGACCAGTACGTCCCTTATAGGCTGCAAATCCTAAGTCATCTTTTAAAATACGCGACATGGTTCTAGGAGCAATCTTCATCTCCCGAGATAAAATCTTTTGCTTTCGGACAGGATTTCTTTGAATTCTTTCCCTTACTGCTTCGACCACCTTTTTCGTACGAACACTACGTGAACGGCCGGATCTTTTTCTGTCATAAACAGAGGAGGTTTCATTGTATCTATTAATAGCCCGGTACACAAATATTTTACTAATACCAAGCGTATGGAGAGTTTTAAAAATTGCATTTGGCTCCATAAACTTTGTGTGATGCAATCACAGCGATTTGGTTTTCTTTGTCACCCCACTCCATTTTAATATCGCAAAATATTGTACAATACATTGGCGCCAAAATGAGAAAACTCAATGAACAATCATATAAAAATTACAGATTCCAAATTCAAATATAATATTTTGTTTATTTTTAATTGTAACAGTATTTAGGGTAGACTAAGTATAGTGTACAGCTGGCATCTATTTTTAACTAAATATAATTATTTTAATGATTAATGATTAATATATAATGCAAAATGACAAAAGAATATTTAAATACACTAATTATTTATATTTTCATTGACATTATGACCTCCTGTTCTTGTGCTTTAGCGCAGGTACCTACGGAAATTGTAAATATTGTAGTGTCAGAAACAATAGTAACGGATAAAAAATTGAAAATCCACAGACAAAATAATTATATCCCAAAAAACTGGCATTTGTCCTAATTATTTCTTATTCATATTTTACGGCTTTTGCTAACTAGTAGATGTAAAGCGTGCGGTCCTTTCATAATAAGTAAAATAAGTATTATTTATATTGATGAGTTAGAGCGGAGATGTCAATAATGTATGCAGCAATGTATTGCTCATAGCTGATTGCACTGCAATTAAATAATTCCTAAAATCTTAAGTTTTCCATCGACGTTAATGTTAAAAAAAACTGTGGTCCTGCTAGCTAAAGCTACATTTAAATACCAAGTGGACACTCCAGACTGCCTTTATTCAAATGATATTCCATTGAATTTAAACGATGACCAATTTGTTTGCCAATTTATTTGGCCATTTAGATGAAGCTAATATTTTCAAGGAGACTACGTACATAATAGATCGTTCAATTTGGCATAGGTAAGCGGCAATAAAATAGAAGTTGTTAGCGATTGTTAATGTGGTTTTAATGTTCAAGAAGAACTTAAACAGTCTAAAAATGATTTTGGAGGAATGAAAGATAATATAAAAATTATGCAAATGGCATTTAAATGTTTATTTATAAAGGGTTATTTGTAAAACATCAACAACCTCCTGGGGGCTGATTCTGGTGTTCAAATACAAAAAAAAAAAAAATAGGACCAATCAAACTACTTACTATTATACTCGCTTGAAGTGTATGGTCTATTCTATGGTATTCATTGTCTAGCGATGCCTGACCTTAAATATGTTTCGACATAAATTACATTAAGTAAAAACGTGAAAGGCAGATGTTTGGTCGTAAAGGAGAACGAAAAAGGTTTAATCAACCTTCATTGTCCTACACCCATCCCTTATTAGGTGCTTACTAATAAATGCTTCTACTAATGTTTGTGAACTTGTACTAATGACACGCAATCAACTGTTTACCAACTCAGTTACTTTCTTCTAACATAGACGTTAGGAAGACTGTTACATTAGCATAAAAAAGCTAGAGAATTATTATAAAAATGTTGGTTTTTCTATGTTTTAACACACTTTTTATTACTTCACTTGTAACTTACAAACAGCTAACTCAATAACTAACTATGTTATAGTTACATAGTTAGTTGTTGAGTAACTAATTCTAGAGTAGCTAACACTTGTAAATAACAAACAGCTAACTCAAAGTCGTTCTAAAAATCTGAACCTGATACTACAGGGTGTAACGAAAACGTGAAATAAAACTTTAAGGGGTTATTCTACGGCTAAATTACATCAACTTTTTCTATGGGACCAACATCGAAATCGCAAAAAAGAAAAACACTTTCCCATACTTAAACGCGACCAGCTGGCATCAGTTTGTATGGAAACGTCATTTTTTTTTTTTGAGATTTTGATGTTGGTCCCATAGAAAAAGTTAATGTAATTTAGCCGTAGAATAACCCTTTAAAGTTTAATTTACCTTTTCGTTACACCCTGTATAAGCTGATCTGGTGATGAAGCCAGGAGTTGGATAATGAAACTATACAATGGCTACCTTCGTGTTTAAGCACCAGGATGCCATTATCCACAAATAATTTACTTACTTCTTCGTATTTGGCTCAATGGATTTATAAAAGTGGGTTTTTAGGGTTCCGTAGCCAAATGGCAAAAAACGGAACCCTTTATGGATTCGTCATGTCTGTCGGTCTGTCCGTCGGTAGGTATATCACAGCCACGTTTTTCCGAAACTATAAGAACTATTATATACTGTTGAAACTTGGTAAGTATTCTGTGAACCGCATTTAGATTTTTACACAAAAATGGGAAAAAAAAAACAATAAATTTTGGGGCTTCCCTATACTTACAACTGAAACTCAGTTTTTTTTAAAATAACCCATACGTGTAGAGTATCTATGGATAGGCTTTCAAAAATGATATTGAGGTTTCTAATATATTTTTTTCTAAACTGAACAGTTTGCGCGAGAGTCACTTCCAAAGTGGTGAAATGTGTGTGTGTGTGTGTCACCCCCCCCTGTAACTTCTAAAATAAGAGAATGATAAAACTAAAAAAAATATATGATGTACATTACCATGCAAACTTCCACCGAAAATTGGTTTGAACGAGATCTAGTAAGTAGTTTTTTTTAATACGTCATAAATCGTAAACCGCAATTTACCTTTCGTAATGTTATGGATTTCATTTTGCAATAAAAATACCATAAATATGACTCGACTGTCATTATAGGTGAACTTTTACTTATATAGGTACCTACAGGTTTGTACGGAACCCTCGGTGCGCGAGTCCGACTCGCACTTGGCCGGTTTTATAAACTATGCCACTAAAACACCTTTTAGAGACATTTTAAAGTCCACTTTATTAAAATTTCATTGAGTATGTGCTGTCAAAAAATTATTTCTTTATAAAATAAAAGAAAGCGACAGAACAGAGACTATTTTAAGTCTTTCTTTTGTCACGACAAAGTTGATTCCTTAGCAATATCATTGCAATAATCGCTAGAAGATTTATTATATTATTAGCATGAAAAATTACTCCGTAAGCTCTCGAGTTTTGTTATAGTAATGCTGTTTTCATAAGATTGCTAGTTTTAGCGTGACTAGTAAGTTTAAAATTTGAGAATCACGTTCTTAACACCATTAAACAGTGCTACTTTAGATTAAAAGTATATAAACATGTTAGGCAGTATATAAACGTCGAACTGCGTATTCATTTATGCAAGTCCTTAATTTTATCTAAGCTGAACTATGCCGATACAGTCATCGGGGGATGTCTTCTAGGTCGGACGAAAAAACTGATCCAGCGAGTCCAGAACTCGTGCGCTAGATATTGTTTCTCGATTCCCCGTAGAGCTCACGTGACACCGTCCTTAAACAAGAGTGATCTCATGAATATGGAGACACGTCGTGCATTACATTTTGCAAGGTTACTTTTTGGAGTAATCAAAAATCAAAGTCCACCATACCTATTCCATAAACTAACTTTTACTCAGCGAAAATCACGAATCACTGACCGCCTCATTTGTCCTCATAAAACTGCTGCATTTCGAGGCAGTTTCCGATACTCTGCAACAAAATGTTGGAACAACATCCCTCCAGAAAATAAGAAATTCAACATCGGTACACACATTTAGGGTAAAATATAAGTCATATTTATTAAATTTACAAAAGCAGAAGTAAGATTTATTGTGTATTTAATATTTATTTACAGACATATATATTATATTACACTCTATGTATGTACTTACTTTACTAAATATATAACCTTTTAGTATTATTTTTTTATTAGATTTAAGTTGTTATTATTTTTTGGCTGTCTGTTTGCCGACACTACACGCCTCCTCTCTCTATTAAACGGCATCCGCAGAATACCAGTGGCAGAGACGCGCCCACCGCCGTCACTACCTCATACTGAGCGGAGACCATTTTGGTACCTACCATGTTTTATTTTTAAGTTTTTAAAATATTAAAATATGTTAGTATTCTAAGGTCTAATATGTTTTTATTTCATTTTTAACTTTTATTTTATGAGGTACCAAATAAACATTTTTTCTTTCTTTTTTTATTCTTTCTAAAGACTTCACAGATTTTTTTGTCATTATGTCATGTTGATAGTTAATGATGATGATGATGATGATGATGTAATAGTCCACGTTTGATACTTGTTGCATAAATTCTGGCAACACGAAAGCACCCTTTTACACATAAACATGACATAAACTGTACCAAGTAAGACAAAACGTGACTTGGTCGCTACACGATTTTTCTTCCCAGACCCTTCATGATAGTCCAAATGGCAATCTAAAAGGGTCCTTATTACAACTACATAAGAATGTTCTGCAAATGTGGTTCAGAAAGAAATGGCTACATAGGGCAAGATTAAAACGGGTCTATAGATGGAGATAAATGCCAGTCATTCATATCTAGGCCTTTTAAGGATTGAATAACTGACATAAAGCTTAACTAGGCAGGGAATAATAAGGAGCAGATTACAGGGAATTAAGTGATATGTCTAATTTGGTCATTTTATTATCTTTCAGCAGATTGCTATCAGGATAATAGCGGAGGATAATAGGGTTGGTTTGCTGACGATAAACAAATGCTATGTCTTCGATATTCGAAACCAATGAAGAAAAGAATAATATACAGGGTTATTTTTAAAACATCAACAACCCCCAAGGGAAAGTGTTTTTTTCTACAATTCCGATATTAGTCCCAAAGAAAAAGTTGTTGTATTTGAGAACCAAAATCAGCCCCTAGGGGGTAGTTAATGTTTTAATAATGACCCTGTATAGCTTTTTGGCTTCGCTTGCAACGTAGTTATTGCGATCTCGGCAGTTTATGCCATGTGTAAAACTATTTACAATAAAATACCAAACAGATTTACAGAACTTCCATTTCGTGCTTTTAAGACTTCGTTGCGTACTTGGTTGTTGGACAGGGCTTTTTATAGTATAGATGAGTTTTTAAAATACAAAAAACCCTAACAAAAATAAAAATAACTGTTGACATTATTGCCTTAAATACCTAATTTAAGTACTGATGATTTATTGATTGATTGATTATACGTAAAATGTTTTTATTGTCTACTGTTAATGTTTGCATGCTATGTTGTATGGCTAAGTAGGTCATGGCACTATCTCAAACCAAAGACCACATTTTTTCATGTACTGTACCCTACTTAATAGCAAATAAAGATTTTGTATTTGTATTTGTATTTTTGTATTTACTGGGCCTGGGGCCTTAAAGAGGTGGTCCTTAATCCATTGATCGTGGTCATCATCATCATTTCAGCCATATAGGACGTCCACTGCTGCTTAAGCCTTCCCCAATGACTTCTAGATTGGCCGGTTGCAAGCGGCATGCATCCAGTGGCTTCCTGCAACCTTTACCGGGTTATCTGTCCACCTTGTGGGTGGACGTCATACGGTGCGCTTACCGGTACGTTGCCTTCATTTTAGAACCTTTCTGCTCCATTGGCCGTCAGTTCTACGTGTAATGTGCTATTTCTTGCTAATCCATGCATTACTGATTGGTGGGTGTAGCCTAATAGAAACACTCAAAAATCGTTTTGACCAGTAATTTTGACTGTAACATATACCTAACCACGAGTAATAGGTTCTTGTTCGTGATAGGTAATGGGCTAGTTTCCTGGGTCAAAAAATGATTATTCTATTTAGTCCGTCAGTTAGATTATCAAAAAATATTGGACCCATACTTTATCTTTTGTCAATCAAACAAAAAATAGCGAAGATAAAGCGCATCAAAGTGTGCACGTGACGTCACGTCTTGCTAATAAGTGTCGCAAGGCGTGACGTTACGCGGAACTTTAACGGGCTATATCTTCATAATTTTTTGTTTGATACAGAAAAGAAAAAATACGTGTCCAATATTTTCTTTTAATTCAACTGACGGATTAGATTTTATTAGGAAACTAGCCCATTGTAGGTACTATACAGGGTGTACAAAAGAATAGGACACTCCATAAAACCACGTGATCAGCTGTTCATATTCAACAACTTTCACTATGGGAGCAACTTCGAAATCGTGTTTTTTTTTCAGATGCTCCATACATTATGGTTAGAATCAGAATATGAATAATTTATTTCGCTTAAAAGTGGTACAAGGATGTTAAACTAGTTTAAGATTACACATTTCACCATAGTATGGCATGCGAAATACAATATTAACTTGAGTTTTAATTAATTAATTAGTACTTAAAATGTCACTTAACATACAATCAGTCATACATTTGCAAATAAATAGGTTACAACATCCTGCATTAAAAGTTAAAATATTCATATAGTTGGTAAAAACATTTTTCTATCAACCACCTTTTTAGCGTAACTTTAAATCTGTTCAGTGGGAGTACTTTCATGTCGTCATTTAACTTGTAATTTTTTATAAACATACAAGACATGCTCCTACTGTAAAGGGTCGTAGTTTGAATGGGTAGAACCAGTTTGTTGGGATGTCTTGTCGAGATAGCGCGTTAATTTGTATGGAGAATCTAAATTTTTTTTTACGATTTTGATGTTGCTCCCACCGAATAAGTTGATACATAATGAGCAGCTGATCATGTGGTTTAAAGGAGTGTCCTATTCTTTTGTGCATGTGCAGGGGCGTGCATCCCATATAGGCTATTATGCAGAGCCTACCTTCATTAAAAAACTGACAGAACAGCTAACCATAATTATTAATTACGTATTCAACAATAAATATTCTGTAACCATTTTTCGTCTACCTATACTTAGCGCGCTTTAGTAAGGAACTAAAGCGCGCAACTTAGATCGTTCCTGTGCATTTTAACCAATGTTAGGCTGCCGCGAGATCGCCTACTGTTTCACACAAACTTACTCAATTTTTATTCACAGCCTACCCCCATCTGAAACCAATGCACGCCCCTGTGCATGTGCTTTTGGTTTTATCTTCCTTTACACTTGTTCTAAGTAAATAAATTAGGTATTCGATATTAAATGTCCAAGGTACAGCCTATAAAAGCGACCGTTCATATTTTACGGCACTTTTTACTGCATCTAAAGATTTCAAGAGTTTTGCAATCAAGTAAAGTTACGAGGCATTTTTGTATTAATTATGTACTCAAATTGTTTGGACGGATTTCGTCAACAATAAAATAACATGTTCAAGTTTTATGAGAAAAGTTTTTATTTCTCACGTTTCAAATAAGCTTTAAAAATATTTAAAATGTAAAATTGCTTGTGCATGACGTATTTTTTGAAATGAATTACGAAGGCATTTGTATTTATAAATTTTATGTTTTTTATTATATTGGTAAGTAAACATTGTTAGTTAACAATTTATAGAATGTATGATGTTAGTAAACAGTTAACTAAAGTATCTACCTAAGGAGTCTTTTTATTTGTATATAAACAGAACAGACGATCTTGTAAGCCCATTTGTGTATATCATTCATAGATTTAATTAAAAATATCAACGTACAAAAATCAATAATTTTCTTTTAAAAAATAGTTATAGAAAATTAGAAACGCTTTGCTTAAAACAAAAATCGTAACGCAGAATAGTTATCTGACGCTGCCAACGTCGCTTTTCTGTCTCGCTCGCTCGATTAGAGTCGGGTCGTATGTTAAAAAAATATTACTATGTAATTTTTAAATAAAAAATATAATAGTTTTTTATATGTTTTATTATTAGTTTGTATTGATGCTTTAGTATTATATTACGGGTTAACGGGAACGCCTTTCGTCAATTGACACCTCATCATTTCAGCCATGGACGTCCACTGCTGAACACAGGCCTCCCCCAATGACATTCATCGGGGGGGGGGGATTGCTCATACTCGCCACGCTTGGCAGGCGGGTTGGCGAGCGCAGTTTTTTATCAAATTTCACACGCAGACGTTGCTGCCCGTCTCGTGGTACAGGAGTTAGGCCCCACACGACACCTACCTACTGTTTACTCGCTGCAGGGCATAGGCCCCACCTAAATCTAAAAGATGGTTTTGTCCATACTCAACCGTGCGCTTTGGATTCCCGTCGAATCTGCACTGGGGTCTAATTTAGGTCTATTTGCAGAATTAAATAGGTCTTTATTGAACTGTATTGTATCTTGTATCATTATCTTAATAGACCTAAAAAGGAAACAAAACTGGAAGTGCCCATCTTGCAATAAGTCAAATAAAGTGGTGGCGCATCCATCAGGCCAAGAAAATATTACCTTTAGGAGAAACAAGCCACAACAAAAAGAAACTCCAAAAAAGCCTGAAGTGATCAATACGTCTACACCACTACCAGCTATATTTGAAAAAAATTGTGAGACTTTAAATAATGCTAGCAATCTTATGGAAAGTAATTTATCGGAAAACTCATTTTTAACCAATGAAAGACTTCGCCGATCACACAAATTTTAATGACACATCAACAGAAAATGAATTACGAGATAATATTATGCTATTAAAGACCGAGCTTTGTTCTACTCAAACTGAATTGGAAAACACTATTCTAGAAAATAATGCGCTAAAAAGAAATGTATCAAAGCTGACTAAAGACATACAATTGTTAAAAAACCTTTGTAAAACGCCACAAAAAGAACAACGCCACACTCAGAGAAAGAGGCACTCGTTGTCATCTTTTGACTTCTATACACCACCAAGAGTATCATCAATAAAAGAAAATAACATCAACGTTAAGGAAATAGCAACTCTTCGAACAAAAATTGTTGACCTGCAACAAACGCTCCAAGAGGCTGACCATGAAATCCATAGCCTGAAAAAACAAATTAAAGAACTTCAACAAAAAATTATATGCGACAGCAATCACTACGCAAATCATGAAGTACACAAAGACATTAAAGATGACGCTTTTATAACTTCAAAGGAACAGTTGCTCGAACCGTGCCTTAAACGAAACTGTTGTGTACTACTTAATAGTAATACTCTGGACAAAGGCGATATTGCAAAAAGACAGTTATATTCGTGTGAGCGAAAACCTCGAATTCATATATTTGGGGATGAACAAATAATTGGTATAGGCCAGGAAATTATTAAAACCAGACGTGGTAAATGGAACGACATATATGATGTTAACAGTTTTATTAAACCATATGCTACCTCTACACAAATATTGAACAGCTGTCTTAGTCTTCGAGATCTATCTGAAAATGATATTATTGTATTATCAGTAGGAACAAGTGACCAAAACCCATATAAGGTAATAACAGAATTGTGTAATGTAGTATCTAAATTTAAGGACAATAAAATATTTATATTAGGTCTACATAGTAATATTAACTTTAATGTCTCAAAGTTGAATTATGATTTGGGATCACTGCTTAGAAATTATTGTAATTGTAAATTTTTAAATGTTGACTATCGCCAAAGACAGACTAGTCCATTCCTTGACCTTATAATTACAAAAATTAACATTGAAATTGACTATTTACAATATGAAAATGAATTTATTAAAAACTTGACTCATTTGAGAAGATGTTATAATGTAATAAGACAAAACGCCACCGATATTAATTTAAAGCCTAAAATATTATATAGGCACAAAATAACAGATTACTTTCCAAGAATAAATACTAGTTATTGTAAATCTGTAATTGAGAAAATAGTTAAAGCTGATACACAAAGTAGTAAAAAATATTAATCCTATGCCCAATAACAATAATTTAGAGTTTTTTCGTTAAAAGTGATAAAAAATTAATTCTACTAAATCAAAATATTGCTGGGATACTTAGTAAACGGGATATATTCCTAGTGACGTTAGACGAATTATCAGAAAGTTACAATGACATAGATATAATTTGCCTTACAGAAACATTTATAAAGTCAGGAAATGAAAAAAATTTACAGCTCCCAAATTATGAACTTGCCGAATCATACTCTCGAAATACTAAACGTGGTGGAGTATGTATTTTATGCAGAAATAATTTAGATTATAAAAAACTACCATGTGTAAAGGAGTTGTCTGTGGAAAAATATTTTGAGTGCTGTGGCATTGAACTACCTGCATATAGCTGCATAATAATATGTCTATATCGGATTCCTGGCAAAAAAAAAGCTACCTTAAACTCATTTTTTAACAATCTGGATAAACTATTAAACAAGCTAAGAACAAAAGTAAAGAAAAAAGTTATTATAACAGGAGATTTTAATATTGACACGCTAAAAGATGATTCATTTTGTAGGGATTTCTTGGGATTGCTGTTGAGTTATGGCTATACGTCACATGTAACTGAGCCCACAAGACAGAAATCTTGTATTGACTTAATAATCAGCAACGTATCTGATGCTAATAGCAAATTTCACCATCTTGGGTTATCAGATCATAATACGGCACAGTCTTTGGAGATCCCAATTGATAATAAAACTAATAAGCTGAACCACTACTATATCCAAAAACGAAACTTCAGTGATGAGAATATTGCCAAGCTTAAAGACTGTCTTCAGAGCCTATCCTGGTCTGAGGTTTATGACGAACATGATGTAAATGTGGCATTTAATAATTTTCATGAACTCCTTACTTTATTTTATAATCTTTGCGTTCCAATTATGAGGGTCAAAGTAGTCCTAAAACAAAAACGAAGTCATTGGATCACAAAAGGTATACGCTTAGCTTGTAAATCGAAGCGGTTACTTAGATTTGCATATTATAAAAAACGAAACCTAAATAACAAACTCAAATATCAAAATTACTCATCGGTATTAAAAAAATGCATAAATAACGCTCAAAAAATTTGTAACAAGAGATATCTTAGCAAATTTATTAACAAATGTAAAGCATCTTGGGCATTAATAAAAAATACCAATGGTTTAAAAAAGAAGTATATTAAAAAAATTATACAAGACAACCATGCTATAAGGGAACCGAAGGACATAGCGACAACATTTAATAACTACTTTGCAAGCTTAGGTAATGACAATGATAATTCTGTGCCTAAAGATAGTTATACTGCAGTCGATAATATCACACGTATTAATCATAGTATATTTCTATTCCCGACAGACGACTATGAAATTATGAAAATAATTGCAAATCTTAAAAACAAAACCTCTGTAGGATATGATGAACTTCCCACAAACGTTATCAAGTCTATCAAATCAGCTATTGCGCCTATACTGAGCTTCTTAATAAACTTGTCTTTTACACATGGAGTTTTTCCAGATAAGTTAAAGGTAACTATTATAAAACCTGTTCATAAAGCCGGTAGCACCGATGTATTGGATAACTATAGACCTATTGCTTTAGTGCCCATATTGTCCAAAATTGTAGAAAAAGCTATGCTTACTAGGTTGACCAACTTCATAAATAAACAAGGCATTATTGATGAAAACCAAAATGGCTTCCAAAAAGGCAAGTCTACAGGACTAGCAACTTTCAAACTCATGACAACAATTATGAACTACGTAGATAAATCAAAAGAAGTAGCGGCTATTTTATTTGATATGAGTAAGGCTTTCGATTACGTATCACATGAACTCCTTTTGGTTAAATGTGAAAAATATGGCCTCAGGGGCAATATGTACAATTGGTTGAAATCATATCTTAGTCAAAGGTTGCAGTATGTAGAAGTCACAAATCTGGATAATAATTTAAATGAAACAGCATGGAAATCTGACAACAAAATAAAAAGCACTGGTGTGCCTCAGGGCAGCATCCTGGGACCATTGCTATTTCTCCTGTATATAAATGACATTCCTAAAGTCACTAAACACTTCTGTACACTGTTTGCTGACGATGTATCGGTGGTAGTGCCAAATCTATATGACTCTCTATACGAATACAATAATGAAATTAATAAAACAATTAATAATATAATAAATTGGTTAAACAATAACAATTTAAAAGTAAATGTTAAAAAAACAAGATATATTCAATTTCATAATCAAAGAAACAATAGAACGTTAAATCTTTCAATACGGCATGATGGAAAACCCATCGATGAGAGTAATGAGGTGGTCTTTTTGGGTGTGACAATAGATAAAAATTGTACATGGAAGTCTCACATACAACAAGTGTGCCAAAAATTAAACAGATTCTCATATGCATTATGGCGACTAGTAAACATTACCGATAAAAAAACTGCTCTGTTGGCATATCATGGGTATGTGGCCTCCGTCCTTAGGTATGGGATCATAATTTGGGGTAATTCAGTCGATATCGACCGAGCTTTTATAGCTCAAAAGCAGTGCATACGCTCCATATGTAACATATCTATAAGAACAAGTTGTAAACCTTACTTTATGAAGTTAGGGCTTTTAACATTACCATGCATCTACATTTATGAAATGTGCTGCTTCGTTAAGATCCACAAATACCTGTTTAAAAGCAATAGTGAAGTGGTCAATAACTACCGAGGACGATATCCAAGCCTACTAACATTGCCAACAATGCGCACAACCTTACAAAATAGCAGTTCTTATCCAATGGCAGTGCGAATCTTTAATAAACTACCCGATGAAATAAGAAAACTGCCTATTAACCTTTTTAAGACACGGCTATTTGGATATCTAACAGATAAATGCTACTACGAGGTAAAGGAATATTTGACGGATAAAATGCCTTAAATATAACTGACTGTACCAATTCTGTGTGTGTGAACTTTAGTGTATGTAGTTTATTGTAATTGATTGACATGGATATTTAATTGACATCGATATTTAATTTCCTGACATTACTAAAATAATTGTAAATTAAAATGTGTAATGCCTACCTAATATTAAATTAAATTTGCATGTCTGAAAAGATTAATTGTGAGATACGATAATGTGTAAATCCATCTTATGTTACCACTTTTATGGCAAATAAATTATATTCTATTCTATTCTATTCTATTCTATCATATTGTATCTTGTATCGTATTGTATCTTGTATCGTATCGTCGGTGTGGGCCCATTGTGAATTAGTAGAAAAGTGTTTATAGCGTTGTTATTTCAAACTAGTGACCGTTAAAAATCTTCTCATACAAAATCATTACTTACTTCGATGGAAGTAAGTAGGTTCCAACCCCACCAGAGGCAGTTAAAAGTTTCTTTAAGTGAAAATATTTTCTATGATATTTTCTGTTTGCGCATATGCATGTTTTCATACTTTTTTAATAGAAGCTATCTACATTATCCCCAAAGACGTGACTTAAAAAAAATATTTCAATATCAGCCAAATGTCAGTAAACCAATCTTCTTAATTTGTCGCACGGTAGCGAAGCGGCAAGTTCTAATAACAACGTTCTAACTTCAACCTTACAACTAGTGTAGTTCTTAATAGGTTATCGATCATTTATCGATAACTCAGATTTTTTTAAAATGGTAAAAGTAATGATGTAGTAAAGGATATTCTTGGCGACGAATACGAACCATTTTTATACTGTCTATTTTAACTTTTTTTTTATACCTTTATGTTTTGGATATATTTTTCTGTTCTGTTACTGAGTATAACGCAATAATATAATAAAGTGTTTCTTTACTTAGGTCAGTGCATACTAGTGAGTATCGTTACTAAATATCTTACCAACGTGATTATTGTAGGCACTACAAAGCTGTCGCTATTTTAGTGTCGTTTGAAAAAATACTTTATTTTTACTTATTGTTCTTAAAACATGTAAGACTAATATCTGTGAAGAGGATTTGTTAGAAACTATATACGGATTTAAACCACTTCCTCGGCGTTAAGGGAAAACAGCACAAGAAATCTTGCACATTCCCATACCACTGGATGTGTAACCATGGTCCAAAAATGGTATGTATCCCTGTCCAAGGGTTACGAAGGTCCAATGGCCATAGCTCCAAATATACAAACTAGACTTGCCGCTTCTAGGAACGTGGTCAAATTGTACCCCGACTAAGAACAGGACAAAGCGTTAGTAGGATATTAGATTAACATCGAAATGAGATTATAAGAAAATTAAATTATTGTTTTTGGTCGTCTTATCAAACAACTTTAAGACAAGTTAGTGCAGCCCAATCACTGGTGGGCAATAAGTTTGATTCCAAAATATTACTATCTTTACGTTTTCTTTGTAAAAGAGACAGCAAACAGCCGTTACTTATAAACTGTCAAACAAATTTGAGTTATATTTTTCCACTTTTGTCGATGTTTTGGCGGCACTAGGCCGACGCAAATGGTTTATAACACAATTTCATATTCACCTACTAACGTGCCAGACTCGATAAGCGTAGGAACTTTTAATGAATTGTGTTTTTACTTGCATTTGTAGCATACCTTGATATGCGAGACCAACTCACACTGTACGGGATTCTTATACTGCCCAGTAATTATTATAAGTTAAAAACAAACTCCACAACCAATAACAATTTCCAAAGTAAGATTATTAATTTTGGCAGTGGTTCTGACGTCTCAAACTCAATAATGTTAATATTGACAGCTTGGACGAACTTTGCAATAAGATTTGACAGTAGGCCTTTGTGATAATGAAGGCAATATTTAGGCAGTTGACAAGGAGACAGTACAAAAGATATATTAGCAGTAGGATTACTCTCCACTGAGGTTCTACACGCTGATACTTTGCAACTGACTACGATGAAACAATGGTGGCGAGCATGGCCACGATGGCATTTGAACATATTGTCATGAATGCATGCATGTACTGCAAATGCTTTCTAGCTACTTTCGGGAGAGTTTTTGTCCGCGGTTTTGTACGGACGGTTACATCTAGGATTTTTAATATCATTGTGGTCATCGCATAGTAACAGTTGTAGTATTTTATGGTACTTTCATCTAGAGCTCATTGGTTTGACTTATACTGTAGACTAAGGTTACTTTTTGTGGACCAGAGATCACCTGCATGTGCCGATAACTAAATTATTTTAAGTGAAAGGGTCTTTAATGAGTTTTCTGTTATCCATCTCAGTCGTGGAGCCCGCATCGAAGTATTTAAACAACTCTGATTATAATGAAGTGTCAGTGTTACGATTTAATAATCTTGAGAAGCGTTCATAAGTTAAATGAGACTGCTAACTAAAATTGTTGGCAATAAGTTTAGGTGGGTATACAAAGTAGAATTAGGTTTTGCAACTAGCAAGCAATGGCAAAGTTAGCTGTTGTCATCAAGTAGCAGTTCAGCGCAAGTCTGCAGATAAACAACGATACTTTAAATTAAAAATACAGAAGAATACAATTGGCTGGGTCGAACTCGATTTTATTTTTTGTTTATAACAGAGCCTATCATATACTTAGTTTTATCACGCTGTTCAGGTAGCATAATAGAAGAAGAAAATAATTATGCTGTGTTCTAAACACATATTAATTGTACTTAGGTAACTTCAGTTAAACGATGCGATTTTCAAAACTAAGATAAGTAGCACGCCTACCAAATAGAGGAGATTGGGGATAGTTAACTATAGAAGTAGGTTGACTATCTGTCAACAAATTGACCTTTTTTGAAAATGTTTTATTATCTAAGTGCGAAAAGCCGTTTTCTTTCCTCGTTCGCAGTCACCAGACATGTGGCATTGCATTCCTCGCGCTTAGTTGAATGACGCAACACTGTCAAATAAGTTTAGCTTTTGACATTAATTTAGTAAACCTATCCCTATAATCAACTATCTCGGGTCTTCTCAAACTGTAGCTGTAGGTATCTACATGTAAACTTAGTTAGATAATTATAAATGAAACTTTTCTGTTTAAGAGGCCAGAGAAATCAGTTTACACCGAATGAAAGTAATATAAAAGCGTTTTAATAAAAGCAAACGATAAGTTGCTTAACTTAAAACAAGACAAGGTTCAACTAATAAGCAGCTTTGCTTATTAGTTGAACCTTGTCTTGTTTTTTCTTAATATATATTGAACTTAAAAACAACATAGCTTACATTACTTTCAGCGTTCATCAAAAAGGTGCAGGGTCTAGTAGCAATTCGATACGCTGTTTTTTAAAAAGTCCTATTACAAAATCAACTTTGTTATGAAATGATAGATTTTAAGAACCAAAATCATACCAAATAAGGAGATGAAATCAAACAACCGACAGTTGAATTGTTAATCGAGCAAACATTTCTAATTGAAGGCAAACATTGTTCCTAATGAGAATTCCTAATTGTTCCAAAATAATTGTATTTGGCTCGCAACTTGGCTCTCATTTACTCAATATTTATAGTTCAAAAGCAATTATCGTTATGGGAGTTTAATTCGGTTGGAAATTGTTTGCGAGATGCGTATCAAGTTTGGCCTAATTAGGTTTAAGTAATGTCTTAATAATTATCTTTGGGAATATGTCATCATTATACATAGTTTGGTAGTTTAATATACATATTAATATGTAGGCTTTGCTTGATTACCTACTTAGACTTGTAAATTAATTGAACGACAATACATAGGCGTAATGCATTTATGCGTAATTTAAGGACGCGATTAGTGTAGTAGATAATTGGTCTTAAACGCAAAGGGGTTCCAGGTTCGATTTCAGGTTCGGGTTAATTCAGAAACAATGGACCGGCAAATGCCAGATTGCCGGTGATTGCAAACCACAATGCCGGTTTTAGAGCATTTGGTAAGTTGTCATTTTTATACGAACTTCATCTATTCGACAACAGATGGAGCTCATATTCTATCTATAAATTAGTCTGACCTAATTTAGTGTGTTTTGAAAACTTGATTAGAATTTTTATTCTAATGTTTTAGCCAATAATTTATCGTTTAATGAATTGCGACTAAGTACACATTTTGACTTTCATTCACTCTTCCAAAGGAACCGTGCTTAATTTCGGGTTAAAATTATCCTATGTCCTAACTCATAGTATTTATTCAAATCATGCCAAGTTTCTAGTAGTTTTGGCGTGATACGCGGCCAAGATACAGACAGATACACAGACAAAAAATCTCTAACAGAGTGCCCTCCAAAAAACGTTTTTTAAATATCTAATACAATGTACAGAATTTTACCTATTAAAGTTTTATTATAAGTATAGATTTTCACATGACATTTTAGAAGATTATTGAAAATAGTTAAAACTTTTTAACTTAATAATTGGTAAGTATTATCCATTGCAGACTGGCAACACAGAATACAAAACGTTAAGCCCAGTAAGTCATTAACAAAATGACATCAAAGAGATTAAAAAGAAATGTAATTAGGTATTGTATTTTTTGTCAGCTTCATCTGATTATCATTTTTCTCGCGCCCTGTGTCTTTAATTCGTCTAAATGTTCATCAAAGGCGAGAAAAAGATGAAATCTTGTTAATTGCCAGTGCGGTCTTTACAAAAGAGAATGGTGGCATTGTAACTCCTAAATAAAAGAATTGACAGTCTTAGATTTTTTATGGCTTGATTGGTGAAATAGCACGTCCCAGTATGGTCCCAGGTTAAAGTCCCAGTTCAGATCAGTTTAGAATACGGTTTTTTTCTAAATTGGATCGGATCGGGGCGTGCCGTAAGACGCTCCTGGCAAAATTAATGGGCTAGTTTCTTTAAAAAAATCTAATTAGTTCGTCAGTTAGATTAACAGAAAATATTGGACACATATTTTGTCTTTTCTCAATCAAACAAAAAATGATAAAGATATAGCCCGTTAAAGTTCCGCGTAACGTCACGCCTTGCGACACTTTTTAGCAAGGCGTGACGTCACGTGCTCAATTTTATGCGGTTTATCTTTATCATTTTTTGTTTGATTGAGAAAAGACAAAATATGGGTCTAATATTTTTTGATAATCTAACTGACGGACTAATTAGATTTTTTTTAGGAAACTAGCCCATTAATTTTGCCAGGGGCATCTTACGGCACGCCCCGATCCGATCCAATTTAGAATTCAATCCAATGTATGATTAAAATTTTTGACTTCACCAAAGTATTCTTATATGCATCTGAGGTCTTTGTAGGTTCATAATAATCAAGCACTTATACATTTAGAAAAAATATATACTCGACTGGGAATCCACCGCGTCACTGCGCCAAAGTAAACGCATTTGAAAACGGTAATTGAAAACAAACCCAATACTTCCGAAGCAAAACAAAGACCTTTTCAGTTGAAATGATACCTTTAATACCTGGTAAATGTTAACTAACCCCGTAAAATAATTTAACCAAGCAAATTTCAAACAAATTCTTCAAAGAATAAGGTTGAAAGTTCAACAACAAAAACGTTGTTTGTGTTCTGAAAAATGATAATAAAAACAAATGATGGCCGAAGTTTTTTAATCCCTTTGCTGAGAGATGTTTTCACTCAGAAAAAGAAGAGGTACCTTTGAATTTCGCACAATTGGACCGATTATTCTGAGTTTCTCATTCTTTTCTTGTTTGTTTGTTAACTTTAGACGTACTTTGAAAGTTAAAGGATTCCGATAAATTATTATGATATTAATATGTATGTAATATGGGTATACGCTGCTGCTATGCAAGGAATAGCTGAGGATCCGGCTCAGAAAGCTCATTGGGAAACGTCTATGTCCAGCAGTGGACTGATGTAGGCTGATTATGATGATGGATAGAGTCACTAAGAAATCAAAACCTCTTTTTTATTTTATCTCTTAAAATAACAAGACAATTTCTCTTTTGTCTAATAAGACAATTTTAGTCCCTTTCCAATTTCGAAGCTAGAGTGAAAGCATCGTGCGTAATTTTTCCGCGATTACGAACACAGTCATAGTAGAGAACTACACTTCAGCGTAACTCGCAATCGGCCTCCTTAACCATTCACGCGGACTAGTCAATCTTTCCACCACGATATATACCAGGTCGATTTGCTATTTATGCATGTCGATAGTAGCTAATAAAATAGAGATAACTCACGATCGGTTAATAGTACTACGGTATATATATATACGGTTACTTTTAATTTTCTGGCAAGTTCAGAACAGAACCGAAACCCTTAACACTTAGGAGGTTTTTAAACGATTTTAAAATATACGTGTAGGACTCCCACCAGTTAGATGGACCATCGAACTAAAGAAGAAGGCTGGGAGTGTATGGATGAAAAAGCGGGAGACCGTGCTCTTTGGGGGAGGCTTACGTCCAGCTGTGGACTGCAATAGGCTGACATGGTGATGATGACGTGCCAGATAGACAACACAAAAATTTTCACAATCTCAAAGTGAGAAATGACTTTCTTGTATAACGAGGTATCGATTACAAACAATGCCAAAAATCTACAAACTTTGCCAGGAGTCTTCCAGCATCCTAATAAATAAAAAATATGTTTTAGGTTAAACTGCGTTTTGTGTGTCGTTTTGCTATTATTTGCCGGCACACATGCAAAACTAGGTATTATCTTCAAGTTTATCAGAAACATTACGGATGGGTTACGGACAGTATAAGTACTCAAAAAGTAAAGAAAAGAACACTGTGAGCTTACGTGGTACTGTAACATTCTAATTATAATTAACAATCCTTTACCCCATAAACAGACCTAGCAAATTAATTTTATCATTAATTTTTCACCGTATAACTATTTTATTGTTTTGTGTTTTTGTTGTTACTAATATAGCTTATAAGATCTTACTAATAAAATGGACCTGCGTTGTCTGATTTAATGAAATAAAAATAAAAAAAATAAAATAAATAACAATGACTACAGGTTAAAACGTGACAGTCACAAACGTGCCAGTGTATGGTTATAGGTTAATACGCTTAGGCTTCATCGAAACTATTTGGAATGGCCTATCTGAACTTCATCATAAATAGCCAGTTCATGTAGTCGATATTTCACTGCCAATAGCCTATTGTGTCTAGGCGAGAATCTAGCCCTAATAGCGGTCCGTGGCTACATTGAACGATGGGCAGCATTTTTCTCCGACGACATTTTATGGTCAAGTTATTAGATAGCTTTGAAGATTAATGGACAAACACAAATATACACAATAGCAACAATAGATATAAATAAATAGAAGAAAAACAACGCAGCCTTGAAGTAAGTAATTAAAATCCTTGCGTTACTAGGTACCAGACAATAAATTTCGCCAGGGGCGTGTCTCAGCACATCCAGACCCGAGCCAATTTAGAAAAGTTAGTTTTCTGAACTGACCCGACCAGGAATCGAACCCGGGACCCTGCCACTACGCCAATGAGGCAGTTCGTCGCCATGTTTTGGTATTCTTCGTGTTTTTGGAGAGGCCTATTACATCAGTTCTGTTGTGTTATCTATTTAATATAAAAATGAATCTGTGTTTACCTTGGTCATCGCATCACGCATGAACGGTTGGAAGAATTTCGCTAATTCTTTTTTGTGTTGTGTTAATTGTGGTCAGGAGAAGGTGCTTATAAAGGAAAAATAAGGATGTTGCGCAGAAAATCCTGAATAAACTAAAGACCACGCGAACAAAGCCGCGGGCAACAGCTAGTCATTAATAAAGTAGTTATCTTATCAGTTTTTGCCAAACTCCACTGCTAGACACAGGCCTCTTCTATACAACGCCGAATGGGGGCTCAGAGTTAGTGTTGCCGCTCGATAGGTTAATATCGATTGTCTACCGATAGCCTATCGATAGTTGAAGGAAAAACGATACTATCGATAGTCTATCGATTCTATTGATAGTATCGATATTTCTTTTACTGCAATACTATCGGTAAACAGCAATACTATCGATAGTATCGATAGTTTCGATCGCTGCCAACCAATGAACTATCGATAGTATCGATACTATCGATAGTATTGCTATTCAATATCTAATAGACTATCGATAGTATCGATACTATCGATAGTTTTATGCTTTCGATAGTGATATTTATTTCAATAGTATTGCATTCAGTATGCAGGCATAATGAGTGGTATATTCAACAAAATCAAATTAATTAACTAGTGTATTTGACTTTATTTAAACGTACGTTTAGTTTTTTTTAAATAAAGATGGCTATTCTTTGAATTCTTAGGTGGCAATACTATTAAATTAAAGCTCACTATCAATAGTACAAAACTATCGATAGTTCATTAGTTGGCAGCGATCGAAACTCTCGATACTATCGATAGTATTGCTGTTTACCGATAGTATTGCAGTAAAAGTGATATCGATACTATCGATTGTCCGATCGATCGTATAGATGAATTTAGCGTTCAACTATCGATTGCAAAACTATCGATTTTTCGGCAACACTACTCAGGGCCGTTTGCATTCAGTGGCTTTTCCACAACCTTGATAGGACATCAGTCCATCCACGCGTCTTTCAGTCGAAATTTGACTTTACTTGACTACGTATAAATGTAACTGTTTATAATATTGCAGTGCCCTTTGTGGGTGTATATTATGTACTCCATAATATCAATTTAGAAGACCTAATGGACCTGGACGTAAGCCTTCCTCAAAGAGCGCCAAAGAATACGACCTCCCGCTTTGTTAATGCAGCTACTGCCAGTCATCTTCCTAAGGTCGACGGTCCATCGAGCTGGGGGGCGTCCTACACTACGTTTGCCAAGGCGCGATCTCTATTCGAGGATCCGTTTACTCCACCTTTCATCGGTTCTGCGTCAGATGTGGCTGGCCCACTGCCACTTTAGCTTAATACATTTTGAGACTACATACATATGTGTAGTAGTGTTGCCGCTCGATAGGTCAATATCGATTGTCTATCGATAGCCTATCGATAGTTGAAGTAAAAATGATACTATCGATAGTCCATCGATTCTATCGATAGTATCGATATCTCTTTTACTGCAATACTATCGGTAAACAGCAATACTATCGATAGTATCGATAGTTTTGATCGCTGCCAACCAATGAACTATCGATAGTATCGATACTATCGATAGTCTATTAGATATTGAAGAGCCATATGAATCGAATCGAATATAATCGATGAACTATCGATAGTATTGCTGCTTACCGATAGTGTTGCAGTAAAAGAGATATCAATACTATCGATATATCGATGCACATTTATTTATTGGTACTCGTACACATTAGTGTTGCCGAAAAATTGATAGTTTTGCAATCGATAGTTGAACGCCAAATTCATCTATACGATCGATAGGACAATCGATAGTATCGATATCACTTTTACTGCAATACTATCGGTAAACAGCAATACTATCGATAGTATCGATAGTTTCGATCGCTGCCAACCAATGAACTATCGATAGTATCGATACTATCGATAGTATTGCTATTCAATATCTAATAGACTATCGATAGTATCGATACTATCGATAGTTTTATGCTTTCGATAGTGATATTTATTTCAATAGTATTGCATTCAGTATGCAGGCATAATGAGTGGTATATTCAACAAAATCAAATTAATTAACTAGTGTATTTGACTTTATTTAAACGTACGTTTAGTTTTTTTTAAATAAAGATGGCTATTCTTTGAATTCTTAGGTGGCAATACTATTAAATTAAAGCTCACTATCAATAGTACAAAACTATCGATAGTTCATTAGTTGGCAGCGATCGAAACTCTCGATACTATCGATAGTATTGCTGTTTACCGATAGTATTGCAGTAAAAGTGATATCGATACTATCGATTGTCCTATCGATCGTATAGATGAATTTGGCGTTCAACTATCGATTGCAAAACTATCAATTTTTCGGCAACACTAATGTGTACGAGTAGCAATAAATAAATGTGCAATGATAAAGTACTTTTAGAATAAAGTCTTATCTGCAGAGCTTTATAAACTTGAATGAACCTACTAGAAGAAAAATAACGCACATTTCTCACTGTAGGCCACAAAAGAGCGGAAATTACTGCACATTTCCCGGCTGAACTGTACAATAGAATACTGGTCGGCTATCAGTATTGATAAAGTAGGTACCTAATGAAGTATAGATTAATGACCTTTTTTATTAGTTATTTTTTCTATTAATATTTGCCTTGGTTTAAGATAAGATGATGATAAGATGGTGTTAGAAAATTAACTTATATTTTAAAACCGAAATACGTTTGAGCTACAAATAATAAGCTATGGTGAAGTCAGAAATTCAGCATATTCCCAGTTTTTTAATTACTTACTTCGAGATCACGATAATTCGTGTATTATATTGCGTATTGTTAAGAATTTTTATGATTTCATAAACTGACAGAGATCCTTGGTTTGTAAAACTAAGCATCATCAAACCTGTTTTACTATTAAAAACGCTATTATTGTAAGTCATTATTTTCTGACCACTGCACTGAAAGTAATGAAGTCATTTAATTTCTACCGCAAAAACACGCTAAAATTTGTTCAAATAACTTTCGCTACAAAGATATTCACTGACCTAATTTATGCTTTGAAGGCCATAATTAGGTCACCATATTGTACATCTCAAAAGTATGTTCAATATGAATCTAAGGAAAGTCCTTTACTTACCTTTTACAAAGAAAACAGCTCTGCAGATCAAAAAGTCTCGATCAAAGATCTGAAAATAAGTCTCTATCAAAGATCTCGAACAAATATGCTTGAAAATAATCCCCCAAGTAGGGATGGTGTTATGACAGATTCCACAAATGTATGTGCATAAATTTCCTCTAAGCAATTGCTACGAGCCGTTTTGGGAAAAAAACAGGTTTCGACAATAAATCTTTGGTGTAGGCCGACTGTGAAACTGGGTTTTTGTAAATGTACCCAGATCCACTACGTGATGTTTACTTATTGTGTACTCAGATATTATATTATTTGATTATGAATAATTATAATTAAAGACTAAGAATAATTGTAAAATAATGTGAATACTATGTGTGTAGTATGTATAGTAACTTATTCAAAAAAACCTTGGTAAGGTCACTGATTTGGTATTATAAGGTAAGGTGCATTGGGGTAAGTCCGATAGAAAATTTTGTAAGATGACTAGAGGTCTGACTTTTGGTTAAATGTTTAAAGTAATTTTATATTTTTTGCCATTATTATTTTACACCTATTTATTCAAGAAAACGATTTATTATTTATATATGTTAGAATTCAAAGTGTTATTGGGTTTTGCAAATTAAAATTTTAAAACTTTGAGTCATATATTTTTGGAGCAGGTGAAATTACGAACCATCATGGGGTAATTCGGACATTTTTAAAACTTGATTTTGAAGCACTTTGACAGTTTGACGTAGTTCCTGACTCAAAATATTATTAGTTATAAAAGAAATCGCTAAATTACTAGAGATAAGAGATCATGATTGTCAACATTTCAGTCTTAGGCACTCTGTGCCTCCGTGTATTCAGTATTCTTGCTTTTATGTTTTAGACACTTATAAACGATGGGATATCTGACTGAAAGCAATCATCAAGGCGAAAAAACTTTTATTGTAATGACATACTTATATATCCTTACTAAGTTATTGGAATAGCCCCTGAGGGTATTTCCGGAAAAAATAACAAAAACATAGCTAGACCGTCGTGTTACTCTTACACAATTGCAAAAAACTATAATCTATCAAAACAACGTAGTTAGACAGATTTAAATAATTTACCAGAATTCCTAGAAAACTGTGTTGGGGTTATTACGACCTAGCAAAAATGGCGCAAAAAACACTGGTTTGAGAAAATTTGACACCGCGCTGGTGTTATTGTTACTAACGACTCAGGACAACTATCAGGGACTATACAATAAAGATGGTGTTTAGAATAATGTGTCCAATAAAGAAAATATCGCTAAACAAAATATCCTCATTTTCGGAATTACCCAATACACCCTATTATATTTTCAATCTTTTAATATGTATAGTATTCTAAATAATTTTACGTCACTCGTAGTTTAAATGAGTTGTAATGCAAAAACTTGTGAACCGTTGGTGATTTCCGTTTGTTTGTTCAGAGTTTTATTTATTTAACTATTTTCACTACTAACCTGATGAATAATTCAGTCACTTTCAAGTGTTCCGTATCCAAAGTACAAAATGGAAACTCTATTATGATTGGTTTGTGAAGAACGTTGGCCCAAAACAAAATTAAAATTAGAATCAATAAAATATTTTTAATTGTTTAAATGGACTAGTTTCCTGAAAAAATCTAATAAGTCCGTCAGTTGGATTAACAGAAAATATTGGACACGTATTTTTTCTTTTCTCAATCAAACAAAAAAATTTTGAAGATATAGCCCGTTAAATTTCCGCGTTACGTCACGCTTTGCGACACTTTTTAGCAAGGCAATGACGTCACGTGCAAACTTTGATGCGCTGTATCTTCGTCATTTTTTGTTAGATTGACAAAAGACAAAATATGGGTCTAATATTTTTTGATAATCTAACTGACGAACTAAATAGAATATTTTTTTTTATCCTGGCTTCTTATTGCGTAACGTACAATTATAACTTTTATTTAATTTAATCTGAATAAATAACGGTAGGGGTCAGTTTTGAACCATTTTGGTTACGGTCTCTACACGGTCACACTTACGACTAACTTAATGTGTTCATAGTACACATGCAAACCTTAAAATTAAATAATAAAAACCAGTCTAGTGAAAATCGCTTACGATCCCAAACTAAATACTAGGTTGAGACCGTATTTTTGAACCTAAACTAAAAATAGGGTGAAATGGAACAATCTGAGCCGATTTTTCATATTTCCCAGACATATTACAACATTCCCTATTCAACGAATTCCCAAAACATGTCTCCACGAAGGAAAAATCCCGGCAAATTTGTTAGAAACGGAATATTAAATTATATGTGTATCGTCACGTTCCCTATTGGCCGGCTATTTTGTAAACTACGGATATTTGTGTATCACTTACACTAAAGGTTGCGTTTTTTTCTTCTTGGGTGAAAAAAAGTTTAGGGTTTATCTGATGTTTATTTAATAACTCACCATGTCAATTTCATTATTATTGTTGTAATACTTTCATAAGACAGGAGACAAAGAGTTGCTTGTAGGTTAGTGAAGCCAGGCAGCCTTTAGCGCTTCGATTACTCGTACTAAAGTTAGGCTGCACACACCGCGGCCGTTGTGACTATAACTATCTGGAAGTTAATGTTTATCACCTACATCACCGTGATTTAAAAGGCATGTTTAAAATTGGTCCCGGCTAATATTTATTTATTTTAAATTAATTGCACAAATTAAAATCGTACAAAAGTTGTACATTCTTATATCGCTTTATATTCATCATCATCATCATTTCAGCCATGGACGTCCACTGCTGAACACAGGCCTCCTCCAATGATTTTCATCGGGGGATTGCCAATACTCGCCACGCTTGGCAGGCGGGTTGGCGAGCGCAGTTTTTTTATAATATTTCGCACGCAGACGCTGGTGCCCGTCTTGTGCGACAGGAATTAGTCGTTTTTTACGACACGCCTCCTGTTGACGGTGGGGAAGTGTATTCTTTACTGCCGTCCCAACACGGCACCGCTTTATATTATTATTTGTTAAATCTAGACATATGCCTTAGGTGGCTTGATATTTGATATGCCTTACAAATATGGGGCTCTTCAATATGCAATGGGCTCGCATGATGGAGTATGGGCTTAGGCCTCATAGTTGAGGTATATGCTTACTTTACTCTACAAAGGGACAAAATATGGATTTCCATATCCCTGCCCAGCTAATAGGAATAACTTTTAATGTAGTATTGTGTCTGTGCAATAGGTCAATCAACTCGGCGTTCATTTTTTTAATTTTTTTCAAAATTTCATCTCACTAACTTTTTATCGGATGTCTTTATCAAAATAAAGATAGATTGTCCCGTTAGCATGTGTTGTCTGTCAAAATATTATGACACATATTATTATTTACACTGATTTACTAAGTAAATATTCTTTTATTTCAGGTACTCGGTGGCAATATTGATGACACTGGACATTCGTTCATATGTGATGTGAGAAAAATGTCACAGAATAGTAAGAATCAGTAAGCCTGCTTTTTTTTTAAAACTCAATAAAAGGCCACACATGCGAAGTGCTGCTTTAACATTAGTTACATTAAATTTTATTGCACAAAATTAACATAATGCCACGTGGAATTCCCTAAATATAAGTATCTGTTTTTGCGACATAAACATATAAAATGATACAGCAATGTTTTTACGTTAACTATAATTAAATAAATAAATAATTTTCATAATCACACCAATTAATCTAACCCCAAACCCCCCTACGGATAAACATATTTAAATACTTTTATTAACATCCATGACTTATCATGGCTCATCACACAAATATTTGCCCCTTGCGGGATTCAAACCCGCAACCGCTGGCTTTGTAGTCCGGAGCGCAAACCACTACACCAGACGGTCGTCGACTTAACTTTTTAACTTAGAACTTTAAAGTTTGGTTTTTTTATAGCTTTAAGAGACTGTAGACCTGAGCATTTGAATGATTTTCACTTCAACTCGATACCTCCACGCATTCCCGAGATAAAGGGTCTTGACAGACAGATGGAAAGACAGACGGACAACATTGTGATCCTTAAAGGATTTTGTTGGATTTCGGTGGGGGGTAGTCGAACGAAAAGCATGGTTGATCTATTTTAATGGTTTTTATTTATCATTTAAAGAGTTTTAGAGTGCAAGTTTGGTGTAGTTTGTGTTCTAATGTTTGGTGAAGTGATAAAGACCAGAAACTATTAAAATATCATTGTATTCAACGCCGCATCGAGTGTCAAGTGACTTGTCTCAAGACAACTTGCTTTAGACCCGATAGCGTCTTGAAACCTGCTTCTACGGGAAGAGTAGCCTTCACTGAATCCAAGAAAAGCAATAAAAACTAAACATTTATTGAGAACACTATTCCAAAAATACTCGACATTGGCAGAATCACCGCTCTGCATATAGAGCGGGATAAGTTCATAATAAAAAAATAACGGATTCCGTTTTTCCTTTTGAGGTGCGAAACTCTAAAAACACAGTAACTTTACATTTAGTTCAGGGAAAATTTTTGCAAATGAAAAAGCTGGCATGACTATTTTTTTATTAAGATCTCCACAAGACAAATCATTTGAGATCGAACGAAAGATTATCTGCTGTAAGGGCACCAATTTTATCCGCTATTTTTTCACTTTATATGGATCAGATTTTATGGAACCACCCCTGCTTAGCATGCCCACCACAATACGATATGATATGATATAACGATTTATCGACACCGTTTACAAAAATATAATAGATATAGCCGTCATGTTGAATTGGTATGCCCGTGACGTCACTTGTTATGATCGCTGTTTCGATAAAAAATCAACATGGCGTCTATATCTATCATATTTTTGCAGTTGGTGTCAATAAATCGCTATATCATAATATCATATCGTGTTTAGGTGGTCATGCTAGGGGGACTGAGGTAAACTATATACAATAATAAAATAAGAAATATAAAATTAATTTGACAATCAACATCATCTTTTCAGCCATAGGACGTCCACTGCTGAGCATTTGACTTCCAGATTGGCCTGATGGAAGCGGCTTGCATCTAGCGGCTTCTTGCAACTTTTACGTCGTCAGTCCACCAAACGTTGCGCTTGCCAGTACGTGGCCTCCATTCTTGAAACTTTCAATCAGAAATAACGACATCCGTAAACAAACAAAATTCGCAGACATATCCCGATGGATTAGCAAACTAAAGTGGCAATAAACGGAGCACATAGCACGTAGAACTGACGGCCAATGGGGCATTAAGGTTGTAGAATATAGATATCGCTTAGCATTCGTAAACAAAAAAACATTCAGTCGAAATGAAAAACGTCCTCTTTTTTGAAGTCCGTTAAAAATCGGACCGTCTGAGTCTATTTTAAATGCAAAGTTATGGGTATTTTATTTCGGCTGGACTACCAAAACTAATTACCATAAAAATCTTTCCCAAACCCCGTTGACCTGATGCATAAAATAGTTTCCCGGATGTCACGTAGATGGAAATCTTTATTGAATTTAAAAGGTTTAATATACGTTTAATGAGGAAGCTCTTTTTGGTACGTCATTTTGATATTCAAATAGAATAGTTTATTTGTGTTCGAAGTTACTTTTGGATTTTATCCAGAGCGCTTACCGATTCATTTCGCACACACGGGTAGAAATCGACCTTTATACATAGCTCATTGAAAGCTTAAGCTCTCACTCAACGGACCACCTAGGCAAAGTAACTTATAAAGTAAATATATTTGCTTTCTTGTTGCCGCGACAGGCTAATATGGCTTTACCTGCCAAGCCGTTTGTGTAGGTTTGTTCTTACACAAAATGTATCCTACATGCTTTGGTAAATGTGTTTATTTTAGAGATAAATCGAAGTAAACTAGTAGTCTACAATTTATAGAATAGGTTCAATAATTTCAGAGATTATTAAATAATAATAATACATTGTTTTCAGAATCGCACCAATAATAATATAGCCCCAAACTTAACAAAGGTTTTATGGCGACTACATAACGGATAAACATTCTTTCATGGATATTTCATGACAAGTACAAATGCTCGTGCTCATCACAAAAATATTTGCCCCTTGCGGGATTCGAATCCGCAACCGCTGGCTTTATAGCATAGCGCGAACCACTACACTAGACGGTCTTCAAAGATTTCTTGCTACAAATAAACAGTGTGTTAAATACTAACATACAACTTATACCTCTTCATCTATACTTCCTTGATAGTAAAAGTAACTCGTTCCATCTGTTACGATTTCATCTTCAGTAATGTAGGTACTGAATCAATTTTGATGGGCTATTTTTGTGGGTAACCTATCTTACTTTCGAAACTCTTCTGTTCGAATTTCATTAGTTCGGAAACGGTTTAACGAAGTTTGGATTACCAGGTAGTTTTTTTTTACATAATATTGTAAGTAATAAATTAATTTTACCGATGTTCCATTTTCCATAAAAACAGATACCTTATTATCAAAAC
Organism: Anania hortulata; assembly: GCA_963576865.1. Taxonomy (NCBI): domain Eukaryota; kingdom Metazoa; phylum Arthropoda; class Insecta; order Lepidoptera; family Crambidae; genus Anania; species Anania hortulata. The sequence continues at coordinate 8,238,771 of OY756412.1, read as the reverse complement.
CATTTTTTTTTCGTTTTACCGTTTTACTAACAATAATTTTTATTTGTAACTGATTAGTAAATACTGCGTATATAATAAGACTAAATTGGTTAGGTTAGGTTAGAACAGTGACCACACACAGCGCGAAGGCGAGCGAACGGAGCAAGCGCAGCGAGCGTAGTGAGCGTAGTGAGCGTGCCGCAGTAGCGGCCGCCGAGCGCTTAAAAACTAAGGATAAGGATGAAGGATTTAATTAATAAGGATTAATTATTATAATATTCGAAGCATTTTTCTGGAAAATAAATCATTTAACATTAATAGCTTTGGCAAATGTTGAGTAAAATTTTAAAACATATTAGAATTTTAAAAAAAAACAAGTGAAACTCGGAATATCAGCAATATGTCAATTGTGTTTTCGGTATAATAAAAATATGGAAAATGAAAAAAGGACAAAACGTTTTCAAAGTAATAAAGCAATTCGGATTTTAAATAGGTAACCATTTTTATGTTATTATTATGGAGTAAAATTGTAACAAGTTGTATTCCAAGGAAGCGAACCCGAAGGCACTTAAAGTAATTATTATTACAAACAATGTCGTAAAAAGTACAGTAGTTTTAATTTCAAACAAAAATTATGGGCTGTCTTAAATTAAATACAGTTTAACAGCCAATATAGAATTCAAGTGAATAATCACAGAACCTACAAATTAAGCATTATTAACTTACAAACAGAAAATGATTGAGACAGGGTAAAGGTAAGAATTCTATTGAAATACCTTTTATAGCAGACTTTGAATTAGGTATTCAGGTAAGCCATTTCGCAGATTCAATTCTAGAATCTTTTAATAAATATAATTACATTCTGGACCAACGAGAGGAATGTCATTAACCTACCTCGTCCATAGGACCATTAAAATATCTCTCCATCTGAACTTGGATAGTGAAAAAATATTCTTTTAGATTTTAACTCGAAATTCAAAATTTCTTATGTTTTTTTTACAAATAGCTACTCTGGTTTACATTTTATACTGATTCAAATGTAAATCGCGGCTGCAGTGATAATATTTTACTGAAAAAATTATCTTTTTGAGTTATACTTCACTTCACAAACACGAAATCTCGAAATTCTCGGGCTCAAAATGTCAGTGTTCCGAAACTGCACATGTGTGAGCGATGTATGCTTTGCTCCAGTGAACATTAAATGAAGTTGAACTTTTTGTACTTACCCATAATTTATTCATTCTGTGACCCGTCACAACCGACCAATCGGTGGTAGTGGCAATCCAAACTTAATTTATAAATGCTGTTACGTTTACACGCCCAAACCACTGAACCATGTTTTTATGAATTTTGTTAGAGATGTAGATGGGACTTTGGAGTTTTCTCCAAGGCCCTCTATCTCTATACCAAATACATTCCGATATGTCCCTTACATAGGCAACTTTTTGTCTTGGAAGTATATAAGAGATGTTGTGGAAAACGCTTGCGTGTACAAAAAATTAACGCAGAGAAACCATAACACCAGATATCGTATAGACATAATGTACCTAAATACATTATTATCAAATGAGGTACAAAGTAAAAGTTTGTTGTGTTTTTAGCATAACTTATTTTGTTTTTTCGCTTTTCCAATGAAACGTCTAACTTTCGCAACTCAGAACAAATGTAATTTTATCTGTTTGTCGAATTAGCTATAATATTTTACCTCCCGTTTTCTTTGTTCCGAACTTTATTGGTATAATATTTCGGTAACTTGAACCGTAAAATGGAACTTTGTTCAATTATCAACATAATTTGTGACGTTAAACTTTATAGGTTGGAGAGGGTTTTGATGGTTTTGTCCAATTTTTTGTTTATCTAATGGATTAAAATTTGTATTTAGTAAATATACCAGACAGTTGATAGATAGATAAAAACCCTCTAGCCAAAATATACATTTACGTATGAGATTTTTTTACATCATTTGCCATATAGGTGTCAAATGATATACAGTGTAATCGTTAAGTGTGCCCTGACGATTATTCAAGATTATTATTACACAAGAGATATCAAAAAGCTTTAAACTGATTTCACTGATACGTAATGAGTTATGAGTGAAATGACAATTATAACTTCATCAAAATAAACAAGTATTTGTTATATTTTTCTGAACTGAAGCATAGTTCACAATCCTTGCCGTTTTATAACTGTTACATAAAACATAAAGTATTTCTAATTCAAATAAAATTTGCTTCTACTTCACCATTTAGGTTGACGTTGAAAAGCAGCGTATTTCGTATTTACTATAGACAGAAGAAGGTTCTTTTGAATGAAAAAATTAAGAAAGTTCCGCAGAAAATCCTTTATGAATAAACTAAAGATCACGCGAACGAATTCGCGGCTACAGATAGATACAAGTAAAATACGCATGATTTTTACAGAAAGATGTACAATTTAGGCGGTCTTATCGCTAATAGCAATCTCTTCCAGACAACCTTTAGGTAGAGGACAACCATTAAAGAAAGGGGAAGGTGTTGCAGAGTTCTTAAAATTCTTACCTGATACAAATAGGATTGCATACATTTATGGCATAGCCATACGGCTATGGTATGGTATGGCTACGGTATACACATACAGTAATAAATAAATATAAATAAAATAATATAAATACATAACAATAATTATACATACATACAATAAACATACTTAATACTACTTGATATATGCGAGGAGATGTCGAGACTAACAGTGACCAGTAATATTCTAAGATATATAGATATATTCTAAGATATCTACAGCTACTTAGTATTATAAAAAAACCGGCCATGTGCGAGTCGAACTCGCGCACCGAGGGTTCCGTACAAACCTGGTATATAGGTATTATAGACCTGAGTATTTGATATGAATTTCAATTTAATACCTCTTCGCGTTCATGGGGAAAGGGGTAGTAAGTAGGTTTGGATTTTAAAAAAATCTTTTTATTATATAATGTAACTAAAAAAAATAAAGGTTCACGGTTTATGTATAAGGTTTATGTTTATGAAATTAAATGTTTTATTTTTATATTTGAGTTGATTGAATGAAATGGTAAATAGCGGTATATGATTTATGACGTATTAAAAAAAACTAATTACTTGATCTCGTTCAAACCAATTTTCGCTGGTAGTTTTTATGGTAATGTACATCATATATTTTTTTTAGATTTATCATTCTCTTATTTTAGAAGTTACATGACACACATTTTACCACTTTGGAAGCGTCTCACACGCAAACTATTCAGTTTAGAAAAAAATGATGTTAGAAACCTCAATATCATTTTTAAAGACCTATCCATTGATACCCCACACGTATGGGTTTGACGAAAAAAAAAATTTCGAGTTTTAGTTCTAAGTATGGGGAGCCCCCAAAATTTATTATTATTTTTCTATTTTTTTGTGAAAATCTTAATGCGGTTCACAGAATGCATCTACTTACCAAGTTTCAACAATATAGTTCTTATAGTTTCGGAAAAAAGTGGCTGTGACATACGGACGGACGGACAGACGGGCAGACAGACAGACAGACATGACGAATCTATAAGGGTTCCGTTTTTTGCCATTTGGCTACGGAACCCTAAAAACGGAAATTAGCTAGTCAGTCACGAGTCACAATGGCTTAGGTGTAATTCCACAATTTTTTTTCCTTATACAACGTGTTATTTTTGATTTCCCATACATTAAGGATGTAAGTAAGTAAGTCAGTAATATTTTATTTGGCACCAAAAGCAATATAAAATACAAAGTGTAGGTAGCAGGTAATACAAAGGAGTTCACCTCAAGAAACCACATGTTAAAAGATTTTTTCGAAATAATCACTTTTTTTCTTTGATTTCTTTTAAAACTATTTCTATGCACTTGATGTTTTATGACAAGGGGCAACTTCTATGGTTTTTACCATTTGTATTGACGGAGGCGACTATATGCGTTTAAGGCGCTATCTGTCATGCTAGCAAAAACTCCATACAATTGTATTACTTGTTTATCTGCACAGAGCGACTGAGACATTTTTCTTTCGACAAACACTTTTTTTCGTTATAACATCGTTGGTTAAAGTTATCGGAAATCAAAAAGAACACGTTTTATAGTTTTATGCAGGGAGCGACTACACTCTGGATTAAAAATAAAAAATAATGTTTTTTTTTTAAAAAGATACCTATGCAAAAACTTTTCTTTTGTATTAAATTAACATTTTTTTCTACGGAATATACATGAAAAAAATATATTATTTTTACTATATTTATAAGAAAATATACGAAATTATAGTGCTACGAGTAATAGTGAAAACAAAATTGATTTTAGGTAAAAATAACCGTAATATAGTAATTAGAAATTAGGGTATACCTATCTCTTTCTAAAACAACTTTTACTATGAAAAATGTATGGCGGACGTGTAATGTGACGTCACGGTACATATCGGATCTCCTTGTCTAACACGCGACTTCAATGGGCTGTAAGTCAGGTATTTATTAATATTTTTCGAAAATTCTTTAAGTTTTATTAATTATAATTAAGTACTATTTATTTTAGGACAAAACAAAAAACATGCAAATTCCATTGAAAATATTTTTAATACAACTCACTCACTCAATTGAAACTAAAATTTAATTAGAAAAAAGCAATCAATCGAGATTAAAGAGAGCTATTCTTGAAAAATAAAATGAGCATTTTATGATGTTACATGATCAACAAATTTTTATTGAGTAAATAATATAAAGTATGGTACATAACAGAGGGCGTTCCCTTTAGCCAGTTTATCTACATCAATAGATTAAAATAAAAATATAAATTTACAGCATTTTTTTTATTTACAAATTTACAGCATAAAAAAAAACAAAATCCAAAAAAATTTAATAATAGTAACTTACGTCACTACAAACAATGCGCCATCTAACAATGTCGCTTTTCTATGTTGTTCACAAGGTGAGAAAAGTGTCGGACGTTCATTAAATAAATTAAAAAAAAAAAGGTTTATTTTCAGTATGTATGGCAGCTATAGTATTACGGGTTAACGGAAACGCCTATCGTTAGTAACGTACTGTATTTTTTTGATCGGCATTGGGCGCGCGTGGTCTATGATGGTAGGTATGGCACAAACACGTAAACAAAACGTGGTGAGGCCTGTGCCGCAGTGAGACGTATAGTTTACTTTACTTTTTTAATAAAAAAAAATCGATACAAACTCGCTAAACCTTTTAAGAGCTCAAAACTCAAACGAAGCCTCGTCGCAATACGTCTTTCAAGCCGCCCTTTAAAATTTACAGCGCTCAACTTATTAGATTTCGAGGTGTTCGTTCTAGCTCCGATGTTTAAGCTTGTGATTTCTTAACGAACTTGGAGGTTATCAAATCAAGGTTTGTTTTTCTGTAACAGACAGAAGGACAGGTAAACTAAAGCCAGAGTTTTCTCTGCTTGTTAGAGTGTAGGTTTAGCATTATTGAAAAAAAACAGCCAAGTGCGTGTCGGGCCACTCGCAATGTTCCGTTTCCGTTGTTTTATGCGGTATTTGCGAAACTTAAGCTAACTTAAATAACTTAACGTTCACACAATCTTTGCATGATATCAATGCAGTTACCAATGAAGAGAAATATCGTAAAAAGTTACATAAATGTCCTAGAAATCTATTATCATTTAGCAGGGCCCTGGGGCTCATTTAATCTAAAGTGTTTGGATGAAGAAAATAAAACAATTTTAATGAACTCAATAAACAATAGTTATTTGTACGAGTTTACAGCTGGCAGACATCAGGGGCAGATATTTAAGACCACAGATTAGACATAGAATAAGAGTACAAAAGAGAATAGGGAATAACAGATTGGCCACTTGTTTATTACACCAACAATAACATAATCTTTATGAAATCTTTACAAACAATGTCTCACTGTTAGTAAAGTCTCACTGTTTTATGAATGAACTCGTTTTATCCTTAGAATAACTTGACACCAAGATTAATCTATGGATTATACCATTTGAAATATTGTCAACTGTAACATGTCTCGATAATGGTGACAACATCATCATCATTAATTTAGGCGTAGGACGTTTATAGCTGAACATAGCCCTCCCAAGTGACTCCAGATTGGCCGGTTGGAAGCGGCCTGCATCCAGCGCCTTCCTGCGACTTTTACCGGGTCGTCTGTCCACCTTGTGGGTGGATATCCTACACTGAACTAGAAAGTTCGTGGCCTCCATTCTAAAACCGAAAGGTTTTGCCCCAGCGACCGGTGACATACCTACGCTGTCAATTGGTTGGTGAATCGTTAGTCATGATTTAAATCAAGTTTATTTTTATTAATAAGTGGGTCAAAGTCTAATTAAGCTACATGATTTATTTGTTTGCCTATGTCTTCAGATATAAATTGCCAATAAACTAAACCTGTCTGTGAATCAGGGACATCTATTTATAATAATACTCAGAGCCAATCGATACTGCTCACCTACCCTACCTTAGAGTTAATTTTCATTTAGTTTGTGCTGAACATCAAATGAAATAAGGTTAGACGGCAAATCATATTACGTCTCTACGTAACTTTATGTCGTTCATAAGGGTACAAGTCAAGTTATCCACTATAAACTTAACTCTTACTAAAGGGACGCTCTTCATATTGAAAGTTCAATATATCTTTATCTATATAAATCGGCTTAAAGCACACTTTCTTTCTTCTTCACACAAACTGCCTTTATATCTTAGAATATTACTGGTCACTGTTAGTCTCGACATCTCCTCGCATATATCAAGTAGTATGTATGTTTATTGTATGTATGTATAATTATTGTTATGTATTTATTTTATTTTATTTATTTATTACTAAATGTATACGTCTATGCCATAAATTTATGCAATCCTATTTGTATCAGGTAAGAATTTTAAGAACTCTGCAACACCTTCCCCTTTCTTTAATGGTTGTCCTCTACCTAAAGGTTGTCTGGAAGAGATCGCTATTAGCGATAAGACCGCCTAAATTGTACATCTTTCTGTAAAAATCATGTATATTTTACTTGTATGGTGTGCAATAAAGAGTATCTATCTATATATAAAACAAAGTCGGGTTAGTTACACCATTTTTAAGTCGAAAACTGCTGGACCGATTTATATGATCTTTGGTTTTTTGAATTTGCCTCCGCCCCGAATAGCAGAATAAGTTCGACAGGACAGCTAGTATATAGATAGATAGATGGAAGATACTCTTTATTGCACACCACACAAAACAATTAGTACAGAGAAACAATAAATTTTGAATGGTACAATTTAGACGGTCTTATCGCTAAGAGCAATTACATCTTTAATTTGTGGTTTCTGGTCCCAACATTGCAACGAGACAAGAGGCTAGGTTAAGAAGATAGTAGTAATTCAATTCGCTAAACCTGAAATGCCCAAGTTGACCTAAGAGATCATGATTACCCCCTGAAGTGCAGCCGGCACTTCAAGTTATACATTTTTATTATAAACTAGCTGTCCCAGCGAACTTCGTACCGCCCCTACTTACATTTTTTTGTGAATATTTCCCTGTTTTTATACTTATTCTGCTATTCGGGGCGGAGACAAATTCAACAAACCAAAGATCATAAAAATCGGCCCAGCCGTTCTCGAGTTATAAAATGGTGTCCCAACTTTGTTTTATATAATACTTTAGATGTGAGATACTGTACTGTATTTGTTTTGGTCATAAATTGGCTACATTAAATAATCTATATACAGGGTGTAACGAAAAGGTGAAATAAAACTTTAAGGGGTTATTCTACGGCTAAATTACATTAACTTTTTCTATGGCACGCTAACTCGGCACGCTCACTACGCTCGCTGCGCTAGCTCCGTTCGCTCGCCTTGGCGCTGTGTGTGGTCACTGTTCTAACCTAACTTAACCAATTTAGTTTAGTTTACTAATCAGTTAGAAGTAAGTAAAAATTATTGTAAGTAAAACAACGGTTAATCAAAAAAAAACTTTTGATAATCGGGTATATGTTTTTCTGAAAAATTAAACATTGGTAAAACTTATTACTTACAATATTATGTAAAAAAAAAACTATCTGGTAATCAAAACTTCGTTAAACCGTTTTCGAACTATTGAAATTCGAACAGAAGAGTTTCGAAAGTAAGATAGGTTACCATCAGACCTCCGTTATTCTTGGACAGGAAAACCAGACCATTTATAAGAATTAAGTAGCAGTAAAATTCTATTAAGTGGATGTTTGATGTACTCTGTAATTAAACGGCGACTGATTACATTAAAGTTTACGCATCTCTGAGTTTTCAATATGGCTGATATCGTTTCATCATGTACCATACGTCAATAAACCCGCCTTCTTTAAGCCTATTCAAACAACACTAAGACGCGGAGCTAGAGAGACGTGACTCGTATAACCACCTCGCGAGGGGTTAATTAAAACCACTTCCTAAATAGAGAAATACATTCCTAGAAGAGACTTTGTTAAAAAATAAGTCACAAAGCCAGAAAATCTGTTTGAAAATCTGAAATAATAAATATGTGCCTTTCTACAAACATGAAGCGGCAAATATATCCAAATTCACCACACATAAAAAGCTATTTGTTATTATAAACCAAAAAACCTTATTATAACAAGATATCGATTGTTGTTGTGGGCAATGCAAGAAAAGATGCGATGTCATTGTCATCAGAATGTAATCTCGACGACTAGCGTGTCATTTTTTCAATTAAAATAACAAGAGTCCTCAAAATACGCAATGTGTAAGTGCTTTCTGTCATGTATCATATAATTTCAGAAAGATCTTGAGAATTGTTGTTTTTTTTAATTGTGACTGCCAAAGATTAAAACTTATCGCGTGAAAACCTATTAAAATAGGTATTACTTATTAAAATACTCATTTCACATAATTCGTTATAGTATTAATCTTGAGAGACGATAACCGAGGGTGCGTATTAAGAATGAGGGCGAGTGCAGAATGGCGTCCAAGCGTTGCATTGCTTTTTACGTTGTTTGTATAAAAATACCTTCTTTTAATGTTATTAGACTTTATAATGATAATGCAACAACAATCTAATCCAGTAAACTTCAATGAAACGAGCTAACTTAAAACAAACTTCTTATTCTATTTGAAAGTTTTGAAAGTTGCTCGAAAACGAAATGTTGAGAACCATCTAACCCTTCATAATATTCATCCAGCGATTTATATCCTCGACTGAGTCAGCGTATGTTGATTCACGGCGGCTAACCGAAACGGCGCTGTATTTATTCGAAATTCAAAATACTGTTTCTAGCTGCTTCCAGAATATAATTTTCTGTATTTCGCGTATTCTAGATTTTGTGTTAGATTTATGTTTAAGTGTTTCGCAGGCGAGAGAGGCGTTCAGTTTTCAGGTTTAGGTAGGTTACGTAATTATGTTCATATAGAGTTCTTTATTGACATTCTAGTTTAGAACTACACGGTTTAATCTGCACAGCTAAGTGCTTCTAACTATGGACTATTTTATTCTGTATTTAGTTTAAAAGTCTACATCAGAATTTAAATAAACAAAAAAAACCTTCAAACAAAAGGGACTAAATTTAAGACGTCACAAGGTACCAAAAACTACTAACAACAGATACTCTCAGAGGAGTTTTTTTAGTTTTTCTTGCAACGACTAAACTAAATCCACTTACGTAGCTAACCACAACAAGAGATTTACTAGCCTAGTCGTAGTCGTAAGCTAAGTAAACAAAAGTTAAGTGCCGTGAAATAAAACGAGAGAAACTCTGCGAAAGTAAATTTCCGTTCCGCCAATCCTACTTGTTTCAGTTGTTTCTAGGCTTAAAAAAGAAATATACAGGATTATAAAAAAATGTGCAGGTATTAAGTTTTGTTTGGACTGTTTTTGCCGTGATTTAAGCTATGCCGTTGACGTGTTATTTGGAAGGCCTTTGTTCAGCAGTGGACGTCCGGCTGACATAATGATGATGATGATAAAGATAAGATATCATGTAAAATGTGTCATGATTAGAAATACCACCATTCGCAAAACATTGCTGATGTTAGCAAAAAACCAGCCAAATCAAAGTGGGAGTGGGCAGGCCTCGTATGCTGAATGCACCCAGTTAGGAGGGCAAAATTGTTCACAATGGGTACAGACAACAGCTTGTCAACCTACCACAAAATTTCCGCAATTGATATAAATCCCTACATGTTGGACTTAGGCTCGGACTATATGCATCCGAGATCGCAATCCAGCATGTAGTCTGAGCCTTAAATTTGAAAATCGGTTCAACGACCTTTAACTTTTTGGGTAGGTTGACCTGCCGTTGTTTGTACGTAAAGACGGATGTCATCGAAGAGGTAGACCTACAAGAACGATGTTAAGACGATTTGGCCAGGGTTGCAGGGGACTGGGAAACTTTGGCGCTCAGCGATTGGTGGAAGATCGGTGGAATCTAAAATCCCCCCCTTCGTTCCACCACCAAACGAGGAGAGCATTGGTAAAAGACACTGTTTTACAGGAGAAATTCCCACAAAGCACTGACTAAACATTCATTGTGCGAACCGCAAAGGAAATCTCTACCTGAATAACTGTCTTCGGATAAATACAACCTGGGAGTTATGAAATCGAAAATAAAAAGCTCTATTTTTGATAAGATTTCACGGCAGACCACAGTGTTACCTTATATTATGAGACATACCACCAACCATCCTACAGTTTGAACAAACGAAGACGCAGGCACAGCTAGTTACTACATAAAATAAAAATTGAATGTCTTTGACATGTAATACAGCATATTCAATCGAATTGGCATTGGCCAACCAACAGAATCCATCTTCTCGATACACTCATGCTGGTTTTAAAATTAGTAGTGGGGAGGTTATACTTTATTGTGCTAACTACAATAAACAGTTTGCGAAGCTATAGATCGTAAAGCAGCCATTAAGGGGAAACCACTACCACCGTAAAAGTACTATAAATCGCAATAGTAAAGTGAGAAAATGGGTTACTGAACGAACAATGTAAACAGAAATAGTATCCCCATTAATATCTGGTTTCTATAGTATTCGTTATTATAGATAGATAGATAGATAGATACTCTTTATTGTACACCATACAAAGAAGTTACAATTTGTGTTTACAGAAAGATGCACAATTTAGGCGGTCTTATCGCTAAAAGCGATCTCTTCCAGACAACCTTCAGGTAGAGGCCAGATTAGAAAAAAGGTGAAAGTGGTGCGGAGAGCTTATATATTCGTTATTATATTTTTTATAAACTAATATAGCAGCATCAATACTGTCTTATAATCGGGAAACGAATGCTAGCAGATTTATCAAATG